>CM042188.1:41859117-41892410 GCA_023539305.1 Ilex asprella | reverse complement strand
GAAACTTGGCAAAACCCAATTGGAATTTCTAACATGACTTGTAAGAACCATACACGCGCTTTTCGCTGCGATTGGGTCCAACCCATATGTCGGAATGATATATAAAAAAATAAAAATAAAATAATATTACAAAATTCGCCGGCTGGAATTGTTCTTGTGTTTGGACGGAGCCAAAGGAAAAAAAAGAAACGACTGTTAATTCAACTTGGAAATTTCAGAGAGAGAGAGAGAGAGAAGAAGAAGAGTCACATAGAGTCGAATCGTCTAACAAATTATTACACACACGACACAAGTGTATGTATAAAAATGTTTATCTATTTATAGAAACTCTTCTTCGCTCTCTCTCTCTCTTCTCGCTATTGGTCTCTCTTCTGTCTGTATGACCTAGATCTCAAAGCGCTTGGAAGAGGAAACCATCGAGTGTCTCTGTGGATCTTTTTGATTGAAGATTCCCTGTTTGTGATTCATACGGTGCTGTTTAATCAGGTGTGGCTTCTCTTTCGTCTCCTTTGTGTGTATGGTGCGTCCATGAATATCAATGCGTGCATTTCTTTTTGATTGAAGATTTTTTTTATCACCGTTAATCAGGTGTCGATTCTCATTCTCTTAGTGTATGTGTATGTGGGTGTGCTTATATTCGTGAAGAGAGAGGTAGAGAGAAATTTGTGGATTTATTGAAGTCTACAAAATAAAGATTTGGCATTACAGTTTGATATGGAAATATATTTAAAAACTAATTGTTTGTCTGCCCGCCAGTTCGGAAATTGGGGAAGAAAAGATAGAGGTTTGGGGTTCGACAAATTCCATGGTTGAATACACACACACACAGATATATATATATATATATATATATATATATATATATATATACATATATAATATATATATGGTGGGTGAGGGGGTTGTGAGTTGGATTGGAAGAAGGCTGGGTTTGGAATGTGGATTTGGTAGGTTAGATTTGGATGGATAGCTTTGACTTTTTATTTCGTTGGGTTTGTTTGTGGATTTGTGGGAGATTTTAGTTGGTCTTGTTTGTTCGGCAGCTTAGAGAAGTCCAAAAACATAAATCCCAAGTTGTTTTGATGAAACATTGTTTGTGGTAGTTTGTACGTTTTGATCTCTGATTATGCTGCTACAGTGGCATTAGGTTTATGATTGGGGCATAAAGCTTGGTTTGATTTGGTTTGGTTTAGTGGAATAAGGTTTATCTCACAAATTTGGGATCAAAGAATGAACCGTGTAATTTTGTGTACTTCAGTGAAAAACTTCTATATTCTAGATATTGAAAAGTCCGTTAGCGTCTGGCTAACAATTGCGAGGACAACACTGAGGCCTTTTTAGATTTTAAATGAATGTTGCAGTTATTGGTCACACGCTCATGTATTAGGTGATTTTGAGTGCTCAGCTATCTGTAGGCTGCATCAGATTTCAAATTTGAGTATGTCCCTCATATTTAGAGAACTTCCTGCCAAAGTTCAGTCGGGTTTGGAGTTCTTTTTAACTGTGCGCTTATTCGGGTTTAAATGATTCATATATTACCAGAACTTGCTGATGAATTCTTTATGTTTTGCAGATTCAGTTTTTTTCCTGAAAACGGCTGAATAGTCTGCAGTACGCTGTTAGGTGGCCACTTTTGTGGTAAAGAGTGTGTTGAATAGGTTGCTAACTGTGGAAAGGGAGTGAAGTTTTATTTCGGGATAAGGCTGTGATGCATTGATTGCAGATGAAGACAGCTCAAGTGTGGCGTATAGGCATGAAAGACATGCAAATCCTGCCTGCGCCTCGACAACGTGCTCATTTAAAGAAGCCAACATGGATTATTGTATTGGTTTCATTGGTTAGCATGTTCTTAGTTTGCGCTTATGTTTATCCTCCCCATAATTCTGCCGCGTGTTATGTATTCTCTTCTAATGGCTGCAATGCCTTTTCCAATTGGCTTCCACCTGCTCCTGTAAGAGAATTTACGGACGAAGAGATTTCTTCTCGTGTTGTAATTAGAGAGATTTTGAATACACCACCAGTTGTACCGAAGAACCCCAAAATAGCTTTTATGTTCTTGAGTCCAGGTTCATTACCTTTTGAGAAGCTGTGGGACAAATTTTTTCAGGTAAGATATTTCTTTTCTCATGGTATTCAGTTTGTTCCATTTATCTTTCTAATGCCCATGTAACATTGCTTGCCATTTGCTTACTTATCATCATGTATAGCTTATGACATTTAGCCTACTTAGAAAGTATGAATTTTTTCAACTTGTCATAGAAAAGCTTTTTTTTTATTTATTTTTAGATAGATTAGCTCTCTTTCTTAATGGGAGCACTATTACCATGAGTTGTTATGATTTGGGAACAAAATGTGCCACAAATGGATGAATTTGCAGCCTCATAACAATGGATTTGTGAGAGTTTTCTACTTTGGGACACATTCTAATTGTAAATTAATTTAATGATTGCCGGCTTTATTGATGGGTTGCTGCCTTTTATTTCTTTCTTGAAAATATAATGTAGAGTGGTGGATGTGTGATTTATTGGTATAACATGCTTTGAGGCGCAAACGTAGAACTATTATGTTCATTTAATGCCATTGCCGCTTGTGGATACCATATGTCACTGAAATCTGCTAGGACAATTAAATTGTTACTTTGTGTATTTTAAGGAGTATTTTCACTTTTAGCATGTTTTAATATATTTGATTCAAACTATATCATTTAAAATGCATGGTAGTGAAAGGAGAAGTAAGTGCACACGTGTATCTATTAAAGGGAAGATAAAATATACAATTAGTGTTGCTCATCCGCATGGCGTAAAAATAATTCAAGTTTTGACTTAGAAACTTCTCTGTTTCTAGATTTGTTTTGGACATTAAATATAGAGTGCCAATTGAAAGTTGAAAAGGACACTGATTTTACCCCTTTTCCTTTTACCACTCTTTTTTTTTTCAATGTGTAGATGATGCTAATAAATGTTGTTATATTTGAGCCATATTGAGAGAACAATTTTCATAAAGAGGGAGAAGATAACCGAAGTTAGATGGCCGGCACCTATTGGCATAGTTTTTAATATCCTGTGTGTGTTTCCTTTATGAATTACTTGAACTAACTTTTTTATCAGCAACAAAATAAAAATTAGTTAATGTGGGGTGTCATCTTCACCTTCTTTGGGTGCTTGGACTCATCAGATTTTTCCAACCCTTATTCCCCAAAGTTCTGTTAAATGAAAACCAAGGTATTTCAGTTCCTTGGGAACGAAGGATTTCTCGCTGGAATCATTTAGCCCTCTAACAATAGGAGACACAAACCTTGAAGTTTTAGAACATGCAACCCAAAAAAACTAAGGAAATAGAAGTTCACATCACCTGGCCTGCTCTAAAAAAGCTCAAAGGTGGTAAGTGACCCTTAATTGACAGTGGCGAGGATGCTGTCTTCTTAGCCAAGAAATTAGCTCACTTCAGCAGATCCGGCCTCTCTAGTAATCCATATATCTCAGGCCGCACCAATGACAGTGTTAGTCTTCATGGATTCTCCAATTTTCGGTCTTCCATATTTTCTACAATTAATAAATTGATGTGTTAGGGTGTCCAAAAACTCTTTTTGAATGATAACCATCGAAACACCAAAAGATTTGTGCTAGAGAGCTGATATCGGTTGGACAATAATGTTTGTTCTTTTTATCTCATGGGTATTAAACGTGATTAAGATGCAGCCATTGGGTAAGAAGTGAATATAGTGATAGTAAAATTTTGCATGTCATATATCATTTTTCTTCCTACTGTTATTTTCTGTCATGATGAGCTATTTCACGCTCTTGGTTCATTTGTTTATATTATATTTCCTGAAGTTCTCATTTGTTTGGCAGGGCAATGAAGGCAGATTCTCTGTCTATGTGCATGCATCTAAGGAAAAACCAGTACATGTTAGCCGTTACTTTCTCAATCGGGAGATTCGCAGTGAAAAGGTTCGCGAACCTGATATCAAATAATGCAGTTTTATCTATTCATATAATCGGGGCATTTATTTTTTATTCAATATTTTGTACCTTGAAATTTGTTTTTCTCAGTTGCCTATGTCAATTTTTTTAAATGAGGTACACTTTTTTTTTTGACTTGATGATGGTGCACTTATTTATGTTTATTGTTATTATGGTTTTCCAGCAATTCTATTTCTATATAAGAATTATCATGCTTACCACTTGTCTCTTTCTTTACGTTATTCATTAGACCATGAGTTATCATTGAAATTGAAAATTCGTACATTTGGCAAATTTAGTAGTACACTTATGTGCTTTTGTCAAGGCCTTTTTTGGGCACTTGCTATGCCATCTTGCATTCTCGCTTGTCTCATATTGAGTGTTTATTTCATATTTTATCTTCTTGGATATTGGTCAAATTATTTTTCATATTTGAGTTTTCAGAATGGGACGTTATTTACGCCACTTTATCTTATGAGGTATAATCTCCCACTCCCTCCCTCCCTCTCGAAGATTTAAGTGCATGATCAATGTCGACAATCATACTCCATGATGTCGTTGGTAGCACATTAACATATTGACCTGGCCAAACTGTCATTAGTTTTATCTCTTGTGTTAACACATGAGCTTAAGGGATAATGTCATCATGCCTGGATATCTGTCTCCAGTTTATATTCGTCAGATAACTTCTACATTGTAGTTGTCGTTGTCATCATTTCATCATCATCATTACATAGATCTGTATGCTGATTCTATGTGCAGGTAATTTGGGGAAAAATTTCAATGGTTGATGCAGAGAGACGGCTTTTGACAAATGCACTAAAGGACCCTGGCAACCTGCATTTTATATTACTCTCTGACAGGTGACTGGGAGATAAAATTACTGTAGTTTCTGAACATCTTTTTTCTTTGTTTAATTGTGATCAGTTTTCATTATCGATTTTCTAATTAATTGATGGTCCTTAATTGCAGCTGTATACCATTGCATGATTTTGACTATGTGTACAATTATCTGATGTACACCAATATCAGCTTCATAGACTGGTATGCCAATTTTCTTGGATGGTTTGATCCTGCCATTACTTTATCTTTTGTATATAGCTCTTCGGATGATTATTCATGTACCAGGATTTGTATTTATTTTGGAATGTATATCCAACTGGTATAAAATTTTGATGGTTCAATAATTTTTTGGACTTCGATTATTCAACACTAACATTTACTATATTGCAAAACAAGTTTGGATGTTTATTCGTTTTGTTGTCTTTTTTATGCTCACCTTTGTATTCTTTCCAGCTTTGAGGATCCTGGTCCGCATGGCAGTGGCAGGTATTCAGAACATATGCTACCAGAAGTTGAGAAGAAAGATTTTCGGAAGGGTGCACAGGTATAATTCCTGCATTTGAACTCATCACATGGGTACGATAGCAAACAGTAGCCTTTGGTTTCCATTTGTGGGGAATGATTACAGACTCTATCTTTGAAGGTTTCTGCATGAGAAAATCTGAACACATATTACTTAAAAAGCAGTAAAACAAATTAAAATAAGTTTCAAATTACATATTGATGCTGTGAATGTCTGATGTTTCTTGTAATACATTCATCCTGTTGTCAATAGTTCAAATGACTTGGTGGATTGTC
Source organism: Ilex asprella (assembly GCA_023539305.1). NCBI lineage: Eukaryota > Viridiplantae > Streptophyta > Magnoliopsida > Aquifoliales > Aquifoliaceae > Ilex > Ilex asprella. The sequence continues at coordinate 41,886,807 of CM042188.1, read as the reverse complement.
ACATTCTGAGTTATTTCTTTCTCCTTGTATTAAGTGGGAGGTGGCTAAAGTTGTTGTCCTTGGTGGGATATTTCAAGTTAAGACATGTTCGATTTGAATATCCATAATTATCTTCTTGTGATAGTTTGAATATTGAATTTGTGCAGTGGTTCACAATGAAGCGACAGCATGCTATTATGGTTATGGCTGACAATCTCTATTACTCAAAATTCAGGGATTATTGCAAGGTGGCTCTCTTCTTAAACGTGGTTTGCTTTATGATATGTTCATCTCAGTTGGCAAAATTGGAATACTGATATACTCAATGACTTGTGCTTTAAATTCCAGCAAGTACTTATATATGTGCATATGCTTTGAGGATGTTTTGGCGTCTAAGCATGTTTCTTTGATTGTCAGCTTTGAAAGACTCTTCCATTTACATTTTTCCTGGAATGTGCTTTTCTTCCCCAGTTTCTGGCATTTTTTCTCTTGCTAGTGATCTGTTTTTCTGTGTGCCTGCTTGCCTGCCTACCTAATAGAGTACTTATAGTTGTATGGGAACACAGAATCTCTGGATTTCATTATCTTTTAAGTTGCAAGTCTACTTGCAATGTCCATCAAGTGAGAAGCACTTGAAGTATCGAAGTGTTCATCTCGTTTAGTTCCTCGGTACAAGTGATTGCTGATTGCTACGAATCTTTGTTAGCGTACAAGATCATACACGGTCAAGCTTGCAACTTACAGCAGGTTTTGTAAAAAATTACAAGTGGCCCCACATTCGGGTTAAACCTGAGTCTTCTTGATTGTTCTCGCATCATAGAGTATGAGAGTTTGTACTTCGTACATGGAAGTTCCTCAGCCATGACTATATGAGCCCAGACAAATGTAGTAAACACTTTGGGGAAATTTATATTCTTGTGATAGCAAACAATGACTCTAATGCTTTGATTGATCTGTTGCTATGGAATAATGGTTGGATGAAATGTTGTTAGAGTTTTAGTTATTTCTTAACACCCAGCAATTCCTGAACACTGCTAGATATGGGTCTGGACATATTCCCAAGTAGAAAAATAATATAAGTAAATGAAAACATAATGGAAATTAGGAAAGGGGTCAAACATTTAGTTTTACACGTGTGTTTTTGAACCTAAAACATTCTTTGGAGCAGAATTGGGATACATAATGGTGGTTTCATTCGAAGGAGGAAGGGTAGGGCTTAAGGAAGGTTATGAGTTGTTGCAAGTATATCCATGCATAAATATATGTATGCATAGTTTTTCTGTGTCTGCATACTTATTTATATGCATGCCTCAGTGCTTTGAAGCCTTATTCAAAATTGCACCCAACATGTAAGCTTTTCCACAAATAGTTCTCTCAAATGGTTTGAGTGAGGGCCTTGCTCTATTGTGACTTGGGCGTCAAGAGTTCTACTCGCGGAAACAACCTCTCCGCATTCTGGGGCAATGCTACATACATTTGGCCATCCCCAATCCTTGCATTGGCATGAATCTCTTGCTTTGGACTGGACTACCATTTTTAGTCCTCTCAAATGTCGTACCACTTAATTTTCGGCCCCCAGGGGGGGGGGAGGGGACTCAAGGTATTGCGACATTTCTAAAATGTAAGGGCATCTTTGTATAAGTTTGCCAAAACTCAAGCAGTTGTCATTGTGATTTATCCATATTAATTTTGAACTATATATAATAACTTACACAGTTTATACTTCCAAACACCATATACACACTATTGAACTCTTCGATTAGGTTGGTTTTCAAATTATTTGCACGTTAAGACAGTCTATGCTCCAAGCACAATTTTTTGTTGGCCATAATTTATTTTGTGCAATTTTTTTGGGAAATGTTTGTAGTTCCAAGTGTTCATCATATATTTTTCTCTATAAAGTGTTAAGTTCTATGATTTATGCCTTTGCCCACCAACTCAGTTGTTCCTGAATTACTTTTGGGCTTGGCTTGCATATTCGCTTGCAAGAGCTCATTAATTTAGCACATGAGCTGACTTTAAGCTCCTTTATGAAACTTCCTAGATACCTACTGATTTTGAACGAATTTAATCCCAACTTTCCTACAAGTGGGAAGTTCATTATATTAAAAACTTTTGGCCATGAATTTTTTATAACCCCGGTACTGCAAATGCCTCAAGAAGACATAATAAAATGTAGTTAAAGTGAAGTTCTATTAAGCCTTAGTGCATAAGGCTTTGCTGTAATTTGGTGATTTCTGATGTAAGTCAGTTTTAGCAGCTTTCTATGCTTACATATCGTAGTTTTCTGGTCGTAAAACTGAATATTGAATCTGGGAAGTAGGGCAGTGTTGATTGGGATTGAACATTTTTATGATTCCATGAGCTGTGCCAGCCTGCCAGGTTCTAGCTATGGTCACTAGCACTGGAAAATTTGTGGGGTTCATTACTTTGCAGCCCTATCCCTCTTGCTAAGAACTTTGTCAAAATTCCACTTGTCTGTTGACCTAAACCCTTTGCCCCTCCACCCCAAAAACAGAACAAAAACTTCACCTGCTCCACCACAAGGAGAGAGAGTAGATATGGATTTGTTGAAACCTTGAACCACTATAACCATTACTGATTAAATTAGGTCTTGAAAACTCCTGACCACTGTTCTCATGGTACATCTTCAGCTGATGGATCTTGACAATTGTTGATACGCACCATCCATTGATGATATTCCATTTTTCTTGTCGGACCTAACTCTGCATGAGTTTGCATGCTTGAGTTGGATATGTAATATGGTAGATTAAGAAAACTCCGCCAGTGCTACGTAACACTGCCGGTCCCAAGCCCGGATAAAGGAGGAGGGTTTGCGTAAGATATTTCTACCTCAAACTTTTCCCTTTATTTACGCTATGATGTGACAATCATATTCTTCTTTTTGCCTTTTAAAGTTTAAATATTGCCTTCAAGTTTTTTGGTCATTTAGCTTAGTCTGAAAAAACAGAGTAGGTATCTAGAATTTTTTTTTTCTTTTTTTTTTTGGTTGTGTGGTTGTGTGTTGGGGGGGGGGGGATATTATAGGATCAAGTTCTTTTGTATGTCAGTTTGCACCGTCAGCTGCATGGGACTCAGATTTGACAGAGGTCATGCATCAATGCAGCAATTCTAAAACATGAAGCAAGATAGCAATTTCTACAAATTTCATGCATGCCCGTGAGCATACATATGATAGTGTCTTGCACATGCACAGGCTTGTCTTTGCCTTGTCAATGTTTAACACGCAATGTAACCCTCCTATTAATCAGAATTCCTATCTAGTAACTTGTACTTTTTCATATGCAACAATTTTTATTCATAGGATAATAAATGAGCACAACAAGAGTGTGTTGTCAAGATCCTTTGGATAATCATTAGCATGTTGTTGTGATATTAAAGACAATTATTTTGCGGTGAAGTTTATGTTTTATAAGGCCTTGAAGCAGTGACTAGTAATCCCTTTTTCTTATGTGTGGCAGAGTGACTTCTTGTTGTCTCTTCTTGTGTTTGGTATACATAATTAAGCTATGCTGCATCCCTATCCAGCTATCCTGTAATAATTCATTTCTCGTTTGGGCAAATTATGGATTGCCTCCTTTTGGTTTAACCCAGTTACAACTTATCTGCTTATGCTACAAAAACCTACACATAACCCCTGTAGTTTGGAACCAAACTGAAACTGTTAGATTCCATCAAAATGAGCAGTCATTTACCCAAAATCAATTTCAGTTCCATCAATTTCAACCCAAAATCACTCGCATGGGCAGTCTTGTCCTTGTCAATAAGATTGATACTTGGCTTCAAACAATGAACAATTTGCTTTTGCAAATGGTTAAAAAGATCATCCAGTAAATAAGCAATACGAATGCCAATTTGTAGTCCTTGAAAAACTGTTTCATAGTAGGTGTAGTACCATCCCTGCAACATCTAAGTTCCTGTGGGTCAAGTATACCATTGGACACATACCCATGCACATACAAAACCCAACACACTCTCTATGTCTCTCTCTCCCTTTTTCTTTTTTGTTCTTATACGTGTATACGCACACATTCCTATAGGGAAATATATCGATGCAAACACACACAGCTCTCTCTCTCATTGCTCAAATCCAAGTGCACACACATCCAGTTCAAGAGACTTCTACCACTGCGAGGTTTGGGGAGAATGAGATATACGCAACCTTACCCTCACAGTGGTTTGTATTCTCCATATATTTTCTTTTGTGGGGTCCATCATGTTTTGTTGTTTTTTTTTCAAATCATAGCTATACCGCTGGCATACTAGGTGTGCTTGGTCAAACTACTGGAAAATGATCCTTTAACTGAATTAGCCAGACTTGTATCTTGTATATTGGATGTGGTCTGATGAGTGATATCAACCACAGTAGCTCAGGTGCCTTTACGTGGGAAAAATTGAAGTAGTTATTGACTTTTAGCTATAGGTTCAGCTTTTCCCTTTAGCTCATTCGATAAAACCCCGTGTAGATCATCTATACCTATCGTAATACGTAAGGTGACTTGGGTTTTGCCATGTATCAGATTGTATGGATTGTGTGGAAGCATGGAATTTGTATATGCGGTTTATGGCTCCATTGACTGACTTGGATGTTTCTGATTTAACAGCCTGGTATGGAACGGAACATCAACTGCTATTCTGATGAACATTATCTGCCAACGTTTTTCTATGTGAGTACCTGAGATACATTTACTTTGTCTCCCTTAATACTACACATTCAGCTATGCCCATGCCCTTTTTTGTGACCATTCATTCTGAATGCATTTTCTTTCCATGCATCTTCAGATGTTTGATCCTACTGGAATTGCGAACTGGTCAGTGACACATGTTGATTGGTCTGAAGGAAAGTGGCATCCAAAATCATATGGCGCTCAGGATATTACTTATGAGCTTATGCAAAATATTACAGTACGAATTTGCTGACTTGTTTCTCCCCACTTTCCTTACGTCTTTACATGTTAGCTGTTTATTTTCTTTTGTATAATCCTGTCCCCATCTCTTTCGTTTCCCTTTAAAAACCTTCCCCATTTCCCTCTCCTCTTTTCCCGCCCTTTTCCTATTCGATCAATAGTACCCCCAAAATGTAATTTCTGTTCGTTGGTGTTATGTTGGCATATTTATTGCATGGAGATAGAATACAGATACTCTTTCTGTTCGTTGGTGTTACTTTAGCATATATATTGCATGGATATAGAATACTGATACCTTTGGGATTCTTGATAGTGTCAAACTTATTATTACTGCAACCCTCATATTAATCTAGTCACTAGATGATTTCAGAATTAGAAGTGGCATACTAATGTTGGCCATCCTCTGTATATTGAGCTACACTATTTCTTGCTAATGTTCGACTTCAATTTAGATGTAACCTTTCTTATGTGTTATTTCTTGCAGTCCATTGCAGAAAGTGTGCATGTTACAAGTGCTGAAAGGGTACGTATAAGACTCGGGCTATACATTATTGCTTCTGTAATAGTAATATCATAATTTTACTTACAATAATCCTGTTTGGCATGCTGCAGAAGGAAATCCAGACTAGGCCTTGCTTGTGGAATGGAAATCAACGGCCTTGTTATTTGTTTGCGAGGAAATTCTTACCGAACGCTCTAGATAACTTGATGCACATTTTCCCCAATTATACAGGAATCTGAGTGGGACTATAATATTTTGATTCTAATTCTTTGGTCGATTCATCAGTTGCTTTCGACCCCTTCCTCTCCATTTCCCATGTAGCTTACAGTGTTGTGAAGCACCTCTGGCCATAGAAGGATTGAATGCTTCCGGACCTGGCTTCTTTTTGAGTGCAAGGCCAACCGGCAGGGCAATTAGTGTGAGTGAGCAAGCTAAACAAGGTTATGAGCCAAGCTGTTGCTACTGTTTCTTCCTTTGGGGACGGGTATTTTGGAGTTTATTTTTTTCTCCCCTCTACATTGGGCTATTTATGCAACATTCTTGTCTTGGGACAGAAAGTTTGGGGACTTATTCAAGCTCAGTTATGTAGACATTTGTACAATTGGTGTCAAAATTTTCTTAGTTTTTGAATAGAAGGCTTAAATCCAGTAAATAATATTGGTTCAATGTGATTCTTACATCTCTTTAACTTATATATATGTATTATATGTATATATTAACTTGATCAAATTTGTATATATTCATATTTATATCCGATTTAATATATGTAAACAGATTTGGATCAAATATGAATAATCAGATGAAAATATTGGTCCATATTTGATTAAACAAATTTGAATTGGAGTCGAACCAAAATTCAGCAGGCTTACTATAATATGTTGAAACAAGACGAGAAATATAGTGGTGGTGATGCAAGAAACTTGGGTTTTGCCTGATGGGTAAAATCTTGATGGAATTCACTTCTAATCCGAACTCAAAGAGAATTTGAATATATTGCTGGTATAATATAATGTGATTAAACTCCCCTTTAATTACAAAATAATTGGAAGATCTTCGAATTTAGTTTTCATGGTTACAAACTAAACAATCCATGTCAGCAAATCTTAAATATAAATGTATATTTGAAAAATTTAAGATAGAACAGATTTTCTGACTTGGATAGATCCTCACTCTAAGGTGGCTAATATTTTTATTTTTTCTTGAGAGCTTATATTAGGATTTTGATATATTTTTTGCAGTGACTAAAATCTTTTTGATATTTTTCAAAACAAACTACACTTTGACCCATTTAATTATGATCTCAATTTTATTCTGCCTCTGGAATTATTTGATTTTTTTACATAGGCCCTTCAATTACTTGAATTGATTTCACATTGCCCCCAAACACAAACGTCTATCATCTTCTTGGCGAAAAATGCCAACGTGTCAAGTCAAAGTGAATAAATTACATAATTAAAGGTGCAATATGAAAAACACGAGTATTTGGTTCCGGTTGGAATTGGATTCCAAGAAGAAACAGCTCGTAACTGGACTTGACCTAATGCTATCAGTCTGAAGCTAGCACTATATAGTCAATCTTCCAAACCCCCCCCCCCCCCCCCTTTTTCTTCTCTCCCTCTTTCGCGGACGGCACATTGCATTGAGGTGTTACATAACTGCAGCAGTTTCTGCCTTTTTTGGAACAAGTTGTACATGTTAGTAACTTGGCAAAAGACTGGAAGATTATTGGCAGCTGTAACGAAGTATGGCATATAAAAAATGAAGAAGAGGATGACAGTGATACAGCATAGCAGTGTAAACCAAGAAGAAACACATGCCCAAATCATCTGCTTTATTTTTACAATTGTCGCTGTACACAACCTGTATGAGTTAGTTAAGCAATCAAAGACTATGCTAAGAGAAGATTGGACCAAGTTTCTTTCAAGAAAGAATGATGTCACCTGAATATGTGAGAACGTACACATAGAAAAGTGTATAAAAGTTTGACTGACAGTATTACAAGAAGGGTGGTGGCCAAATACCTGCAGGTATAACCTTTGTGGTTTATTGTTGCACATGGAAGGGAAAGGAGCTCCATCTGTAGGTATAAAACCCAATCATTTGAAGGAGAGTACCTCTGTGGAATCCGAAAGCATTTTGACCAGTTTATTGGCTTTCCACACCTCTCCTCTTGAACAGAGAGAGGCAATTAGGGCATAGCAAGAATCAAAATCATGATATTGAGATTTTTTATTACCTACAGTGGTGTATTTTTTCATAAACTCCTCTAATCCCCCCATATTGCACGATTTGAAGTCTAAATCAGTCTCATAATTGCAGATTAAAGACTTAGATTTAACTACATCAAAAGTTTTCCCATTGTTTGGCTCCTCTAGAATTTCTGAACCATTGCAAGTACCAGACCTCCTCCCAACATGGAAAAACATAGAAGCAACTTCATTTAAGACGGTAATAGCTTCCTGGACACTTCCTTGCTCACACAAAGAGACCAGAAAACTTGACAAGGACTCCATTTCAACCTGAGCGTCAACTTCATTCAGCACATCAACAACATGTTGGGTCTGAAGCATCTCTCTCAAAATACTCCGGGACTCTTCCATCCTTCCCTTAGCACATAGGCCTCTCATCAAATATATGAAACCCAAGAAATCAGGTAGCATGCCTTTCCTTTTGAACTCAAAAAAGAATCCAAGTGCCCCTTCCATGTCACCTTTTAGGCAGTAGCCATCGATCATCGCACTAACAGTGAATTTGTCAGGCTGAAGGCATTTTACCTCTAAATCATGAAGAAGCTTCAAGGCTTCCTGCATTTGACCTAATTTGCAATATCCATTAATTAATGAGTTGTAGACACGTGTATTTGGCTTAAAGTCTTTGAGGACCATGCTTTCAAACATGTTCCTGGCATCCAGCAAGAAACCTCCTTTGGACAAAGTGTCAATAAGTGTAGCAAATGTGATTTCTGAGGGAACCATATTGATCTTCTCTAATGAATCAAACAACCTAAGTGCTTCAACAAGACACCCTTGGCGACACAATCCATTTATAACCGAGTTGTAGGTGACAATGTTCAACGTGACACCTGTTCTCCTTGCAAAATCACAAACATCTAAAGCCTTATGGAAGTGTCCAGATTTGCAAAGGCTGTCAACCACTACTGAGTAATCAACTACATCCATAGGAGGCAGATGATCTTTTGCTCCCATGACAAGTTCATATGCATCCAAAACTCTACCATTCTTCATGAGTTTCTCAATAACAGTTACAGGAAAAGCTACATTGCACATGTTCTCCTTCATCTTTGCGAGAAATCTAAGAGCTTTATTCACATTGTCCATACATAGGCAATGTACTAGTATCTCTCTTACTCTAGATTCAAATGGCCCATACTTCTTTACAAAGCTACCCAAAATGGGTTGAGTCAACCCATTCTTACTATCATGAACAAGTGCTTCCAAGAGTGAATAGTAAGACCGGCCCGTCACGACAGAGCCTTTCCTCCTCAATACCATGTAAATATCACTGGCAGCCTCAGGAAAACCCCTCTTGCATAGGAAAAAAATAGCACTGTCACATAAAGTATCAAATATATCATATCCCAGATTTTCAATTCTGTGAACTAAATGCAGAACTCCTTCTGCCCCTTTTTCTTCAAAGATTGCTTTGATCAACATCATATATATGTCCACATCCACAGGCAAACTTCTCTCATTGAGTTCCAGAAACACCTCAATGGCCATACCTACCATACGCTTCTTGCATAGGCCATGAAGAATACAATTGTAACATGCAACTGAGGAGATTGATGCCTTTCGAAACTCGTCAAATTTCTCAAGTGCCTCATCAATTCTACCTGCTTTACAGTAGCCATCAATCATTGTACAGTAAGTAATAGAATCTGCAGCCAAGTCCATGTCAGGCATTCCCTCATAAATTGCAAGAGCATCCTCGAATGACCCCACCATGAATAGTGCTTTAATAAGAATGTTACACATAACCACATCCAAACAAACTCCATCTGCTTCCAGTCTCTTCTTTATTTCCAGCATGCCAATGACATTCTCTTCTTCAATGTACCCAGTTAACAATGTACCATATGTGACAACATCTCCCAGTATGCCCTTTGAGATCTCATTTGCCTCAGATGTCCTCCCAGCTTTGCATAATCCATTAATCACAGTGTTATACGTTACAATACTAGGTTTGATACCCTTCTTCTCCATTTCCTCAAGCAGTTGAAAAACAATAGCAAAATTGCCCTTCCTGCAAATGCCATCAATCAAAGTTGCATAGGCGAATTCATCCAATTCAATTCCTAAATTTTCAACAGTCTTGAGCACTGTGATTGCCTCCTCAATTTTCCCTTTCTTGCAGAATCCGAACATGACTGCGGTATAAGTAACCAAATTGGGTTTCAATCCATCCTTTCTCATCTTGTTTAAAAAGCCAACTGTTTTTTCCACATTTCCTTCCTTTGAAAACCCATCTATAAGTATAGTATAGCTAATAGTATCCAAGTCAATTTTTCTTTCCCCCATCTCTTTGCATTTTTGAAATGCCTCCACAAGGAATCCTTTCCTAAAATACTCATACATCCAATTACTATAAAACACAACATCAAATGCAACTCCATCATTTTCCATAATTGAAACTAAATCACGGGCCTCCTCAATTCTACTCAACCTACAATAAGCACTAACAAGAACAGTACCAGTCACGATATTAGGCCTTAGAACACCTGCCTTTTCAGCATTCTCATAAAACCCAATTGCAACTTCAGGTTTTCCAATCTTAACGAACCCCGAAATTACTGAACTGGTAACAAAATTATCAAAAGGGTATTGAATTTTCTCATCAGTCATCAACTCTAACACTTCGATTGCCCTATCCATCATTCCCCTAGAACTCAAACAATGAATCAAAGAACAAAAAGTAAAAGAAGAAGGCAGTATACCATCAACCCTCAAACAATCTTTCAACACAGAAAGCGCCTTTTCGGGATCTTTTACATCGATACAAAGGCCTTGAATTAGAGAATCCCAGATGTGATTTTGTCGACAAACAGAAGTTTTTGCCATCCGGGTCTTCATGAATTGAGCTGCTTCTTCATATTTCTGCTCTTTGAGAAGAGCCCTTGTAAAAAGAAAATGTGTAGAAGAGTCTCCCATGATTTGGTATGCGTTCATTTGAGAGAATAAGAGAATAATTGATTTGAATTTGTGGTTTTGAGAGAGAAAGAGAAGGAATTGGTTGAAGTGTTTCAGGGTTGGAGTGAAGCCACTTTTTAGGAGAGCTGAGAGTGCACAAGTTTTGGTTTTCGTCCAATGACAAGGAGAAGAAGAACAAGAGAGAGTGGAGAATTGTTTGGTGTTGAAGAACTTAGAGAGAATCATTACTTCGAATTTTACAGAGAGAGGAAGAGAACGCTTGAAGCAAGACAGTTTGAAGGTTAGTCGCAAGTTAAGCGTTTTGAAAATTCCGGCTTAACTTGGTTAGTTTTAGTTAAAGGCTGACACCGTTGTGTCAGGCTCCTCTGCAACGGCGACGTTTCGAAGCAAGAAATTTTCTAGGCAACGACGTCGTACAACTTGGGTGCCATCTTTTTTTTCTTTCATTTCAACAGTCATGGGTGTTCAACTCCGTTCACGCGCAGTTCTCGACTAATCTTCTCAACTTAAAAACAGATAATTTATATTGAAATTAAAATATTTATAAATAATAAATTTCTTGAATTCATCGATAAAATTGCGTTGATTTCACACTGTATACAAAACCAATTCAAAAATCAACTGAACAAGTTCCCAAAAATTATTACTTTTTTTTATTATAATGATTTTTTTTTGGGTCAAGATTAATATGAAACTGACATGATACAAATCATGAAAATAAAGTTAAACACAAATAATATATTAAAGGGTATTATAGATAGAAAATATATATTTAATAAATATTATAAATAAAAAATATATATTTTATAATTTTTAATGTTTTTAAATCAATCTAATAAGTTAGTCAGTAAGTTGAATTTTTTATCCTCTATATATTTGAATAATTTTATTTGAATCTAAATATTTGACCTATCAAGACTTTTAGATTGGTTGTGAGTCTTATCAAATATTAAAAATTGCTCTTCATCCAATAATTTCAATGAAACTACATCATTAAGTTAGCTAATGAGATCAATTTTTTTTTTGTTCTGAATAGTATTATTCTTATGTATTTTTTCTCAAAAAAATATCACATCATTCAATTCTATCATATGTTTAATCATTTAATATTTTATTAATTTATAGTTTAGCACATTTTTTTCATACATTGTCCGTATACAATAATGTAAGCATGTTAAAAAAAATTGTCAGGATATGTATTTTGAAAAAAAAATAGTGTTATTTTTAAAAAATAATAAATAAAAATTAATTTTAAATAATATAATAAAAGAAACGAAGTAATAAAATTTTCTATTTTGTATAGCGTAATCAATTTTTTAAACATTTGAATCTTATGTTTTATTGTATTTTCAAGCACAAGTTATGACTAATAATATTATATGAGTTGTTGTAGAATTAAATAATATTTTATTGACATGAATATTAATACAAATACGACACCAACCAAAAGTAAAAGTGAAAATTAAAGGTGAGTCCCCTTAGATAAACTTATAATAATTTGAGTGCTAGAAAAAAATTTCTTTGGAGGTAAATCCATGTTTAAACTTATATGTATGTACTTAAGTTCACTTATTTTTTAAATATCAAAATTACCCCTAACGTGTTAGTGTTGTCCAGTTATAAAAAATCACACAGGTTAAATAATTGAAGTATATATGGAAACCCTTAATTGAGTTATATATGAAAATCGTCTATTAAATATTATGATAATTAACGAAAGTTTTATATAAAAGTTATATATTCTGATAGTTATATGTGAGAAGCTTAATGTACGAATAAATTGTTGATTTATTAAGTCAAAATTATATCACAAAATTTCCTTAACAACAATAATGCATAATGCAGGGAGACTGAACAATGCCAACAAAATTCAGTAACACGAATGTTAATATATAGTAACATTCATGTTACTATAAGATTAAAGTTACAATTAATGTCGTGTTACCAGCACAGTCGTGTTACTATACTAATAATAATGTAATTATCGTGAATTTTAACATACAATTGCAAACATTGAGACGTATATTATGTAATATACACTTTAATATTCACAGTAACATTAAAGTTGTGTACTCAATAACACATATAATTTTACTAAATACAAGACACTAGTTTTTTTATAGTAACATTATTTGACTCAATCATGCATTGCATACATATTAACATAATTATGTGAACTAATTACAATTATGTGAAATTATTTATTAGATAGAATTTTGTGTATGAAAATAGCATTGAGTTGATTTTGAAATCACTTAAGAATTTAGGGGGAGACAAATAGAATTATTAAAGTTTCATGAAATATCTATACAAATGTGTCAAGGCTAAGGTGGTATGTCATTTTGGAAAAGTCAAGTGCATGTGTGTGTGTGTGCCGAGTGTATGTGTGTGACTTAAGGTGTAGTAAAGTGTGTGTGTGTGTAATTTATGGAACAATGTGTATGTACTTTAATATGTAGTAAAAAGAGTGTATTTAAAAGACAAACAAGTGTGTGTATGTGTGATCTGGCTATTTAAAACTGTGAGTGAGGGAGAGTAAAGCAGAGGAAGAAGAAAGAGAAAATAAAAGAAAAGAGGAGAACTTGGGGAGCTTCCATGCCATTCCAAAGTGAGAGGAAACAATAAAAAAGAGTAGAAGAAGAAGGTATGTGAGACAAATTTAAGCATGTGTTAGTGATTAATTTTAATATGTATGTATATTAGTGGGATATTTTATTCTAATTTCAAGAATTATTTTAGTTAATTTTATGGACTGATTTAGTTTACTTCAAAACATAGTTTTTGTAAGCTTAAATTAAGTGTATAAACATAATGAGTGGGCTATTTTGTGTTAAAATAATGAGCTGTTTTAATTTAAGTTCGAAACATATTTTATTAAGGGTGTTACACAAAATTTAGTGGCTTTTAAGAAGGGGTATTAAATGGGTACTCAACCTAGTGTATGGAAAGTGTAGAAATGACCATTTAAGATATTCAGGAAGCATTTAGTGGAATAAGTTGAAAATGAAATTTTTGGGAATGAAATGGGTGGTTTAAAGGCTCAATTAGGGGCTGATTTGCATTGATTAAATATGTATGTGAATTTAAGTGTAACAGTTTTAAAAGAAAAGAGAAATAGAGGTAGGGAAAGGGAGCCGAAAACGCCGAAACCATGATTTTTAAATATTATTATTATCTATATGAATTTTAATCCAAATGACCCAAAATTTTACATGTTGCATTTTTAAATGATGCTTGATATGATAATGTAAATTTTGAATGCAAATGAATATAATATTCAATGCAAAATGTATGAAATGCCGGAAGTGTAGTTTTTAGGATTCAGGGTCGAAACGTGTGGAAATGGGCCCCCGATCAATGTATTTGACCTACTTAATCCTAATTATGATTAATGTGAGTAATTCTGAAAATTTAGGGAGGAAATATGATCCATAAATCTGATGTGCCAGTATGTGAGTGAATAGTGCGGTAACCGGGGCACTTTAGGTGTATCATTTTGCATACATTAGTGTATGATGAACTATTAAATGTAATAAACATATTGATATTGTAATTATAAATGTGTTAATAGCAACGGGTGAGACCTTTGGTGTTGGAACTGATACGATAACATCGGGAAGATCTACCGATAGAATCGACGGGCTGTAGATCGGTATAGTTGAAGTGGGTGTATATCTTTATATGTTTTGAAAATGCTATTATAAGATAATGTCATATGATAGAATTTAATAGCATTTCTCCAAGATTATGCGCTATGTGCTTATATGATTGGATGATGCTTTGTATTGTGTATTGTGAAATGTGACGCACTATTTGAGACATGAGCGTCGATGCCTGATCACTAGGCGTGTAGTGGTGTGCTAGCACTATTGTGTTCCAGAGAGGTTCGGGAGACACGGATCCATGTGAGATCGATTACCTGATGACAGGTAGTATGAATGTGCTATGACTTGTGAATTCTTGAAATTGGATTGATGTTGTTGTTTGATATGTGTATTTACATAGTATTTATCTACTTCTGTGTATTATTATCATTTTCATTCCATAAATGACATGTATACTCACTGAGCGAGTGGTGCAGCTCACACCCCTACAACTTCTCCTTTTCAGGTATAAGAGAGGGAGACACAAATCAGTCCATTGTCAAATCGATCGAGTTTTGTACAATGTTAGTATAATATTCTATTCGTTATGTATTTAGTTTTAAATGAGTAAATGATACAGGTTGATGGACTGTATAATTATTTGTTTGGTTGTATAGTATGGTAAATGAAATATTATTATAGTAGGTTAATAATATATATTTGTAAACAGACTCAACATGCATACTTTGTGATATATGCTAGGTGGGTGTGGGATTTTGTATCTGTCTATAACCTCAGAAACAAACAACTGGTACAGATAATATATATGATACAGGTTCCATCATGCTTATTGGCTAAGGTGGTGGGTGGTATTGTTGCACCTGTGAGATTAATTAGTATTTTATTAATCTAGATTATATATATGTAAACATGTGTATCTAAGGCCTAGTCATGTCTCATCCTTGGGAGAGCGGGATGGGCATGACAAACATAAACTTTCGAATGATTTTAGTGAAAATATGATCCACAAACTGAAAATTTACAAAATAACGAGTAGCAACACACAATCAATAGTTGAATTACGATACTCAACACCAATTGTTAACATCAATACATCAAAATTTTGAACTCTAATTTTCGGTTCCCGTACAATTACATGAACTTTTCCTACAGTAACACAACCTAGGAATATTTGATTGTCTTACGCAACAAAAACTTAACAAAATCAAAATCTATAACACTTTAATTTAGTATTAATATCTGAGTTCTCTTGAATCTTGGTTGCAAGGTTAATGCTAACTTTGACAGAATTAAATCCCTAATTGTTATTACTTTTTTTCCATGGTACCATTTTTTTTTGAACATGTTACAATTTTTTTAGTGACAATATGTTACTATTGTTATTTTTTAAATATTAATATTTTGTCGATAGAGTCCAAAGTAAACTGAAATAGTAAATTAAAATTTTATTTTATGGAATGTTATGGGTTTGAAATTTAAATATGAACGATTTTTGGTAAATTTTGGTTTCTTGTTTTTCGGATAAGGAAACATTGTGGCTTGAAAGATTGTAGTTTGATTTGAAGACAATTATGAAGGAGATGTATATGACTGATTATTGTATCCATAAATGTCATTTATAACATTCCATAAATGTCGTTGGCAAGAGAAACTTCTATCCAATGTAGGTAAAAAAGTCCTCATTAAGTCAGTAGCACAAGCAATTCCGACGTACGCTATGTCGTGTTTTAAGTTACCTGCTACTTTATGTGTGGAGTTAAATAGTTTGATGGCGAAGTTTTGGTGGGGTAGTAATGGCTCTGAGAGGAAAATTCATTGGATAGCCTGGGAGAGGCTTTGCAGACCGAAGTCTAGAGGTGGGATGGGTTTCCGGAATATTGAAGCCTTTAACTATGCCCTTCTCGCGAAGCAGATATGGCGGCTTTTTCAATATCCATCGTCATTGCTGGGTAAGGTCTTAAAGGCTAAATATTTTCCAAATACTTCAATAATGGAGGCTCAACTGGGTTATAACCCCTCCTTTACTTGGCATAGCGTGCTGGATTCTAAAAAGTATGTGTTGGAGGGTTTACAATGACGGATTGAAAATGGGAGGACGATCAGAATAAAATCTGATAGGTGGATTCCAAGATCAACTAGTTTTAAGGTTATTAGTCCTCTTTCGGGGCTTGCAGATGATGCTCTGGTGAGTTCACTGATTGATTATGATTTAACAACTTGGAAGATAGATAAACTATATGAGATATTTTTATAGTTTGAGGCTGAGAAAATACTTTCAATTCCCATTTGTCCAAGATTTCCCAATGATCAACTCGTTTGACATTATACTAAGTCAGAAAAATTCTCAGTTAGGAGTGCATACCACTTGATTATAGGCAGTAGAGGTCGGGAATGTTCAAGTGACAGCCAAGGACAATGGGATGGCGCATTTGTGTGGAGTTTACACATTTCAAACAAAGTTAAGTTGTTTGCATGGAGGGAAATTCAAGATATTTTACCAACACAATGTAATATAGTAAAAAAGAAATTAAATGTCTAGAATAGCTGTTTTCTTTGTGGTGCTGCTTATGAATCCTCTATTCATGTCCTCCTTTTATGTCCGTTTGCAAAGTAGGTGTGGCTTGAATCCCAAATCAAGTTCCCCAAAGGTCCAGTAACTTCGGTCTATAACTGGTTGGTGCCTGCTACAGGAGGACTATCATAGTTGGAGGTAAGTCGAATGCTAGTTATTTGCTGGGCTATTTGTTATAATAGGAATAAGGCCCGTCTAGAAGGGGCTGTCCAATCTCCTTCCCAAGTAATAGATTTTTCAAGATCATACTTGGATCAGTTTTTGGCGGCTTAGAATCATCGAACCCGAAGCCATCGTTCACTTTCATTTGCTGATTTACCTTGCTGGTCTGTACCTCCGAATGTTTCTGTGAAGATATACTTTGATGGGGCTGTGTTTAGTTCCATCAAAGCAGTGATGATTGAGGTTGTTGCCAAAGATTGGAGGGGTAACTGCATAGGTGGTTTATGTAAGTTAGTAAGAAGTTTTTTGAGTGTTGATTGCGTTGAGGCGCTGACTGCTTTTCATGCTATGGAGCTAGGTGTGGAGCTGAGTTTAACGAGTGTTATTTTAGAAGGGGATTCTAAATCGGTTGTGGAGGATATTATGAGGGAGGAATCAAATTTGTCCAGCCATGGAGTTTTCATTGAGCAGATTCAGAAGATTACTACACACTTCCATGAATTTCATGCTTGTTGGGTGAGGCGTTTGGCTAATGTTGTGGCAGATAAGTTGTCACATTTTGCTATTCATTGTAAAAATTCGGTTTCTTGGAGAGGGGAATATCCAAAATTTTTGGACCCACTTCTCCAAAACGATGCTCAATTTAGTTTCAAATAAAGTACACCGTTTTATATATATATATATATATATATATATATATATATATATAAAATCTTACAGGGAAGAGTTACAATAGTAAAAATTGACAAAAAACGGACTTAAAATCATAAGTTTCTTTGACGGACTTATCTCTAAATAAGTACATATAGGGGGACCGACATCTAAATTTTTCAAAAATAAAATGACACAAAAATAACACCATCGAAAGTGACACAAAATGAAGAGCCCTACCCCCTAACCTTATGTTGCTTCGCCCGGGCCATGAGGTGCCTCCACAGCGAAGTATGTTGGACTAATTTCCGGTCAAGCCGGACCAAGACCCGCAAATTTATCTGTCGGGCTGCCATTTGTTAGATTGGGCCAGTGACCCACTAGGATTGCTGACCATCGGGCCAACCCCCTAGACCACAGGCCTCATATCGAGCCTCATTTAAACCAGATATACCTCTAGATATTGCAATATTCGGCATGAGCATCAATACCAAAATCGTTGGGTAAGTCACCTTTGTTGTCCCTATAACGACATATTCTCAATTATGGTGGCTAGCTGTTGAATTTGAAAAAATAATCGGTATAAACACTTTGTAGTAAAAAAAAAAATTTGAGTGTTCTATTCTATAAATGTCTAAAATTACGTGATAAGTCCATACAATTCATATGCTTTATAGCACATAAATACATGTTTTTCACCGTTTTTTGTAACATGAAGATAAGAATATCATTTCTTTTCTATGGAAACGACCAAAATGTTTTGGGTTTGGCTGAAATAGTAACTAGGAAGTGACGGGAAATCAAATTTCCTTCAAAATCAAAATCAAAATTTTAATTTTTCTCTTGGTTTCTATTCTACTTTCATAATATTGTTTAAAACATTCTCAAATCATTTTTATTTTATATAACTAACAAAAAAATTATGCACCGAAATAAAATTACGTGACGGAGTCATACTCTTTTTGTAGTCATACAAGGAAAAACAATTACCTTTCAGCATCATGGGAAAAAGGAAGGAAAGTCGTGTTGATTAGCCTTTCTTTCTTGTTTTTTGGTTACCTAACCCCATTCTGAGGGCAAAGCTTTCCTTTTCAAGGTAATGGTCCTCCGAATTTTGTAATTATACTCATGACTTAGTCGTTGACAACAATCCAATCCGCATGAATTAAATGTAAATTTATTGACACTAATGCTATGTTTATCAGTCTTTTTATTAATTTTTTTTAAGTGATGTGATACAATCTTTATCGTTAAATATTAATGAGACCCACTTATACGATGATAAAAACTGTGCAAAATCAAATACCACATCCAACCATTCATTTTTAGAATCCGCTCTTTCAAATACCAATTTTTTACCACACTTTATGAGTCATTGGCCAAGAGCCCTTGTGCCTAATCTCACACTCCTACACTTTTCCCAAGTTGCGCCTCCTCAAGTGTTCATCTAGGATCGTCAATCATCGATTCTGATGTCATTTATTGGGAGATTAAGGAGCCCGTTGTTTCAAGGCTTAGTATATAATTTTAAAACTAATATCCACCTGAAAGTTTAAGTCTATATGTAGTGAGTCCATCCACACTATATTAGAACACTTTAGTTTTTTTTTTATCCCATGTGAGATTCACACACATTAATACCCAACAATTTTTTTTTAAAAGTTGTTTTATTAATGTTTGGCATTAAGAATAATGATTTTTGGGGATGAGTACTCTAGAATAGTCGATTTGGCCTGAAATATATATGCCTATAACTTCGTTTCTTAAGGACATTTGTGCAACAAATTATCTTGAAATTGAGATCGTCTACACAAAAAAATATTCTCCTAAACGAATATCCATTCTTGAGATGGCAGCTCAAGATCAATCTCATGAAAAACCTTATCCTTCAAATATCGAAGAAGAGCCCTTTAATTTGATGTAGAATTTATGAAAATTTTCTCAAAATTTTAACAAGTTTATCTCCCAAATTTCTTTTTATGTACCCCATAAATTGAAATCTTGACTGAGTCCTTCCCTGGATAGACAAAACTTCACTACTGTCTCCATCTCCAACCCCCAGTCCTTACGTCTCTCGGATGCGTTCAAAATTGATCTTTCAGGTCCACCGCAAGTCAATGCTCATGTTCCACTTCCATAACAAAAAGAGAGAAAAAGAAAAAGGAAGGAAGGGGGGCTCAAAAACTTTTTTAGAAATAGTCCAAAAGATAAATTACTCTTTGATTTTACCTTGAATATTTCCTCTGTCTCACATTACTCCACTTGAATATTAATTTTCTCATATCGTACTTCCGTGATTTTACGTAGTCTTCTCAATTATCATGTTTTTTATATTACACATCCAATTATAACTGCGGATCCCACATTGCCTCCGTTGGTGGGGTTGAACATGTCCATTTTACTACACATCCAGACATCTTCCATCCAAAACATGACAAACCTTTTGCTTTGGTATGTTGCAATATGAAATCAATTCAAAAAGTTGAGGCACAATGTGAAAATTGAATAATTGAAGGAACAAATTATGATCCTTGCCATAGTTGAGGGGGTGGAAGTGTAATTTTCCCAAGTCTTGAAGTAGTTGGCCAGTTATTTTCCTTTCAAGCTACCATTCAACTTTAAGAGAAGGAACAAATTCAATCATGTGGGTCATGTTCTTGTATATAAAACTAGTTGCCTCAAATTCTTAGCATCACAGAGGGGTGAGAAAGGTGAGAGATAGAGAGATAGTCCCCTCAAATTCTTAGCATCACAGAGAGGAAAGAGAGACAGATGGGTTGCTGTTGGTCTTGCAAATCATCCTCTGCATTCAATACTATACGAGTGGTACACTTGAATGGTTATGTAGAAGACTTCGAACATCCAGTTACAGTCAGTGAAGTCACTGGTAAGCCACCAAAGCATTTTGTGATCACCCAGGCTGAGCTTCTGTCCACAGGCACCAAGCCTCTCAGGCCCGACGCCATACTCGAGCCCGGCCATATCTACTTCTTGCTACCATACTCAACATTTCAGTCCAACGTCACTCCTATGGACTTGGCCCCTATAGCAAGAAAGCTCACTGCCATAGCCAAAAGTAGCCGGTCCAACACTAATTCTGCGCGGGTCAACATTTCATCTAGCCCGCACGGACTGAGCCCAATATGGGGCTCACCGGCTAGTAGTCCTAGCCGATTTTCAGACCAGTGTAATGAGGTGGAACCAGTGTATAGTTTGCAAAAGTCGTCTAAGTCACGTTCATGGAAGCCACTTTTGGCCACGATCAGAGAAAGATCGTTTAATCGGAGAAGTGAATCGGATCTACAAGAGAAGAATTCGGACAACATGAAATAGCTTTGAGTATGAGCAGGGTAATGGCGATGGTAATGGTAGGCAGAAGCTATGTAATATGCAATGATATGTACTAGTGCTATTTACAATTATTTTAAACTTGTGAGGTGCTTTCCAACTTTATTGTATAATAAGTTTTAAAATCGTCCAAGTTTCATCTAAAACTTAACAGTGGTATTCCATACATGTCTGAGACACCTCAGCTGATCATTAGGCCCAAGACCCACATGAGGTGCCTGCACGGTGGACTACCATTGGGCCAGCCTGTGACCCACCAGTGACGCGTTTAGGCCTAACTAAATCAGATCTAGTCTAGATATTGCAACAGGGGACATGAACTTCAACATTAAATTACATGATAAGCTTGTGCTTCTCATATGCCTTATGGCACATAAGTAGACATTCTCCCCAGTTTTTGTAATATTAATCCGAGTTTAAGGATCAAAATTGCTTTCGTTTTCATCAAAATGATAGAAAAAATGAAATTCCCATATTCAAAAATGTTTTAGAGGTGTTTTTGAATCAAAATTTAGATTTTTTTTCCTATTTTCATTCTATTTTAAAAATATTTTTCAATAATGTTTATGTTTCACAGCTAATTGAAACTATTGCACCGCCAAAATTCTATCACTGATTGAGTGACTCTTTCTTGTTATCTAATATAAAGACAATACCTTTCAGCATCATGGGGTATGAGTAAGGTCTCTGAAGTCTTAAATTTTCAGTACTAAGTGTTCATTTTCAAGGACAAGGTCTTTAGAACTTTGTGTTTTACTTGATGATGTACTGCTTCCAACTGTGCCCTGAATTTAAAGTTAGCTAGTCAATTTAGATTTTCATAAAGCACTTGAAATCATTATAATAAGTAGTTTCTTAAGAATAATTCAAGTGAATTAAAGATGTAACAACAAAAACACTTGTCAATGGGAAGTAGGACATTACCAATTAGGATAATCATTTGAGACGGAAACATTAATGGGTGAATTGTAATTTGACCGCCTCAAATTATGATACCGTAGTCTCAAACATTTTTTATTGTAGTTGGTTTTTATATCATCTAATCATATAATGCCATATCTTATATTAACCATTTACTCTCTTACCCAACCCCAATCCCGATCAAAACGAGCCATAGTTTCGTTGGATGCACTGAATTGAATTTTTAGTAATTTATTTACTGTATTTTACGTCAAAATGCTCTTGATTTTGCACTTTTTTGTAGTTAAAATGGCAGGGCAAAATCAACAGTTGAAGAAGAGTGGTGACAAAGTGGGTGAGAGAGAAAAAAGGGAGATGCGTGGTGGTGAAGATTGAAGACGAGTGGATGGAGGCTACTAAGAGAGATAAAGAGTATAAATAGTGGCATTTTGTTTGGAAACAAGTATATGTTATTTATAACATGAATTTGTTTTGTTTGGCTACAAATTCAAATGCACGTGGGATGTAGAAGGGCAATGTTGACATTTTAAAAATATAAGTTGCTTATGTCATCAAATTTGGAAAAGTTTTCTAATGGAGTAATAATGGTTGGGAAGGGGGGGAGGATTTGTTATAGACAACAAACGTCGAAGAAAGTCTAATTTCTATATATAAAAGTCTAATTATTATTTAATCAAATTTCAGAGGAGGTAGATGTAATTTACCCTTGATTTTAAGGTAATCCAAAATCTAATAAGAGATAATACGAAAAAAACTCAATAGAAGATAGTGCAAGTAAAAAAAGATCGAGACCATAGTGTTACGGTACAAAATATAATTTATGTAAGAACAAATGGACATTGCCCCACCATTCCATCTCTAACACCCAATTCTTGCGCCCAGGACTTTTTCAAACTTTGTATTTCAAGTCCATCTCTCAAAAGCTCAAAGACTTTTTTGTATTTTTTTTTTACATTACCTTGGAAAAGTTCAAAAATAGTTTACAAAAACCCCTAACATAAGAGATATTAGCACAATCGTTTCTCAAAAGCTCTCTCATTGTGCAGGGTGAGAAGATGAGTTGCACCATTTGTTCATTTTGTTGAACACCCAGATTAGCGAGTTTATCAGCACAAAATTTCCTTCTCTCAGAGTATGAAGGATTGGTGTGTTGAGCAAGATCAACAATTTCTTGCAATTGGCAATAATCCCTCTTTGTGGATGAGTTTCTCCCAATCTTGAGGTCAAGAGTCTATGGGCATTCAGAGAGTCAGTCTCCAAGATAACATTCTTCAGGTTCTGTGTTTGGATGAGTTGAAGGGCTTTGAAGATGGCCCATAATTCCTCCTGAGCACTTGAACAGTTGGGCAATCTTCCATAGAATCCCATTTGCCAAACTCTTGATCATTTCTAACAATGTCTCCAACTGTTGCAGGTTCTGGGTTTCCTTTAGAACATCCATCCACATTCAACTTCAACCACCCTGCACGAGATAAATACCATCCAATAAGATTTTCAAAGTTATGGTCTTGAAAATGTAAATTTTCCTGGAAGGCTTGCTTGATTTCAAGGGCCAGCTGCCATGTATTTTTAGCAACTAAGTATGGGGAGGGTATGTGACTTTTCAATACACTCCTTATTCCTATCTTTGTAGATATGCTAGATAAGAGAGGTGAACACTACATGCCACTCAACTTCTCTCCATCTTTTCTTCCTTTGTTTTCTTTGATTTTTCCATATCCACTCTTGTAACTCAAATGTCTGGTTAATAGAGCAATTTAAGTTTCCTAAGAGAGCTTTCCAGACTACTTGAGTTTTCGAGCAGTCCCTAAGCATAGTTGTTAATATCGTACGATACGTCACGATACAGAGGAAAAACGATACGAATCGTAGTTATGTATTTTTTTTGCGTCGTATCGTACGATACACGATACGTTTTTACGATACGATACGTATCGGTACGATACAACCGATACGCGCAAACACTGTTTTCTTTTTTTTTTTTTCTTTTTTGATCAAACGACGTTGTTTTGCAGCAATTAGAGGTTGGTTTTTTAACCCTGCCACTGAAACGACGTCGTTTTGTAGCTAGGATTTACAAAAAAAAATTAAAATCCCTCTTTTCTCTCCTCTTCACTAATCGATGCTTGGGTCTTCTGCTGCAGGCTTCACGACGACATTCGGTGATGACGAAACGTCTTCTCGGTCTTCTTTCTTCCTCGGCGATGACTTCTCGGTCTTCTCTCTGTTCCCACTTCTCGGTCTTCTCTCTGTTATCTCTCTTCTCAATCTTCTCTCTTCCTCGATCTTCTCTGTCTACTCGTTCTTCTCTCTCTTCTCGATCTTCTCTGTAGCCATCTGAGTCTTGGGTCTGGGTGTTCCATCAGCCATCAGCCATCGGAGAAGTTATCAGCAGGATCTACAGCCAAGAAATTCTATTAGCCATCAGCCATCGGAGAAGCTATCGGCAGGATCTCCAGCTACAGGTAAAGATGTACAGTCTGCAATGTAATGTAAGAAATTCTATTAATTTATTTACAAAGCCAAGTAATTTTTTTGTTGTATAAAAATTTCTGAATCTTGATTAATTTTAATTGTGTAACAGTGGCTTCACGGTATCACCTTCATCATATTTTCATATAGAAATGACTAAAAAACTTGCTAATGATCCCACTTGGGAACATTGTGATAAAGTAGAGGGTTCAAGGTTGAAATTAAAATGCATTCATTGTGCAAATGTCTATTGGGGAGGCATTTCAAGAATGAGAAATTATTTGGCAGGTAATCGTAAAGATGTAGCGTCATGTAAACATTGTCCTGAGGAAGTAACTAAATTTTTTAAGCAATTATTGGATGATAGGGCAATTAGCAAAGATATGAGTCTTGTGAATTAGAAAAGTAGTGGCAGTGTGGGTAGTACTACTGTTGATAAAATACAACAACCAACCACCACCATTACTTTGAATACCATGTTGAAGAAAAAGGGTAGGGAAGATGTATGCTTAGATATTTGTAGATATTTTTATGCTAATTCCCTTCTTTTTAATTTGGTAAAGGATCCATATTTTGTAAGAATGTTAGAATCTGTTGCATCGTTTGGCAAATGATTGAAACCTCCATTGTATCATGAGGTGAGATGTTCTTTTTTGAAAAAAGAAACAGCTTTGATTAATGGTCGGTTGATGAAAAATTATAAAGCAGAGTGGAAGAAAACGGGTTGTACTCTTATGTCTGATGGATAGACTGATGGAAAACATCGCTCTATCACTAATTTTTTAGTGAATAGTTCTAGAGGAAGTGTGTTTCTTAAAAGTATTGATACTTCAGGCATTTGTAAGAATGCAGATAATCTTTTTCAGCTTTTAGATTCAATGGTAGAAGAGATTGGTGAGGACAATGTTGTTCAGGTTGTGACTGATAGTGCATCGGCTTATGTAAAAGCTGGTGAGTTGTTAATGGAAAAGAGGAAAAAATTGTTTTGGTCTCCTTAAGCTGCACATTGTCTAGATCTTATTTTGACGGATATTGGAGACCTTCCTCTACACAAGGATATAATGGCAAAGGCAAAGAAAATCACGGTTTACATTTATAGACATTCTTGAGTGTTAAATCTTATGAGGAAGTTTACAAAGAAAAGGGATTTGGTAAAAGCTTGTGTGACCAGATTTGCCACCTCATATTTAATTTTAAGGAGTTTATTTGAGAATAAAATTGGGTTTAGAGCAATGTTTCCTTCTGAAGAATGGCAGAGAAGTCAATACTCTAAGAAGAGAGATGGTGTAAAAGTGATAGATATTATACTAGCTGACCAAAATTTTTGGGGATCAATCAAGTATTGCTTGAAATATGTGTTGTCATTGGTGAAGGTGTTGAGGCTTGTAGATGGGGATATAAAGCCTGCCATGGGATATATTTACGAGGCAATGGACAAGGCAAAGGAACAAATCCAAAAGAATTTTCGTAATGTGAAGAAGCACTATGAGCCCATATGGACTATTGTTAACACTAGATGGAATATGCAATTACACAGACCTCTTCATGCAGCTGTCTATTATCTCAATCCAGTGTAAGATTTAAGTTTATCAATTTTTATATCATTTTATATTTATATATTTTATAGTGATTAATAATCATTGTTAGTCAAAATAACTATTTCAGGTTTCATTACAATGGTAGTGCGGACTATGAAATAAAGTTGAGACTTTATCAGACTATTAAGAGAATGTGCCCAAGTCCTATTGTGAGAGAAAAAGTTGATAAACAATTAGATATCTTTTACAATGTTGATTTGATGTTTGGAATGGACAAGACAATCCAGATGAGGAAGAAGAAACAACCTGGTTAGTGGTAACCTAACTTAAATTAGTCATTTAATGCAATTGCTTAAGTTAGTTAGTACAGTATTCTATTGTAATTTTTTATAGCCTTATGGTGGGAGTCATTTAGAGAATGTTGTCCAGAGTTGAAACAACTTGCTATCCGCGTGCTTAGCTTGACTTGTAGTGCCACAGGATGTGAGAGGAATTGGAGTACATTTGACCAGGTGCACTCTAAGAGGAGAAATCGATTAGAGCAGCAAAGATTAAATGCACTTATGTTTGTGAAGTACAATCTTCGATTGAAGGTAAGACACCAAAAGAGAATACTAGAGGGTGATTCCTATGATCATATTTCTCTCTCAGATATGGAATTTGATGATGAGTGGATCACTGAAAAAGAAGATGCACTCCTTCCTGAGGACACTACTTGGATGAATGTTGGTGAATGTTTTAAGATTCAAGAAGGGACTAGCAAAAAGAGAAAGAGGGGTAAATAATATATAATTAAAATGTAGTGGTTTGTTTTTTCTTCTTTTTCATTACTTTGAATATTTTTTTTATATTTTGTATTGCTTGTTTTCTAGGGCCTAAAAATCTTTCTTTAAACAAGAAAAAAGAGAAGCAAATAGTTCAACTTGAAGATGAGGATGAGGATGAGAATGAGGATGAACAAATACAACAAATTGAAGATGATGAAGGAAGTGAAGGCTTGTTGGCATCCGATGACAATGATGATGATGCATTTTCAATTGAAATTGAAGATTGAGTTCAAAATGAATGTTAGAAATTTGGATTAGAAGTCTCTTTGGTTGTTTGAAGTTTAAATTAGTGAACTATGGTTGTGAACTTTGCATTATAAATTTATAATAGTAGTGGATTATGTTGATGACTTGAATTATTGGTGGAGTATTAATCGAATGCTATGTTTTTATGAGTGTATGATTTAATTTCAAAGGTATATATATATTTTTTATTATTTATTTAAAATTGCACCGTATCTTACGATACACGATACGATACATTTTATGTATCTTACAATACGCCTTCCGATACACGATTTGATAACTATGTCCCTAAGTATGTGCAAGGTTGATTCCATATAGATGTTGCATCTCTCACAAGTTGCATCGCTGGTCATGTTTCTGGTAGCTCTCAGAAGGTTGGAGAGCATTCTGTCACTCTAAACAAGGTAGATGCTTTAATGTTTTTCTAGCATCGCTCTTCCATTTTTTTGTTAATCATTTGTCCTAATTTTTTCATACAAAGAGTAAAAAGCTAAGATAACAGTGGGTCACCTTGCCTAAGTCTTCTTTTAGGAGTGATAGGGTTAAGGGGTTCACAATTCCATAATATGGATACTGATGATTCTATGACACAACTCATAATAATCTCAATTCAAGATTGTGGAAAATTATATTTGATCAGTGTTTGATGCAAGAAAGACCAATTAATTCTATCATAAGCTTTTTCAAGGTCGATTTTGATCACCATGTTTCCCACTTTCCCTTTTTTCTTTTTAGTTGCATGGATAATTTCTTTGGTGATGATGACATTAT
>CM042188.1:41817984-41844566 GCA_023539305.1 Ilex asprella | reverse complement strand
TAAATTTTGATGTCTTAACTTTTGAGGTGGTCAAGTTTGTCCTCTTATAAACAAGAAGACTTAGGTTCGATATTTTTCACACACCCTAAACGTCAGTCACCCTTCTTCTTCATATGACATGTCTTTAAACTAGTTCGAATTAAGGTAGTCATCTCAAATCTTTAAAGAGTAGTCGGTACAAGTTTAGATACTTTATAACAAAAATAAAATAATTTGATCTCTCTCTTAAAAGTCCCTTTTTAGTTAAAAGCAATTTAGTTTTTGAATTGATGGCAATGGATTGGAGATTATTGGGCTTTTTTTTATGTTTAGTTTGGGCACATCTTAATTTACTTGGCAAAATAGAGTAGTATTGAATTAGATTCAAGATATTATTATCGTTTTGAATATTACGATCATCCCTATTTGAATCATCATTATTGACATTTATCCTCACATAACGTTAAGAGACCGTAACGATTTAATAAAAAAAAATATATGGACGACATTGTAGCAGTGTGAATTTGGTTTGTAACAGTGTAACGTTTTCTAGTACCAATGTGACATTTTCTTGTAACACTGTGACATTATCGTGCTAGGTAACAAATCATCCTCCGAATCAGAATCATCATCTTGATTATTACGATTTGTAAAAAAAAAATTATACAAATATGGAAAAGATATGAATGTTTGAATAACTTAAGTTGAATGAAAGAGAAATATATAATTTAAAATTCAAAAATGGTATTCCATAAATTTAGGAAATTGAATCCCTAATATAACTACCATATTTGTCTCCCATTAAAAAAGAAAAAGGGCATTTCTGTAAGACAAAAAAATACAACTCAGCAAAAGTGTACCTTTTTATTAAACATTTACACACAAAGGTACTCATACACATATATTTTATATTGAAGTACTTTTTCACAAATAAGTTCTTAAAAGTGTACTTTTTCACAATTTTTCCTAAAATTTATGTTATCGTTAGAAGTTTACAAGTCGTGCAGCTTAGATTATTTTTTTTTTTTTGGGTGAAAAACTATAAATGTTAATTAGAAGAGAATTAAAATAACACCCTGAATAGCCTCTGATGAATGCAGAGGGTGCATAGATATTTTCCAACTTAGACACCCTTGGGACAAAGATTAATGGTCAAGCTCAAGAGTGTTTGTGAAGTATAATGAATTAACAAAAGAGAGTAGGAATCAAATTCATGGAGGTTGCTTCTTAGTGGTGAAAACTTCTTAGCTGTTCGCTTTCGCAATTAGGATAATGATCAGTTGACAAAGAATTCAAGTAGTGCACTGCAAGTTATCAGGACTGGATTTGATATCTCTCTTCTTCTCCTTCTTTTTTAATGCGTGAGAGAGAGAGAGACCCTGCAACAATACTTCTGACCCACACCACATGGTTGAAAGCAACCTTTCTTTCCAGGCATTACTGAAGAAGATTTAAAGATAGAGCCGACTTCAATCTGCTAAAATAGTCCAAGTATTGACTAGGCATATCAAATGTAAGACGGTACCCAAGAATTACTTTTTGGGTACGGTACTATAAGTTACCACAACATAAAAACGAGTATAATTCAATCTTCGCAAGGTTATTAAAAAGAATAGGATTGTTTGGATGCACTTTTAACATTTTAAAATCAATCATCACATTTAAAATTAGTTCTTGTATTTACTTAAAATGAGAAAATCTTAAAACCATTCTAGAAGTTACTTAAGAACTGCTAGAGTTGAAAGTATTACCAAATTCCAGCTTGTTCTAAAATGGATCCACAAGCAAAAGGGAACCAAAACCCATTCTAAGAAGTTATACCATTTGATTGTTAACCATAACAAGCTAATAGATTAGAGAAATCAAGGTCCAAGATGCACATGTATCCCACAAAAGAACCAATTGTAAAGACTTGGTTTAGTCAACCTGATCACTGTAACAGAGAGAGATTATACAAAGGGTGGTCACCAGAGTAAAATTAAACATATTCGCTTTTAAATTATAATACATATAACTTTCTGTCACTAAATCCTTCCAAGCAGTTGCGGCGCACTATCTGCTTAACCATTTTGTAAGCTCAAAAGACAGACTTCATAACCATTATCACAAATAAAAACAACCAAGTAGTAATACATAAATTAAGACAGATACAAAGCCGCTTTAATAAAAAGCAAGTTTTTTGGAGGGACATCACAAATTCTGCTATAGTGAACCAAAGATGATGATGCTTACGTAAAGAACAAAAAACAATGCCAAACTAGTTCCTCACCAAGTTTCACTTTGGATCAGATGACCGTATGCCATGGCGTTTGAAGAATTCTCTAAATCCGTAGGCACTTTGGTCATAATTGAACTGGAAGTACAAAGAACAAATCAGACAAACACTTTCAATCAGGCGCATAACATAATGCTTCAGTAGGGCTTATCTTACGATGATCCTACTGGCTTTGATATAAAGATATTGTTCAAACAGTTATTTGTATAAAGGATGATGTCTATCAGCATCAAGAGGAGATAGAACACATGCAAGGCCAATTTACTGTCAACAATGTTTAGGAAATTGTATAGACGTCTTTAAGATAAACACATCAACAAGTAAACAGAGGGAGTGATCAGCCCCTTTTATCAAAGGATATATAAGGTGCAGAATTATGACTATTTCCTGCTAAATCAGGTTGCAAAAAATACTAATGATATAATTCACGCGATTGGACTAAAAGGCTCCATTCAAAAAAAAAAAAGGAATGAAAGGCTCCACAAAAAGAATAAGTCAACAAATAAATAGGTGGAATCCAGGACTATTATTTGAATGTCTTAATCTTTATCAAATGAGTATATACTTCCTTTCCACTAAAAAAATAGAATTGCTGGATTACGAATAAAAAAATTTCTGTCTGCCTGAGCACCGATGCAAGGTCCAAAAGTAGAGGACGAAACACGAGTGCGTGTCTAGTACCTAAAGAACAAAAGGAAAAGAATAGAAAGAGAATGAAAGTAAGAGAAAAGAAAAAAAAATCGTCTAATCAGCTAGTCATATTTTGGCTAGAAGGTTTTGTGAGTAGTTTTTAAAAGACTCATTCATGAGCACCACAGAATTCACATGGAGAGTGATTGCGGGTAGCATTTCTCCATTTGAATATTATCCCACCTTCTAAAGTTCCATTTGGTAGATATCGACAGCTCTGCAGATGAGATCACTATCGGGGAGCACATGAGGTACCACCCGACCTCGAGACCTATGGTCCCTAGGAACCAAACTGATTTTGGCAAGAATTCTCTCATCTTTGTCCTATAACTAAAAGTAATACGAACATGGAGAATAAAATGTTCTTTTTCCCTTTAAAATTGAAGCTTTGCTTCCTGGAGTATGCATAATCCTCAATTATCAAATCTTATAGTGAATATCAAGCAGTTGAGCAGTCCTCAAATCAGGAGGTCCAACATTAGTCTGAAAGTGACCCTTCATTAATCCGGTGAAAAGAGATGTATTATGTAAAAAGCATCTTCAGTGTGCTACTCATCAAGGTCAAGATTGCATATCATGCATCATCGTGCATGTCAGAGGGAAGATTATATCAAAAGGACTTGGTATGTGGATACTAAGATAGGTGAAGATTGAGCAGCTGGGCCCTGGTAGGACTATAGCACATTAGTTAGAGACTAGTAGGGTCCTTTTTGAGACAAATGCTCAAGTTCTGATTTTAGGTTTTATCTCAAAACAATTGAAGCTCCATGTTCAATATGTTATACCGTAGAGCATACGAAAGAGGAATAATTCACGTAAATTTCACAGAATTTGATTCACGAATGGAGGAGCTCATATCATAAGCTAGCATGCTATTTTGGCTTTCAGCTCTAAAGCACACTATCTATCTGACTTCCTGCTTGGGATCGAAGAAGATGCAATAGTTAAGAGTATTACTATAATGTTATTAGGGTTCACACTTATTGTAATAGTATACCACATAGAGGGTATACTTGTCTTTTGTATGTATATTTGTTCAGTAACTATAAATACAAGTTGATAGTAAGACGTAGGGTAAGTCAAACCTCTCTTTGTCTCTCTCATATTGTGTTAAGTCTGTGATTGTTTTGTGGTCATCTAGGGAGTTTGTTTCCTTTTTGTGTTGTTCATTTTAAATTTGTTGTTCCTCAAACCTTGTCCAGGAAAAAGAATATTAATAGGAAGGGAGTTCCCATGATAGGATGCCATAGTAAAGCACATATCAATAAATTTCTTGTATGTACAAACAACTATAGTTATCTGCTAACACTCCAAAAAAGTATGAAAATGGAAATGCCATTTCACATGCAATTTAAAAATTATGCCAACAGCTGTGCCCCGGTACTACAAACATCAAGTGTAAAATCAACGAATTAAATTTAAACCCTTCTCAAACCTATGTTTCTGACAAAATGAGCAAAAGAGATCAAGCAAATGGTTATTTTTTTTTCCCTTTCTTTTATATATAAACCACATCTAGACCTGCAAATGATTTTTTTTTTTTGGTCCATAAATAAAACAACCAATCCATGTTGTGCTGTCAAATGCAAGAATGATGCAAAGGTTCTATATCAACTAAACTAAATCAAAGAAGATAGCATGCACACTTGTTAAGTCAATGTTGGTAATGGCAAAGAAGCTCCAAGACTCACAGGTAAAACTTTCACAGAATACTTGGTAATATTTGGATCAGCAACCTTTCCTTGATTGGCCGTCTGGACAAGAAAGAATACAAATTACTGAATGTGCTTCCAACATGCACTCGAATGGTAATGACAGGCATATGAGAAGGAATCATTTCAAGAAAAAGAACATGAAGAAGAAGAAAAACTACATCTGAATTACCTTATGCCTGCAATGAAAATGAAGCCATCATATTTTTCTACTTACTTGACAAATCGTTATTCATAGTTCAATTGTGTCAGCTATAAAAGCCAACATGATAGGTATAAAGAAACATCTCACAAGACCATGGACTAAATCTATGCCTGCAATAAAATATCCTCAATCACCAAATTGTATCCAAAATTACAGGCAAAACATGTGAGAGTCGTTGTAAAGGAACATCAATAAATTTTGAGAGGGCATACTGTTCACCCAAAAGAAGCAATTCACTGTAACCAAATTCTAGAATTCTGCACCATACAGTACTACATCCATACATTTTAAAGAATTGAGAACTGAAACACAGAGATGCTTATATGGTACCACAACAACAACAAGACCAGAATGTCAAGTAAACCTACTTGTTCTGGGCCATGGAATATTTCGATAAATGGATATTCCTTCCTTTGCCGTGTTATGCAAAATCCAGGATATTTGGGACACTCAACCTGAAATATATCACCAGAAGAACCAAAAGGCATGAGCAACATCAAGAATGCTTAGGTTAAAAAATAAGAATTCAATGTTCTCGGATAGCTTCATTTGCAAACATGCACTTTCATGCACGCACACACACACAAACACAGATTCCTACACTAAACAAAATCGCGAACTGTACACGTCTACTGTATGGATGGCCAATAGAAGTGCATACAGTGCCCCAAATTTTTTTTTGTCATGCTTCTGAATCATTTGGACAATTTCTGACAAAAGGTATTATGTAATGTTCTGGTCTATATATATGCCCTAGAACCTATGACCATCGACGAAGTATAACATAATCATTTACCAGATTAGATATAACTTACACGCATGAATTTTATATGCGGATAAAACTCAACAGCAGCTTCCTCCAGTACTTTGTCAAGATGTTTTGTGTAATTACACCTACAAAGTCAAGAATTCAAACAAAAAAAAAACAGAACAAGATGGTTGGTATAGTACAATGAAGATGGGAGAGAATAACAAGAAGAAAAGGACTGGACATCAATCTCAACTCACCTGATGGTAAATGCAACAACCACAGGGTAGCCTTCATGTAGAAGCTGAACAAATTCCCGCTCTGAAGAAAAATGAATGACCCTCGATGACCCCAGATCCTTTGGATACCCAGTGTAATACCTTCGAAATTTTGCAAACAATTCAGTTATGGCAGGTGAGAAAATATATCCTCCCGAGTGAAGAATAACTCATTGGAATTGTATCCATGTAAGTGTAGAAATCTGGTGGGATATTACATTAAACTCTGCATCCATTTGGCACTCAATATCAATTCAGCAATTCTGAAAATCACAAATTAATATGTTGGACAGCCATGCAGGGAATCCATGCCCTGCAGATCATATGTTGGACACCATCACAATTTCCAATTTGTCTGGTCACACATTGGCAGCACAGCCCAAAAAATTCATTCTTTTAACTCCTAGTGCACACATGAATGACTACATGATTAAATGATTATTATATTTCTAATTTTGAAAAATGGATGGTAATGTGAGAGAAAAATCCTGAAATTTTTATCACAATGATAGAAGGAAAATAACAAAAATGATGCTACCACAGAACAAGTACTACTCGATACAATGCCATCACAAATTATATCAACATTCAGATTGTGTAATTAACAGGAACAAGTGAGGAATAAGAAAACAAAGGAATTGCACAGCACAAAATCATTTTATGAGGAAAAGGATACCAACCAACAAGCAATCGAAAACAAACCCATAAAGGCTGTAAGAAGAAATATGATACACATACTTGCACTTTGCACGGACATTAGTCATCATCTTCTCGAAAAACGAAGGCTCCCCCATCAGCAGAAAGTTGAAAATACTGCAAAATTTTACTATTTACAATCAAATGCTTCTGTTTTGTACCCGCGGTTTAAAAAATGATTAGGAGAGGTGGTCTAAGTGAGAGTGAGAGAACTCGAGATACTAATTAACCGAGAGACAGATGTGAGGTAGGTCGGCACAGTGACTGTGCTCTCACCTACCGGACATTATTAATCTTTATGTTTGCTGTCCTATGGCAAGTAAGTAATGAGAGTTATATATAACCCAGATATAGAGAGTTCGTTTCAACCATGTAGGGTTACAGGGTCAGGATTTTATGGGCTCCCACAGAAAGCACACAATATGTTTGTGGAAATGTAAGAGAGAACTACAACTATTTAGATACCTAGATACAAGAGAGCTTGAAATATTGTCAACTAAGTATGAATAGAACTGTTAGAATTCATTTGCCCGAACGAATTTCATAGCCATCTCTGCCCTTATTTGGCTGGTTCATGCCAATGCTCAAAGTTCAAACCAGACTTACCCGGAAAATGTTATCAAATGAAACAACACAAATTGTTGGAAAACATAGATTTATAAAGCAATTTTGGGAGATAAGACACCCATCAAGTAATCTTACAAAGAATAGAAAATTTGAGCTTTCTTCAACATAAAACTCATAGACATGCACAACGCATACGTATAGGAAAAATTGAATTTTCTTCAACATAAAATTGTATGCATATATATATATATACGCATATGACTATACTATGGAAGAGGGGAGGGGATACTAACTCTTGTTTTGACTAGTCACAGTGTGCCTCTGCCTGAAATTTCGGAGCTTACTGGGTGTAGTTGTGAGTCTGTTTGAGAGAGAGATGAAGTGAAAATGATGGTCTCAGGAGAAGTAAGGCCGGCTTGGGTCGTGAGACTTAAGAATGCTGAAACCAACACACACAACTTTAAACTACCATGGAGCCCAATAGCCATTATTCAGCCCTTTCGAGTTTGGAACCAAATATGGGCCATCGGGCGAGAGAGGCGATGTGATTCCAATCTGGGGTGGCAATCGTATTTTTTGTGGTCGTGCGGTGTTATTTATTTTGGGTTTGTGACAAGCACAATTAACTCTAATTTAATTTATTTAATTAATTATATTGTGTTATGCTGTATCGTGTCAACTTATATATTTTTGCATCATGTTCATTTTGACCCATAAAACCTCTAAATTGAAAAAAAAAATTATTTCTAAAATTTTATTATCACTTAGAGTGTGTTTGGAATAGCTTATAAAATCCAAAAAATATTTTTTTAATAAATATTTATCAAAAGTGTTTATAAGAAAAACACTTTTATTAAATAAATATTGTTTGGATATTTAAAATTTAAAATACTTAAATTAATGTATTTTATAAAAAACACGTTTGGATGTAAAAATACTTACATACAAACATACACTACAAAATATTTGAAAACTTATCTAAAAAAAGCACCTAAACAAGTCCACTTTTGAAAAGACACCCTAGTTCCCTCCGTCTCTCATATATCTTGAAAAAAATATTATTGCTTGTTTATTCATAGAGTAATGCTACACTGACCAAATTTTGGGACCAAATTTAGAGTCCAAATGACATGGCAGTTGAGTTGGGCTTCTTTAATTGGTGTCATGTCATTTAAGTCCCAATGAAAACTTCAAATGATATGTTGTCATGTCATTTGGGCTCTAAATTTGATCTCAAAATTTAGTCAGTGTATCATTACTCTTATTCATAACCACCTTCGTTGACTGTTGGTGCATGGAGGCCAAAGTCTATGAAAAAGAAAAAGAATGTTTGCACTTAACCTGTGTGTGTTGGGTTCAAACTTTGGCGAATGGACTCTCATTTATTTTGCACTGAGAACCCTCAATTTTCTTATATCCAAAAGAGCCTCTTCTTAAATCTTGAAAATACTATACAGAGCCTGTAGAAATGGTAGACTAGCTGTTCAATTTTGAGATGTCCTTGTCTCATGCACAAGCTTAACCTATCATTCATACAAACAGTCACTGAAAATATGGAAGCAAGAAACAACAGAATTATATCAGCCTCTGCTCCAGATCAAGCAGCTAGAAAGCAGAAACTGGGATGTTGTCTTGACCAAGTTGTCCAGCATACTTCATGATGGACGCCTACCCAGTTGATCTTTATCCTATCCCACCCCTTACTTCCGCTTGTCATCCAATCCAAACGTGCTTTACATCTAATTGTCCTCGAGTACAGGATTCATACCACTAGAGTTGCATTAGGTGAGTCCAAGCTATCAAAAACCATTTACAGAAGCACCCACACTCAGCCCACAACGTAAAATCCTAGCAGAAAGCACCAAGTTTCAGAATGTCAACAACATAAAAGTTTGCAAACACTGCAGATTTGGGACTTCTTTTTTTTCAACATCAAACCATCAAATTTTACTAGCTGGATATATAGTGTCGAATTTCCTATCAGCCAAAAATCAGGATTCAGTCATTCAGACTCTATCTATCACTAAAATACCGCTGTTTGGGGGGGGGGGGGGGGTAAGTCTAAGCCGAGTGAGAAGTGTAGTCAAGATATAAACAATAACATCGTCTCTTATCGACAAGACTCAACTGCAGTCTGAAACATTAAAATTGTGAAGACCCATCAAGAGATGCGAGGCACTCAGTCTGGGTAGAGGTAAAATCAATCTTTAAAATGAAGCAAGCTATCAATTGGAATTATCAACCAGCTATATTACTACACAAGCACTACTTGCCGTGTTGCAGATTGAATGATCAGAGTGGACAAATCTTCTTTTTGTGATGGTATTTAAGAATATGCAATTAGTTTTTTATTAGTTAATGCTTCAAGGGTTGATCCTAGTGGCAAACAGCTCACAGATGCCAGAGAAACCCTCACCCAAGAAAAGCAAGAAGACCATACCAAACACAGAAAATACAAAAGAAGCCATGTTTGAGAAGCCATTGACTCCGAGCAATGCGGGTAAGCTCAACCGGCTTGTCATACCCAAACAAGAAAGGCAATGAACCAACACACAAGCACAAATCGAAATCTAAATTTTCTAAGAGACATTTTATCAAACAGATTATAGGAATGAGCAATCCATTAACTAGGATATATATTCCACATACTATACAAATGTGAGAAAACTCAAACAAAATAGAAAAAATAGATGGTTCATATCTGTTCGAGATGGACTAAGATCTCCAATAACTCCAGAATGAAGACCGAAGAGGGAACAGTGCTGTCACGGTTGCCGGTGATCACCAAACTCTCGCCCTTCGGTCGTTCATAGCAGAGGGTATGGAGAGAGATACGATGGTGAGGAAGAAAAAAATAAAAGAAAAAAGTAATTGGCTAAAGTGATTTTGGATAAGTAAAAGTTTTATTTTTTAATTTTTATTTTTGAACTAATTTAAGTGGTAAAATAATTTTAATTTTTTAAAATTACTTCTTATAAGTAATCTCAAACACTACTTTTTTTTTTTTTTTTGAAGTATTTATGATCAGTCAAAAGTCCAAAAAATACTTTTTTTTTTAAGTCAATCTATGCACACTCTTAATCAAATCATACTTTTTTTATAAACTAAAAATTAATTTAATAAATATAATAATAAAAAGTTAAAATATTTTTTTGGTACAAAAATTAAATTATTACTTGATAAAATATAATAAAAAATAATATTTTATTCTTATAATACTACTTAAATATGTTAATCGTGTCAATTTTATATTTTTTGTATTTAACACTAATTCAATCTATTTATTATTCGTGTTAATGATTGTGTCATATAATATTTCATATTGAAAAATAATTAACCCTGTTACCATATTGATTTGAATTATATTTTCGTGTTACGTGAAAAATTGTTATCCCTTACCAATCACCGTCTATTAATTCAACATAAAATCGATACAAGATTAATAAAGGTAGAGGTTACTCCTCCAAGTTTCAATCTCCAGATAAATTTTTAATTTCCGCCCCTCACCTGCCCCCGCACCCTCCCTTGCTTTCACCCCAGCCCCATCCCCTTAAGCCCAAGTTCAAGGTAATATAATATAAAATTTTAAATAAATTTAACATTTTATTCGATTTTTCGGTTACAGACATCGGCTACCAGTTCTGACCATTGAGCTAAAAACTTAATCTAATTAACAAAATGTTAATGCATGATAAGGTTTTTCCTATTCTTTGTTATTCTAGTATGACAATAGATAAGGAAAGCAGCAACGGAACCCCTGTAGAACAACAAAAATATATACACAACATCCATATAAGTGCACTGCCATAAAATAAACTGAAACTAGAAAAAGGAACAAAATACCAAAAAGCTTGCAACAAATAGCCAATCCAGCAAAAGTCCCCAACTCCCTCAAACTCGAAAGGAAGAAACCCAATAAAAAACAACAAAATCTACACTATCATACGCTTCACAATCTCGAAATTAGGTCCCAAAAAAATTGTGAAGAATTCGAAAAAATCGAAGAGAGAGCGATGCGTTTTAGAAGCACTAGACGAGGCATTGGAGAAGATGATGTTGAAGAGAGGTGATTTACAGTTGGAGTTGATAAGTGTGTTCTCATAGCCTTAACAATGCAAAGAAAAATAATAGAGAGAGACAGAGTTACCTGGTCAATGGAGGGCCTGCAATCAATAATGGAGAGAGACTGAGAGAGATGATGAAAAAAGAGAGACAAAGCGTAGGTAGGAGAGAGACGCCCGGTGCCTGTGGAGGCGGATAGAGGAGTAAGTTAGGGCTTTTTATATATATATATATATATATATATATATATATATAATGGATATATTGGGGGTGAGAATAAGTGTCAGTTATATTCTCGTATACGTCTACCGTCTAATATCTATGATTCATCCCAATTCAAACGAAACGAATATTTATTTTTTCCTGGTCCATTACGATCCCTATTTCCCTGTGACCAATATAAAAGAGCAACTTATATCCAATGTAAAAGTTTGCTCCATTGTCACCTACCTCAAGTCATGGAAATCACCTTTGTGCATGGAATAAAATTCCGTACATCTGATTATCCCAAGCACCGCAATGACGAAAATATTGTGCATTAATCTTCCATTTTTTACCCATTCTCCAAAGAGTACACATCAACTTCATAGCATCTTCATGGCTTAGGCTTCTCCACAATTGGGTCAAACAGTCCAGCCAGACCAAGCATGGGGCAAACTATGATTGGTATTATACAAACAGTCAAAAATACAATATAGAGTAACATACAAACCATCCCCAATCCTTTGTCCCTCAACTCTAATTTCCTAGCAATTTGGCCTACTTCATAAAATGTAAAGGGAATTACAAGGCATTCCACCATTACAGAACTTAGTAGCAAAATTTCTAGGAGTGGAAGAAACTAGGAGTCTCTCCTTTATACCAGTTACCTTTACATCTCTTCCATACATATTTTCTTCGGACAAATACATTTATCATCATATTATCTTATTCCAACAGATTATAAAGAATATAACCACCACACCACTGAACATAGATGACAAACTTAAGTTACCGGTCATAACCCATGGCTACAACTGGAATCCTGACCTTGTGCCCTCTGCTTCCTTTCATTAAAACCTCCCCAAAACTGTATGTCCCTCGTACTGATCGAACAGTCAGTGTTACGGTAAACTTCCGTGATGCACCAGGTCTCAGAGTCATTGCTGGAGGGCTGGTTTCGATGGCCACTTCTGGTGCCATCCTTGCCGTGATCACGTAAGTTTCTTCCTCGGCAACATTTGTGACAGTGCGTGTGACTGTCTGAGTTCCGACAAGATGAGAAATTGTGACTGACGGCGTGTTGAGATTTGAAGGGTGGCCAAGAGTGTAGTTGCAGGGTGAATTGGTGTAGTTCTTTATCTCATGAGCATCTATACCAGGTATGGTGCACAAGAACCCCAAGTAATCTTCATATCCTGCAAAATTGAATCAAACAAAACAAACTTTTTAGTGACCGAGACATGTCAGTGAAATCCGTGGAATCACTTTCCAATATCTAGTGAATGCACATCTATCATTCAAAAATATTAGGTTCACATATTTTTAGTTTCCTGTGCTCTTCAGTTCTGACACAAGTTCCTCATTAGGTAAATCTTTTTATTGGAAAGTCCCATCAGGTAACCCTTTAGTTATATATATAAATAAATTACCCACTCCCTTGCTCCTTTGGGGCACATCAGCTCTCTGATTCCTATGCTGCTAACCATTTTGACCTTCCATAGTTAAGACTTTAAAAACAGGAGAAATAAGGGGCCTAACTCAAAAAAACTTCCATCAGATCACTGATCATTCGGTCACAATAATCATCCTTGCTTGGTCTAACTGTGAAAATATCATTCCAAAATCAATAGCACTGAATAATTCAGATTGCTGAAACAGTATTTGAAGGTGAGTTTTCCAATTTGATCAACTGCCATTCAGTGAAAATGATAAGCAAAAAATTAGGTCCAGGTTGATTGAAAATTTTATGCCTATAAAATGAAAATTTGTTTTCCAGCGGACTTAGTTTCACTTAAACAATGCAATTAAATGAAGAAAGCATTGATTTTTCCCCGAATATTCAGAACTTAACAAGGATATCAAAGATCTCCTTAGTCTTTTGTCAATAAAAAGATCAGATCTTCAAAATACTTTAAAATCAAATTGAATCACGATTTCCCCTACAGAAAATATACTTCGGATGAGAATTTTGACGTTTCACTTTGAACCACAAATCAAGCCCTAGAGGATAGTTTTGTAATATATATAATAGCAGGGAGGAAACTGTGTCTCAGCGGTGGGGAAGGTCACAATTGACTTCCACTAACGATTAAACCACCCAAGCATTGATCCCAACAATGGTTCAAAGTCACAGTATCGGTCATCAACTCGGAGTGCTCTGAACCACATCGGTTGCAGTGTCACGTCACAGTATCGGTCGATACAACCTAAAAGAAAATGTTGAACATGATGAGTGATTCAAGTCATATCACGGCGTTGCGGAACCATATCGGCGACTCGGGATTGACTTGGACAAGTCATGCGAGACTCGGGATTTATACTTATCGTGTAACGGTATCGTTTCACAAGGTGTCCGATTCGGCCAACTCTTATCAGTATCAATCAATACTTTAAACCATGATCCCAACACAAGAGATTAAAAAAGTTTCAAATTGGATTATTTTAATTAAAATTAGTTAAAAAGCTCCTGACTGAATTACCATCTCGATTAAATTTATTTAGCAAGCTCACTAGACACTAAGTTGTGCCAGATCATGATATAAAAGAACACAGGACAGAAAAAAAAACCTGCATCAAAAATGAGTCCAGGATCAAGAGCCGCCTTGGGATTGACATGGCCACTTCCATAATCAAAAGGTGTCGCTGTGACCAGACTCATAGTTCCGGATCCAGAATACTGTTGGGCTTGAAGAGGTCTCTCTGCTCTGTCAATCGTAGTTGAGGTTGTCATTAATGCTGATTTGATGGCAGCAGGGCTCCAGTGAGGGTGCTTCTGCTTTATGAGAGCAGCTATCCCTGATATATGGGGTGCAGCCATGCTAGTGCCAGATATCATAGCAAATCCTTCTCCTGGTCCAAGATAAAAAAAAAATCTTCCTCAATGATTTTTGTGGCATGCACATACATTTATTCAGAAAGAAAAAAAAAACGCAAAAGTATCTTAATAGATTTTTTCTTTCTTTCTTCAGCGAATGAGGTTCTAATTACCCCCCCCCCCCGGGTGGGGGGATGTCTATATGTATGTAGTAGCCAAGGAAATAGGTATAGAATAAAATATTGGAAGCTCATCATGTATTTCAAAGCTGATAGGAGATACAAACCTCAAAGGCTCACACACTTTGAATCTGACAGTGTCCCTTGAGTGGCCAATGCTGTAAATTAGTTCTAATTCTGGAGTCATAATAGTTCAATATAGCCTTAAACATTTGAAGTTTCCTTTTTATTTTTTATTTTTTTAAACCCATATCTGAAACATCTAAACCAAAAGAGAGCTATGTTAACTGGTGAGGTGATTGTTTACCAAGATAGTCAGCTTCGTCTGTTCCATTAGGAGCCCAGGCAGCCCAAATCAGATTTCCAGGAGCTAGAATATCTGGTTTAAGAAGATCAGCATCTTGGAAACTGTAATCTTTTATATTTGGCCCTCGAGCAGAAAACAGTGCCACTTGCGGTGCTGATTTGTAGAGTATAGGTTTCAAACCATCTGCAATGCTCCCTACAGCTTTGAAACTCTTCACGCGTCCAGTCCAATCTCTTGATGTAGAGCTGTTGTAGTAGTCAATTAGCTCCTAAAACATGTGATTCCCATGCAGCACATCAATATAACATAAGAATCACAGTGTGAAGCAAATAAACGTAAAGAAAACAGATAAACAAATAAAGTACAGAAAATAATGGGGGATGATAATCAAGTAGGATAGAGCTAACATGCAACAACATGCCAAAATTCAAGTTTTGAGGTAAGGAACACTGATAGTACTTTTCACGTTTCCTTCCAATGTCAGATCTTTTGTCCTGTCCATTGCTGACAATTCATACTTTTTAAGAGAATATGCAGGGAGCAGCTCATAATTAACCACACACTTTATTCCATATCACAGCCAAGGATCACCATCATTTTAAAAAAAAACAACTCTGAAGTTCATGTCATAAAACAAAGAACAGAAGACTTAACAACAAAGGCCAGGTCAATTTTACC
Source organism: Ilex asprella (assembly GCA_023539305.1). Taxonomy (NCBI): domain Eukaryota; kingdom Viridiplantae; phylum Streptophyta; class Magnoliopsida; order Aquifoliales; family Aquifoliaceae; genus Ilex; species Ilex asprella. The sequence continues at coordinate 41,829,174 of CM042188.1, read as the reverse complement.
CACCCCATACAGTACACTACCACACATTATCAACCACCAAAACACTAAAAAGAGTCGTTATATTTACCATTGACTGGCTAACATCTGTAATCAGAATTCCAGGAGTACCAACCGGAACAGGATCAAATTTTGTTCCTGGAGAAACATTTTCTACAGCAAGAACAAACCCAATTGCACCAAGGCTCTTGGCTGTTTCTGAGACTTTCTTGATTGATGCAGTACCGATAACAAAATTGAACGAATAGCCACAAAGAAGAATATTTCCCTCCACCAAGTTTTTGTTAAGAACTTCTGGTCTCTGGCAATCTGATGGGCTATACTTCAGAACAGAAGAATCCAATAGAACGTCATTAGCTGCAATCAAGGTAAATGTTCGATTTGCATGCGTAGCAGCTGTAGTAAGCCATGAGAAATGCTTCAGTTTCAGAAAGCTAAAGATATATCAACAGAAACTAGTAGAACATTGTATAGAAAACAAGCTGGCTGATTAATGAGACTACTAATGAAGAAATGCACAAAAGCACTCCCCTACAGCTGCAATAGGGCCCACATGCTTTTAAACCCAATTCCTAAACCCAACTGGTAACTCTCGACTAGTTAATGTAAGTAGGATCTTGAGACTTCTGCATCAAAAAGAGGTCCAAACATGGTATTTACTCTTTCATTTTCTCTTAGGCTGTACGATGGGATAATTGGCATTTACTCCTTTTTAGCACTTCTTAGAGTGATAACCATAAACCATCAACCTCCCAGCGCTTCTCTAATTTATGTCCAATTAAAGGTTGTACTTAAGCAAGTAACTGAAAGGATACCTCTAGACTTTGGACTAGAACTGGGGAAATATAGAATGCCTTAGACACTATTGCAGCCAATGTATGACTTCACATAGTAATAAGAACAAAAGAAAAAGCGAAGAAGTTTGATTTCACAAACAAAAACTTCTAAAAAAAACTTATCCAAACGAAAAGAAAAAGAAAAGTTGAACTACATTAGTCATACGGGTAATTTTCCTATACTCTTAGTGACTGGTGAGAAAGGCTCATCAACCTGTTTGGCACCTGCTAATCAATGATACAGGGTAAAATTCACTAGGTACAAACCTACCCTTTGCATTATTTGCATGAAGTGGCTACCCCTTATTCAAAATCACAACTGACAAGTATTTGCCCGATATTTTTACCACTGCATTAAATAATAGCCCCTATTTTCTACGATATATGGACCAATCATGGGCTTGGGACTAATAGCCAGCAAAATATCTTGGAAAGAATTTGAATCCATCATAAAGGATTTCACCTGCCCCATCTTTCGGAGTCTCGTGCTTAAGTGCTCAAGAAATTCAACCCTATACTCCTTCATTATCAACACAGCCTACCAATCAAAAGCAAATCACAAGCAAAAAAAATTGCATTCTCAGAAATACACTGACCCTAGGTGTTCCTGGAATTCGTACCACCACAATAGGTAAGCATAGCCACAATTTATTCCACATTAACTTCATGTTCTCTATAATAATATTTTGTTTGTAAATTAATCCAATAAACTTTTACTACAAAACGATTGCTGATTTCCTAAAAAAAGGGGGGGGGAGGGAAGAATCCTTGGAGGAAAGATAATTCTTCATGCAACGAAAACATTCCCATGAGCATTGTAGAAAATATTCTGAACTAAACATAAACCCCCCAACATCTGTTTAATATGCAGAATCTTTCAGTAATGATCCTGGAATATTTGTAACCAAGTAGAAAATATAGCCACCTAATTTGAAAGTAAATTTGGTGCATAATTCTTCCTGATTCAAACTAAAGCACTGCCCTGAAAGTTTCACTATAGCATCATACCAGCCAAGCATTAAGAAGTACATGTGATCATTAGACCATCAGTCTTTCAAATACAATAAGCTCTCAATGTTTTATTTCTTTCCTGACACTCTCGCTATTACAATTTAATTCTCAGTCTAGACAGCGTAATGGTCTTCACATTGCTCAAACCATAAGTCCTCACAGTTTCATAACAAGGAAGATAAGATACAAACCAGGTTCGCGTGCGCACTGTCCTGTTCTAAGGTTATGCAAAACTCCAAATTCATGGCAACAGCTAAAACTTACTAAGCAGTCTTGTTGCAGATGAGACATAGGACCTAATTCATGGTCAGTGGGGTAGATTCCCAGCCAAATCCATGCCTTCACAGATACATTGTGGAATCAGCCCAGTTAAAGATTTTGAAAGACAAAGTTGCAGATCAATTGAAAGTTTACTGGGCTCCCTCCCACCCTGTCACGCTTTTCATAGTCCCTCACCAATTAATATTGTTGTCATGGAGTATAGAAAACCCGGTGTCCTGATCCCAAACAAAGGAAAAACATGTTTATCAACACCTAGTCTGGAGATACTTTGCAGAATAAGTCCATTTTCATCTAGAGCATCGGTAAAGGCCACTCTAACACAAAGTGCATGAAACACTTCCTCTCCGAACCAATCTTGAGACTACAATAGGAATTAGGAGCAGGGGAAGATTGACACTGGGGGCAGTGGGAGCAACTGCCCCCAGTGCAATCCTACAATTTTTTTGGGTTCATTTAAATTTTCTAAAATTTGTCCCCAGTAAAAAAATGTAAATATTTATGGATACTTTTACACTTGCATAATACTTTTGGGTCCTAAAAGTAACTTAATTTACCGACCTAATTATGTGTTAAGTGATGAGGTCCCAATGAAAAAATCCACGAGTTGCCGTTAGAATAATATTATTGGACAACATCAACCGCCACACCATTACATCATCAAATTTTAGGTGCAAATGGAATTACTCTTTATATTTTAGAAAATACCTGGGAAAAAAAATTCAACATAAACATATTTCATACTATTCTATCATGACTCTCAATCTCTCCTCAGACATAACCCTATAGTGTGTGCATGTCTCTCAAATACAATTAAAATCAGACTTGCAATTCGAAATTCTAACCAAAATTATGATGATTAAACCTAAATATCGACGGATCAACATGTTTCCGATAAAGTTATATAACCTCAGCACCATAGTTTTAATTTAGTTAAAGATTGTTGCTACTACACAAAAATCCTGACCAAGGATCAAAATATCGTTTCGAAACTGTTAAAACATCCGAAACATTTTCGTTTTCAAAGAGACCAAAATAAATCAGTAATGAAATCGAAATTGTAGTACTTCGAAGTGTTCCATAATATTTTGAAATGTTTTATTATATTTCAATACATTTACACAGTTATTTAGGAATGTTTTAAAGTATTTCAAGATATTTTGATATATTTCGACCAATATTTTGAAAAAATAATATTTAAATTTTTTATTTTTTTTCTTTCTATTTTCAAAACAGGTCGAAATATTTTCGAAATGTTTCCGTTTTCTAGATGACCGAAACAATGCACCTAAACAAAATTTTGATCCTTGATCCTGGCTACACCCCTGCTTAAGAGTTCTAACAATGTATTCTTCCAAAAACACTAAAGACCTGATTGATTCACCAATCGTTTGATATAATTGGTTCCTGCTGATGCAAAGATGGGAACAAGCATTCTTAGATGATACCAGAAACTGTACAACACGTTTAATGAGACATCGCATCACAGACATAGACATTACACATTTATTTTTTAAAATTTTCACCGGTAGTTCATTTGACTCCCAATGTAAGTTAGCCATCTAATTCATGAACGCACAGATTAAAAAACAACAGATGACAACAATGAACCAACACAGTGAATTCCGGGATTAGTTTTGCTTCATACAAATAAAAAGTGACCATGCAAACTGTTTATCTTTTTTCCCCAACAGAATACTGGACATCCTTTTGAACAAATAAAGATGTACTGATATGGTTTCTCCATCACACTTTGACTTTGGCATTCACCAAGTAATAGCAGTTTTCCAGAGTTGAGTGATGTTTCTTTCAGCAGGTAACCAAAATCAATTAAGGAAATCAACTAGCAAAAATGATAAAAACTTACGTGACAACCCAATCCCGGGTAAGATCTTCCCATTTCCCAGAGTCAGATGGTTCTTGTATCTGCGATCATCAACTGCAGCAGCAACGGACACTATCCATGGACTATAAGACAACAATGTTTTGGGAAAAGGACCTCCATTTCCAGCTGCCTGAGCAACAAACACCCCAGCTTTCACAGCTGAAAGAAGAGTCGCATCAAACGGGTTTAAAAATGTTGTCTTCGTAGTGGCTGGAGGACTATTAGGCCCCACCGATAGATTGAGGATGTCAACACCATCATGAACAGCCTGTTAAAAAGCAGAGGACTTAAATACAGGCAGTCAAACACAGATATATTCAAAAGAATGTCAAACTAATTGATAAAAGAATGTCAAACTAACACAGCTTTCAACAAGCAAAAGTAAAAAATTTCATCTTCTTTCTGCAACAATATAAGCAAAAAGAGGTGGTTGTGTCATTCTGCATATACAGGAAGAAACCACGTCATCATAAAGTAATCAAGACATTTTTTCCACAAGGGAGTCAAAATAGATATATAAACAAGAGATGCTTTATTATGTGACAGTAATTTCAGAGTCTATTCAAAACAGATTTCGTCTACTTTGACGTGGCAAGTAGTTTTGGGAAACGTGCAAATGCATTCACACTCATCGTGAAGATTGTTGGAGGACAAGCCAAAAAGCAAATGTGGACAATTTCTTCATGAAGGGATGAGGTAAACTTATACTTGGTTCTCAACAAATGAATCATATAAGCCAGCTACAGAATTCCATCCATTTGAAACAGATTGGCAAGAGCCATGGCCCAAACCTAACTGATGAAGCAAAAAACTTCTAATGCAACCAATCGAATAATAGAGTTGCAATTATAAGTTTCACTTGTGAAAATGAACTACTTTAGGGACATCCCAAAAAGTAAATGTGGACAATTGCTTCAAGAATGGAGGAAGTATCTTATAATCGGTCTCGACAAATGAATCATATAAGCCAGCTGGGGAAATTCACACCATTTGAAACAGATAGGCAAGAGCCACACCCAACTAAACATTCTCCACAATGAAGCAAAAAACTTGTACGTAACTGAACCAAATCAGTCCAGCAAAATGTCAATAGGATGATATTACTCAAACCATAGGGAAAAAAGTCCAGTTTGTCCAACTGAAAAGCACAAAATACCCCCTGCGCTTGAGATCTATGACTCACACCAAGGAAAGCAGTATTTCATGTCAAACAGCTTAAAACAAATAATCTAATCAACTTTAACAGCCTCCCCCATGGTACGTGACTGCTTTTAAGTCCTGATATAGTTCTTTCCCTAAATCATTTCCTTACAACCAGCACATACATACTCGAGGCAAAGCAGCATCGGTTCCTGTTCAGAAACATGATCTCGCTGTGAAGAGACCTATCCAAATCAAAAAAATAGATAGAAGTGTTGGTTTATATACTTGAAGAACCACTCCACCCATTGACAATTAGTTTTGGGGTTGGACGCTCTAATATGGTATCATAGCTAGGCCTTAGATAGTAAGTAGGCTAAGTCTCTCACTCAGTCGAATTCCTCAATCTTTTATCTGTCTGTTTTGGACTTTTGGTTCCGCTCTAGTCTATTTTTTTATCTGTTTCAAGTCTGTTTATCTATCTGTTTCAGTTCTGTTTGTCAGCCCACGTGCAAGTCGGGGTTGCTCGTGGGAAAGTGCGTGTAAGACCCAAAATGAGTTTATATACTTACGGGGGCTCTCCACCCATTACCAAATGCTCTGACACTCGCCGTCTAGACTTGAATTTTCATTTGTCTTTGTGCTAAAAAGTTTCATCTCCTATGGTTTTAACAACCGGAACCAAAATCTATCATATTAGAATGGAATCTCATTTGGATTGGTTAGTGACGTTTGCATACAAGTTTTAGTAAAAACGTTTAGTAATGTCTTATAAATGAATCATCAATACGCAAGTGTGTTGATAAAGAAGGCAAAGGCTTAAAGCACATGCTATCTATGAAGTAGACAACAAGTACAACACCCCATTGTACAAAATACTAGAAAGGAAACTACAAAAACAAAACCATTGTAAAAGGAGACAAGGGATTGAAAAAATCAATAATTGAGAAGCCCAATTATTTTTATGCTAAAAGCCCACATAGCTAAATGGCATAGAACAAAATTTTATATTGACAAAGAAACTAAAAATCAACAGAAATAATCCTATTGCTGAAGCAAATAGGAGTTGTTTCCGAGACTTCAGAGCTAAAGCTACAAGATGCTCTGGACCACTTATAAGATAGCCAAGACCCAGTATACCCCCAAGAAGAATCATATACACCATAAAGGAAATATAGAGACAAACTAAAAATACATGGTTGATAGTAACTAACAGCTCAAGTTTAAGCTATGCTACATGCAAAACCTTGGCTTATTTCAATGCACAACATCAACAAGTATCACACATAATTGCTAATGGATAGCAGCATACCTGCTCAATTGCAGCTACTACATCTGCAACAAACCCACCAAAAAGCCTGTAGAGAGCCTTGTAAACAGCAATCCTAAAGACAGAAGAATAAGCAATTGCTATTGATACGGCTAGTTTTGAGGGAAAGGGTGATCAAATTTTGATATCAAATCTATCATCCAAACTCACCTGGCACGGGGAGCCATTCCACTAGCTTTTCCAAATTCAAATCCATGCATTCTAACAGGAATCCCATTATTTCCAGCTGCAATAGCCGCTGTATGACTGTAAACAAAAAAGGGAAAAGAGAAGTAAGCAAAATATGACACAGTCAGGCAGTAAGAGTTGAAAAGACAACTGAAGCGCAGCTTGAGAAAACACCATCATGAAAATTTCCTAGAAATACAAAGCAGTTGATTTCAACAAATATTTTAGCAATCTATTTGTACCTTCCCTCTAGAGATAAAGACACGTATAAACTTAAATAGCAAAGCAAAAAGGAAACCAAACTGGAGAGGAGATGATCACATGCGTTTAAATATAAATCTAGGACTACCTAAAACTAATATCCTACAGCATGGCCCTGACTTTAAAAAGTTTCAGTTCATCTTATCAATTTTCCTAACAATCCAAAAATTCCAGGCCCTATATTGTTGTCTTTTATAGAAACACATTCACTTATAGAATAAAGTCCCTTCATATGAAGCGGCACAAACGCAGATACAGCTATTAGGAAATCCAAAAGAATTTCAGAGATATTAACCATGGGCATGGCAAAACCCTATAGAATTGAGCTAACACTATTAAGGGGTATGGGCTCTAACCTTCCATGTCCATCGCCGTCGCAGGGAGAAGCAAAATCTATGGCAGGATTAAATGCCCCAGCTGCAATTGCAGCTTCTGCAAAATGTTGGGCTCCAATAATCTTTCCATTGCAGAAGTCCCTTTTGGTGTCAGGATCAACTTCACATTTTCCTCTGTACTTTGGAACAGGCCCGTAGGGTTCAGTATTGTGGGTTGCAAAGCTTGGATGGTGTGGATAAATCCCTGAATCCACAAGGCCAATCACAATGTCCTCTCCCGCCCTGTCAAAGCCACCTCCTGTCGGCCATACTCCAGTTGGAAGGCCCAAAAATTGTGGGGTGTGTGTTGTAAGCCTCCTCACCTTCCAATCTCTCTCCACAGACCTCACACCAGGGGCTCGTCGAAGAATATCTGCCTACTAATATATTAAGACTGTGTAAGAAATGGAAATGCAAAGGGGACTGTCGATGAATCAGTCCAGATAATTAAACAAGAGAAACTCTATCTATAGTTCTAGGAAAAAGGAATAGTCCAGGTGACCTGCTCAGGAGAAATGTGAACTGCAAAACCATTAATAAGATGTCGATAGCTGTACAGTTTTTTATATGTCCCAAGGTCAAACAGCATGGCGAGAAGCATATCATGTTTCTTCTCAAGGTGGCGGGCATAAGATGTAACCACTTCACTGATACAAGGTCAAAAAATAGAGGATACAAAGTCAGCAAGCGCAGTGAGTCTCAAGATCAAGGTAAAAACAAACGAACACACTCACACAGAAACGAAGGTTGTGTTAATCTTTAATGCAAGCGTAGTCTTTGCCCATGGGACATGGCCAAATGGGGGAGCATATCTCTGATTTTTTTCTTCCTCAGTTCGCATCACGAGGAATGTGAAAATTCCTAGGTATCTTTGAATACTTAAGCATACTAATATAAAACACCTGATTGCCACAGCTTAAGTGCTAGATGCATTATTCTTTTCTAGGAGTTCCATTCTTTTTTCTTCTTCTACGAAGGAAAATTCTGGAAATAATCAACCTCAAGAAATTCCATGCATTTTAACTATTTCTTAACTGAAAGATTTTTTTTGCCCAATAGGAGGACCAAATGACATAGCTGTGAAAAGTGTTCAAGCAGCTAACTGATGCCCTACTACCTGCCTAAGCACCACAGGTAGGATTCAAGTGTGCATCCCATAAAATGTCTAATCTCCAAGTATTGCTGTTAAACCAATAAATAACATTATATTTCTTGGCATCATACCGTGCACATTGCAAATTATGTAACATATTCCACAAGATAGAGCCTGATTCTAATAGTAGTTCAATTACCAGCAATCAGAAATCAATAGGGGTACAAAAGGATTAATGAGGAGTTGAGCACCCAGCCACACCATCTTGATTATATATAGGTTAGTCTCCTATTACATAGATAATATTGTTTGTTCTTCAAAAAACCTAAAAACATGCTATCTGTGTGTAGTCATTAAACATTTATTTACATTACACATAACTGTTAAGGCCCCGTTTGGTAACGTTTCCGTTTTTCGTTTTTCAAAAACGAAAAACAGAAACCAAAAACAATTTTTTTTAGTTTTTGAAAATCGCCCCTCGTTTATCCAACGATGACAGAAACGAAAAACATAAACGGTTACCAAACGAGTTTTTTTTTCTTGTTTTCTCTAAATATCAAAATAAAAACGAAAAACGAAAAATTTAAATGTTACCAAACGGGGCCTAATCAATTCATAATATGTTGAATTTGTTTAGGCTATTGCCTAACTACTCACAATAAGTTAAACTTCAGTTAACGACTTGGAATGAGAATCAGCTTAAGAATGCACTTATGCACATACAAAATTTTTGATAAGAAACGAAACTTAAATTAATATAAATATAGAGTTCATGGAAGTCGACAAGAATTCCACCCTATGAAAGGTAAACAAATAGAAAAGAAAAAGAAAATACAACAGAGATAATCAAAATATCAAATCAAGATAGAGCTTAATGAAAATTCATCTAACAACAACCCTTAATCCAATTAAAACTAATGACAAACAGTGGTAAATCCTCAAACTCCTTCACCGTCGAAACCCAAAGAGAAGCATACAAAATGTATCACGGTATTTAGACTATCACAGTTCAAACATCCAATTGCTTGTCCTTCAATGATAATTCAGATACCAATAGCATCTCCAATAATAGGTCTCTACTCCCTCTTAATTTCTCTATTTTAGAGAGTCAACCACGACAACTACCCTCCAATAGCCTCCCTAGTATAAAAGATAAAATAGAGCCCAATTTTTCTCTCAACGTTTGGTGAGTAAACTTACTATCTACTTTAGGATTTTTTTACTAAAAAAGGCATATGTATCGTTTTCATTAACGGTTCACAATAAGAGCAGAAATGCTATTAGAGTTTTGTACAAAAATTCACTTGCTGTTAATGGAGAGTACTATCGCCAATGCTATATAAGCTGAACCTCAACAGACTTAAGCATCACTTTGTCTACACTGACAGGGATTCAAAGTCAATCGAATAATAAAATGTAAAACATATGTGAAAATCACAAAATGTTTGAGGGTATAGGAAGATATATTTCATCACATGACCCCACAAGCACTGGCTGATCATAAAAGGGTGACCTGACAGCGAAGGTTCAGAATAAATTTGATTTTTTGATGGAAAATAGCGTACCTGGTGACATCAAGCTTCTCATCGGACTCCACGGCAGTGGCTTCAAAACCAGCGACACCACCTTTATAACTTATCACAGGCTCTCCTTCAACTGTCACTATGTAAATTTCTGCCTTCCCAATAATCAAAAGGGTAAATAAAATTAAAATTCCAAACCCACATTTCGTAGTCCTCATTTTCACTGACCCACCTCCAGCTACAGCAGCCCACAAATCTGTTTCATTCAGTCACAAACAGTAAAATGTAAACCAAGCATAACCATTGCAGTGATTCTAAAAAAGACCCAATCAAAGCTTATTTTCTGACATTTTTTGCTAAAGAAACCAAACTTACCCTGCTAAAGAAAATTAGATGGCAGGACACACAAACCCAATGAGAGAGAGAGAGAGAGACTACCGGCAGACACAAAAGGGGGTTTATCGGTGTATCAGAAACACGTTAAACCTGAAGAGAATGTGTGTGTGGGTGGGAGGGTAGGAGAAAAACAAAGATTATACAGAGAAGAAACAACAACTCAAATCAACTAAAAACCAGTAAATAGGAGATTAAATTTTACCAAAGCAATGCCAAGTTGATACAAACTTCTAAGTATCTCTCTCCCCTTCCCCCTCTCACTCACACTTACTCCATGCGATTAAACGTTACAATGGTAAACACAAATACACTAACATATATATAACTACAAACCAAACAACGCAAGCAAGGTATCAGAAATCTAACTCTGACCTTACTTACTCAGCCGTAAAAACCAAATCAAATCAAACCCAACAAAAAAGTAGTAAAAAGCCAATATCTTTACTCGCATTGATCCAAGAAAGGAATCAAGAATACCTTTATTCTTCCACAATATTTTCACCTTCGAATCAGTATCCCCCGAGTCAGGCAGCTACATTTGTCTTCTTCAGCCTCTATAAAGATCAGTATCACATCGTCTGCGACCGAAAGTGCACTGGATTTCGAGGAGAGAGAGAGAGAGAGAGAGGGGGGAGTGGAGTGGAGGTTGTTGGGGTTTTCACTTTAAAGACGCGGTAGACAAGACAGCGAAGATGGAGGAGTCTCATTGACATCATTTGATTTTTATTTGGTAAAAGCTTTTGGATTATTTAATTAAAAATCGTTTAATTGTGGTAAGTACCACAACATATGTTTAATTAAATATGATTAAATTTTTCTCAGATATTTAATTATTAGGGAAAACTTCAACCACACCCCCTCTAGTTTGTCATATCTTCAAAGACACCCCCTCTAGTT
>CM042188.1:41799126-41817584 GCA_023539305.1 Ilex asprella | reverse complement strand
AACAACTCGGGTAGAGTTCAAATCGACTCAAATTTTAATATGTAAAAAATATATTTTAATAGATTCAAATTTTAATACGTTTAAAAAATAAAATTTATTCAACTTCAATCAAATTTTAGTTGATTCAAATTTTAATGTGTAGAAAAATAAATTTTAATCGATTCGAATTTTAATAAAATTTTATGTAAAAAAATTACTTGAGATTTATGTAGGGGTATTTTTGGTATTTTAGATTAATTTTTTTGGTTAGAAATGGAAGTTTAATGGTAGGGGGTGTTAGTGATGTTTAAATATAAACTAGAAGGGGTGTCATTGAAGATTTAAAAACTACAGGGGGTGTTTTTGAAGATATGATAAACTAGAGGGGGTGTGATTGAATTTTTCCCTAATTATTATTATTTTTCAATTTTGCAGTCAAGAAAGAGAGAATAAAAAAATCAGAGCATTCGAGTGTTTCCTGTCGGATCCATTTCTCATTTATGGGATGCTTATTTCAACGGAGGGATGTATTTAATTACACAGTTACCCCTAGTTTTTTATTATAATGTCATTGTTGCCCCTCAAAAACCATATTTTTATTTTATTTTTTTGTGTGTGTGTGTGTGTGTGTTTGGGGGGGAGGGGGGGGGGGGAAGGTGAGGTTTAAGGGTTAGTGGCAAGTTGCTGTACTCTTTGAAGCGAAGATTAATGTGGATAAACTTTTCTAATATCATGTAAAAGAAAAGAGAATATATCCCATTGTTAAATCCGTTTAATATTTAAGTTGAGTCAGAACAATATTATATTCGGTTCGATAGAATTTTATTAGAATAGCTTATAATCTAATAAGCATAGATTTTTTGTGGTAAAAAATAACATAGTAATATCATTAAATTAATCGATAAGAGATCCAACTTCTAATCAAATACTTATGGGTCGAATTTGATTAGCCTTTCATCAAGCTTGAACTCAATTTATCAGCATATAAACAAGCAAAATTGAGTGAGTAAGAATCCAAGCTCAATAATAGAACTCAAGCTTACAATTGTCAACTCGAGTTAAACTTGAGTATACCAAAACTTGAAACGCACTCCTCTATTATTACTTCTATCAGAACCTTCAATTTGAATCTAGTTTACTTTGGATTCATACCAAATCGTTTAGTTGACAGGCATGATAAGTTTACTCATAAATAACTCAAGTTTGTCAAGATTAAATCTCAATTTTTTTTAACTCCGTGTTGATTTTCTAATATGGATAGAAATTCCAATAATAGATATAATGGAAGTTTGAAACGCGTGAGTAATGCAAGCTCATAAATCAAAGGTCAAAAAAGTTTTGGATTGTTTAACCTATAAGAAGGGTAATTCAACAGCAAGTCATGTGCATATTCAAAGGGACAGAGCGATAGATTTCAAAAGTAAATTTGATAATTATAACTATTAATTTTATTATTAATTTCAGTATTTGTTGAGATCTATTACCTATTTAATAACTGTGATTATTAAATCTATATTTTTAAATTCGTGTAAGATTACTTCCAAATGGACATGGGGCTAGGGTCTACGCAACATCTGATGCTCAACTTTAAGTGACACGGAGGTGTATCAAATTTGATTTTCCTACCTTTTTCCCATTGGGAATGAGATAGCTGGCATTCTAGACTTTTTTTAATTTAAAGAAGAATGAGATTCTTAAGGGTTTTTTTTTTTTTTGCAATGTGGAATCGTCCAAATTAAGCTTTCCTCAAACTTAAGACTTCAATGTAAACCTTAAACATATGATTAAACCCAAATATTGTTGGTTTATAAAACTCAGATTTAGTATGTGTAAATTTACGTTACAATTCTTATTCACCAACTAATTAATATGTGTGGATTTCGTTTAGAGTGTGTTTGGTAAGGTTTTGTTTTTATATTTTTTTAACAAAAAAACAAAACTAAATTTTATTTTTTTTATTATAAAATTAAAAATATAAAACATGTTTGATAGTTATTTATATTTAAAAAATTGTAAAAACAAAAATAAAAAACCTAATTGATGTTATACCCAAAATTCACCACCCAACCAACGTCCACTGACTACCCAAAACCACCACGCAACCCACTAATCACCCAAAACCACCGTCCAACCCTACTGACCACCCAACCTCACTGTCCACCCACCAAAATCTAACCTTAGTTTTTTGTTTTTACCAAACGACACCTTAGGTTTTTGTTTTTGTTTTAATCACAAGGTGTTCAAGCTTGTACTGATTACTCTCTCGAATTCTAAGTCAACTATCGTAACTCGAGTTAGTTTAATGACATACCTCATAAGGAATAAGAATGGCTGAACTTTTCATGTAAGAAATATCAAATCTAAGACCTCCTACTTGTAAGAATGCATACTTGACCATTGGATCACCTTAATGGTGTATTTGTTTGGATGGATGAAAAATAAAAGAATGAAAAAATGAAGTGATACATTTTTCATTTTTCGATAGATGAATCATTTTTTCCATCATTTGCATTTTATAGTAGAGATGAAAAATATGAATTATTAATTTTTTTGTGTTTGGTAGATTGAAAAAAATATAAATACATATTTTACCATTATATTTGTATCTAATATTAATGTATACATAATATATAATAAATAAATATGATATATGCATATATTAAAGAATATATAGGCAAATAACATATATTTTAACACATATAATTAATTTTTCATTCACGTTTTCTCTCAATTTTGAAAAGAGTGATTCTGGCGAGTCTGAAAAAAAATTAATTTATCCATTTTTTATCATTCTTATTTTTATTCCTTATCAATAATATTTTATCTATCTCTTAAACTTTCTATCATTTTATTTTCCATCGTATCAAATAATACATACATAAGTGTTGAGTTTCCCTTAGTTATTAATGCATTGTCAAGGTGATATAATAGGTCAAAATTGATAGGATATTATTAAACCATACTCCGCATGCAACTAAACACACGTCCGTCTTTTCTCCGTCAAAATTAAAGAATGTGTTACGGCGATAATTATTCGGGGGCTTTACATTATTTGGATATCTCATTACTAGTAAAAAAAGAAAAAAATAGAAAATACTCTAGTTTATTCAATTTATTATTCTCGATAAATGAAAATAAAAAATTATATTCAATACATAAGACTTCTCGTCGATAAGAAAGTCTCGATAGAAAGGAAGGTATAAAATTTATTCTAATTTTAATGAGGGCTGTTTTTTGAATCTAGGTCAATTATAATAAATTTTAATGATGAATACATTTTCTTGTGATTTTGGTACTACGTCTTTTGTGCAATTGAAGTTTTTTATTTTTTATTTTTGGTAACGGTTGCTTTCTGAACACCATGTGAGCGAGGCCCCCACGAGAATTGTCTTTTTCTTTATACAACACATGTGACTTTGAGTAAGACCATGTTCAGGATGGAGAAATGTATTAAAGATTCTCACAAACATGACATACAATACAAAATAAATGATCTCATTTTCATGTTGGTGTGACTCCTCCCAACACAGAATGGCCGATAATCGAGCCAACACGTCGAGTCGAGTTGGGTTTTTTAGACTTATTTTTTAAGTAAATTTAAAAAATTATTCAAATTCGACTCATTAAAAAACACGAGTCGAACTTGAATTGAGTCATATTCGAATTAAGTCTGAATAACTTCACTCAATTATTAGTCCTACACACAGTCCCTAAAGCCATAAGACCATGGTATGGAAATTTATTTTAACTTTTACGGTATTGAGAAGTAACTTTTAGGTGTATTGATAAAAATAAGTTTTGTTAGTATGAAAAAAAAACATTTATTATAAAAAGGCCAAATCTAATACACCACGTTCTCATTTATAAATAAAATTTGAGAGAGATAAATGATAAATTACCCATACACCCATTTTGATGATATTCATACTAGATTTGAACTTGGGATGTACTTGAAATGGACAACATTTGTAATTGCATCATATTCAATAAATTTAAAAAAAAATTATAAAATTTGCTCATTAAATTACTGTAAACTATCAGATCAATAGATTCTATTAATTTTTCAATGAGACCTGTTGATCTAATGGTTCAGTTAATTTGAAAAAAAAAATTAGCCAACATATTTTTTTGCTCTAATATCCACTAGTCGAGCAGTTTTGATTGTAATTCACTGTAACACTAACATTTATTATGTATACTTACTGACTTTTAATGCTCTCACCAAATCAAACGGTTAGAATTGATGATTTACTTGAATGTTCTGTTTTTTTTTATAAATAATGTTATTTGAATTTAAAATTTTGACATAATTTATTGATCTGATGATGTGATTTAATTATAACTGTTGAATTAACACTAAGTTCTAAAATTTAATAGGTCTACCATCAATTCAATAATTATAATGAATTTTATCTCGATAACATTGCATTTTTTTTATATATATGCACTATTTGTGTGTTTTTGTGCGGAGAGTAAGGTTGGTAGTCGAACGAGCTCAAATCTGAGCCTAAAAAACTTGTGTTTTCTTAATTGAGTTTAAAAAATTATTCAAGTTTAGTTCATTTTAAACAAGCCGAGTCTGAACGAGTCCAAAAAAGGCCAAGTCTTAATATTTGCACATAAATTAGTGAAACATATCGAGTTCAAACTAAGCTTGTCGGACTCATTTTTTTAAACGAGTCTAAACATTTATTCAAATTTGACTCATTTAAAAAATAAGTCGAAATTGAACGAGCCGAAATCAACGGCCTAGTGGGGGGAGAGAGAGAGAGACAGGGCGGATGGAGCCATGTTGTGGTCCAAAGGGACATGGTCCCCCTCATATTTCTGAAAAAAATTGATGTTTCCTTTTAGGTTTTAAAAAATTATGTATAAGGTACCTCACTCAGTATATTTAATCAACGTAATGGTCTGACATTCAATACTCCGATGCGGCATATTGAAATTACGTGGTTGTTCGTACATACGAAGAAACACTTACTTGGACAAGTTTAATGATAAAAATAAATAAATAAATAAACAAAGTTGTTGCAAATTGAGTTATAAACGTGACTAATATCGCACCGAAAATGCATTGATTCAAAAAATAATTTATTTTTTCAAATTAATAATAACCTAATTGTAATCTACGGTATGTCATACATACGGAATAAGTGGAGTGCGACATGTCACAATTTGGCTCTTTCACTATAAAATCTTGAGTTCGTTTTTTTTTACACTAGTCAGAGATATTTGAATCAATTAAAATGTATTTTGATTAATTTATTCCTAGTCTAGTTAAAGTAAAGTCATTTACGCGAGAACCAATATATTTATGATAAATAATTTTCTCATGATCTACCTCTAAAGAGATGTCAATATTTGAACTTAAAATGTCTGAGTTTATAACTTGTTTCAGTGATCAATTCAGCTAGATAAAAATATATACAGAGAGAGGCTCCATCTTTGTGTATCTATTCTCTGTATATCTATTTTTAGACTGTGTGTGTGTGAGAGAGAGAGAGAGAGAGAGAGAGCACTTATTCTGGATAAATAGAGAAAGTCTCCCTCCTGTACAAAACTATAATGGGAGGGGGACAAGGGTTGTTGTCAACATGAAGGGCAGATAGACTTGTGGTGCTTTGACAAATCACTCCAATTAATCTCATCTTTTTCGTTCCCTCAAATCAATTTAAGATTATGGTAATCATCAACTTATTGAATTAAAATCCAGATAACATGTAACTAATTCACCCTATGATAATGACTCTGTCTCTCAATCCTATCAAATCAATGACAGCAAACCTGCAACAAATTCAAAAAGACTGGTGAAAACATCAAGTCCTTACCATCAAAAAGACTGGTCTAATGACAACCCTTTCATGTCATTAGACCTCAACTTCTTCGGTCAAACAGGGTATCTCAACCTCAATGCCAAATTTTTATTGAATCAAATCCCTTTCTATTATTTTGTTGGGTAGGAGTTTTTTCTTTTGGGCCGGGGGCCGTGGTGAGGGAGGCTGCCCTGTTGATGCATTTCGAAAATGGGCCGGCCTGTTTTAAATGGGCCTGAAAATTGGCTGACTAACCAATGGACTAACTTAAGAAAGTGATTGGGTACAATGAGATAGAATTAGAAAAGGGCTGGGCTGGGCTGGGCTGGGCTTAGCCTTGGCACTTACCCAGGTTCAAAAAGTTAATGTATACTCAAAGCCGAAGGTCATCTAAGCCGAGGGATTTCCTCATTTCCCTCGTAAAATTCTTCATTACTTAACCGAATTGTCAAAATTCAAAATTTCACGTTGAAATATTTATTCGGAAATTAATAAAATTTTCATTTTGAAGTTGAACCCAATTTCAGAGAGAGTTTCGTTACATATGAAAAACTGTGGTCAATCAAAGGAGGGAGATCCTTCATGATAGCGGAAAACCTTGGCTTACTGTTGCACCAGTGCTCCAAATCCAAGGCTTTTCGTTGTGGAATTTCTCTTCACGCCGCTGTTGTCAAAACAGGCATGATTTCCGATGTTCTTGTCTCCAATCATACCTTGAATATGTATGCCAAGTGTGGCAACATCAATTGTGCCCGCCAGTTGTTCCACGAAATGTCTGACAGAAATCTTGTCTCCTGGTCAGCTATGATCTCTGGTTTTGACCAGGCTGGGAAGCCTCTAATGGCACTTTACTTTTTTTCTCAAATGAGACTCCAACCCAACGAGTTCATCTTTTCTAGTGCTATTAGTGCCTGTGCCAGTTTGTTGGCCCTTAGACTGGGCCAACAAATTCACTCCCAGTCACTGAAATTAGGTTATTCGTTCATTTCTTTCGTTGCGAATTCGCTTATCTCAATGTACATGAGATGTGGTCTATGTAATGATGCGTTATCAGTTTTTTATACCACATCTGCACCGGATTCTGTCTCTTATAATGCATTGATAACTGGGCTGGTAGAAAACAAGCAGCCAGAAAGAGGGTTTCAAGTGTTCAAGCTTATTTGCCAACAAGGACTGATTCCAGACCGTTTCACCTTTGCGGGTGTGCTGGGAATATGCAGCACAGCTGAGGATTCACAAAGAGGAATGGAACTGCATTGCCAGACAATCAAGCACAAACTTGACTCATCCCCGTTTGTTGGCAATGTGATAATGACAATGTATTCAAAGTTCAATGTGATAGTAGATATAGAGAAGGCCTTCAGATTGATTGCAGACAAGGATGTCATTTCATGGAACACCTTCATTGCTGCTTGTTCTCAGTGTGATGATCATGCAAAGGGTTTGACTGCTTTCAGAGAGATGGTAACTGAAAATAGAGTAACGCCTGATGATTTCACGTATGCAAGTGCGCTTGCTGCATGTGCTGGCCTTGCTTCCATACACCATGGCAGGCAGGTTCATGCTCTTCTTATCAGAACAAAGCTGGCTGAGGATGTGATTGTTGAGAATGCACTTGTAAACATGTATGCTAAATGTGGGTGTATTGGATATGGATACACTATTTTCAACCTAATGGGATGTCGTAATCTCGTCTCATGGAACAGCATCATAGCTGGATTTGCAAATCATGGCTTTGGGAAAAAAGTGATTGAATTATTTGAGCAGATGAAGGAAATGGGAGTGAAGCCAGATTCTGTTACTTTTATTGGACTTCTAACAGCTTGCAACCATGCAGGGCTTGTGGATTTGGGCCAAGCCTACTTCAAATCCATGGATAGTATCTACGGGATTGCCCCTGACATTGAACATTTGTCTTGCCTTGTTGATCTTCTAGGACGAGCAGGGAGACTAGATGAGGCTGAAGGGTACATGGAGAGATTTCCTTTTGGGCATGATCCAGTGGTTTTAGGTTGCTTGCTTTCTGCATGTCGACTGCATGGAAATGTTGTAATTGGTGAACGTTTGGCTAGGCGGCTCCTACAACTTCGACCTGTTACAACTTCGCCTTTTGTGTTATTGTCGAACTTATATGCTTCAGATGGGATGTGGTATGGTGTTGCTGAGGCAAGGAAGATGTTGAAGGGAAGTGGATTGAAGAAGGAGCCTGGCCATAGTCTGATTGAAGTGAAGGGAATTGTTGAAAAATTTACTATAGGTGATTTTTCTCATCCAAAGATTGAAGAGATAGTGGACACACTCAAAACGTTTAGTTGGACAGGGGATGAAGTATTATTGATTTAGTCTTTCGAGGTAAATGTGTTATGTAGTTTACCATCAAGAGCTTAATATGTGGATGTTTATATTTTCCAGTACATAGCTGAGTTTTCACAACCTGATTTCCTAGCTTCTTCTGGAAATATAATAGCTCAAAATTCCTTGCTCCATCAACTTGTTCTATGATATGTGGACATGGATAGAGTTGGCGCACTCTGACGTGGACGAGGAATTTTAAACTCGAAAAATTCCAAGGATGCAGATTCAATGATGTGACGCTGTATGTTAAATTTTTGTTAAGGTTGTGCAATTACTTGCTTACATGTACATAGTTTTTTGTATGCTTGACCTATATATTGTAGGATCATGAAGAGTCTTCAGAACTTTGTCTTACATTTTTCTTTCAGCATAAGCAGTGCACGTTCCAAATGTTATAGTTGTTACCATCCATATTTTAGATTGCAAAATATTGGTAATTTGTGCATCACCTTTCAGTAAATTTGGGCTGCTTCTTGTATTAGAGTTTTAATCATTTAATATTTTTGAAGTTAGTTTGATTTTCCTTTGTGTTAAGAGGCCATTTTTAACATTGCAAGTTTAGCACAAGCTATTGTGACATGTTTTATGAAAATTTCTCAGAATCTAAATGAATGCATGTGACTTACAAGAAACAAATGTACATTTCTCCATCGGGAGGAGAAAACATAGCAGGTGTAGATTTCAATAAAGATTTGTACCATGCTGAATAGGAATTTTACTGGAAAAACGAATATACAACTTTAACTGAGTACTTTAAAGAAGGTGAAACTTTTCTTTTTTCAATAGTAAAATCAATTTCACTCTTCCTTTGTCTGGAGCTTCAACTTTGGTGTCACTGGAAATTGATGCATGAATCAACTATTAATAAAAGAGAAGCTGTTGCGCTTGTCTCTGGTTACCAAATATTTCCCTTCATTTACGTAATTTTCCCATACTCCTTTCTGAACAAAATGCCATCCTATTGCTTCTTTGATGTCTCCTCAAGATAACTTGATGCTTTGAAAGCACAAATAGAAGTGAGTGTGGCATTTCCTTTCTGTGGGGAAGGCTTGGCGTTAATGAGAATTTGAATGAATTTATGTGTAATGTGTTGAAAATACTTTGCGTTACCAATTGATTCCAAGATTAGTGGACACGTCTCTAACTATTTGTAGCAACCGAGGTCCAAGTTTCAAAATAGAATGACAACATAGAGGGGACATCTGTTTGTTTCCCTTCAGCAGCTACTTAGACCTTTTGGAGAATTATTATCAGAAGATTCTTCAGAAATAAAGACTACTTATAAAATTAATTAGAACTTTGCTCTTTAAATAGAAGACTGGATCATCTCGAAGTTTTTTGAGGCATTGAGGGACTACTTGGAGGTATTTGCAATTTCCAGATTGTAAGGATGACAAAATTAAGTTTACCATACGCTATAGTTTACGCACAAACTTAATCTTGGTGAAAAGATTGGGACTTAGCTTTGCATCCAAAAATATTTCTTTTCTTGTTATATGAACAGAAGCACTCTGTTAAGAAGTTGCACATTGGCAAAGTGGTATAAATCAATATTTTTGACTCCAGTTCTTTTGAATGTGACAGGTTCACTCTGCTTTCCTTTGGATGTTGTCTACAGAAAGTTGAAACTACTGGCTGCATGTTTAGACCTCAATATCATTCAGGTTTGGTTATTGAATTGCTGATTGGGTGTGATTGATGGTCGGTTTTCTCACATAGCATGCTGTTGATTATATGCGCATTTATGGAGACTTCAACCATTATTCCATGATCCATCCATAGTCGAGAACACCTTCTGAAAGAGTGCATTATGTTAATAAAACTGGAGGTCAAATTCAAGATGCTTGAAGGTTTAGTTAGAAATTTTGTTCTCATCCTCAGGATGTCACAAAAATCAAATACAGCAACAGGATGCTAAGAAGAGATTGATAGATACATAATGCCCTTATCCCAAAGATTACAAATGCATTGGCAGATGTATATTTTGCGAATGTTTATTGGTCAGACCAGCAACATTTTCAGGCATATAAAGTGTATCTTTCAGGTTAGACTTTGGTACTGAAAAATAGTTTTCCGGTACCCTACTTCCTTTTTTTACCCAATCAAAACATGAATAGTGATTCATCTTATTACATTGTATTTGCGATCAATGGTTACGAAAACCCAAATCAAAATCTATGGTGGAAGATCATTTTTCGGTAATGATACTGAAAAATTACTTTCAGTACCATAGGTTTGTCCGTATCTTTAAAGGTCTATTGTTTTCTGTAGCAAGTTTCCTATAGCCATATCTGAAAAGGCAGTCAGGAATTTTATATGAAGGAGGCCAGATGGACCAGTTCAGTATGCTAAAGGCAATTCACTTTGACTGATCGACCCATTCAAGAGTGTCTTTGAAGGCTATGGCTGTCTGTGGAATGGCATTCAACTTCCACGGCTGGATTATCCCATGACAAAAGGCAGGACTTGATCAATTCAAGTGGATGTAAGCAAAGGGTAAAAAAAATTACTGAAGTGGTAGCTGTTAAACAATCAAGAGAAATACAAGAAATAGGAAAAAGAGAAGGCTAGGGTTTCATTGATACTGCATAATTGAATTGAATACAAAGTAGTATTTTAACCTAAATACAAAGAGACTATATATAGGCTAAACAAATAAAATAAAAGACTATTCTACCCTTAATAATTAAAATAACCCTATATTTCTTAACATCTCCCCTCAAACTCACGATGCGGCAGCTACAAGCATCGAGAGTTTGCCAACTAGAAAACGAAAACGGGAAATAGAATGCGACTTGGTAAAGAAATCTGCAATCTGCAAAGTAGAAGAAACAAAGGGCAAAGTAATGGTGCCATGCTTGAGATGATGACGAGTAAGGTGACAGTCGATCTCAATGTGTTTAGTTCGTTCATGAAAAACTGAATTGTGAGCAATCTGAATAGAACTCTGGTTGTCACAATACATAGGAGTGGGATGAGAAAGAGAAACTCTCATATCTGCAAGTAACCAACGTAACCAAACAATCTCTTTGGTAGTAGATGCCATAGCACGATATTCTGCTTCGGTTGAAGATTGAGAAACAATAGATTGTTTCTTGCTCTTCCAAGAAATAAGAGAATCACCCAAAAAAATACAGAAACCAGTAACAGACTTGCGATCTGTGGGATCACTACCATGATCAGCATCAGAGTATGCACGCAGCTCCAAGGAAGAGGTAGATGAAAGTAAAAGGCTTTGAAAGACTGTACCCCGAAGATACCGCAAAATACGAAGAACAGCTGCCCAATGAACTGTAGTAGGAGAAGCAACAAACTGACTAACAACATGAACATCATATGCAATATCTGGACGAGTAATAGTGAGATATACCAAGCTCCCAACAATAGTACGGTATAAAGTAGGATCTGACAAAGGTAACCCATCAGAAGAAGAATACTTTGCGTTAACCTCAATGGGAGTATCTACAGTCTTGTTATCAGTAAGTCTAGCTCGCTCAAGAATATCTGCAACATATTTCGACTGAGAAAGAAGATAACCTCTGGGTGAGTGGGCTACCTCAATGCCCAAAAAAAATCGTAGAGAACCCAAATCCTTCATTTCAAATTGTCTAGCTAACTCTGTCTTCAAAACTGAAATACCATCAATATCATCACCAGTAATAATCATATCATCAACATATAAAGACAGAATGATACGACCTGCATCAGTGCACTTAACAAAAAGAGCAGAATCATGACTGCTAGAAGTAAAACCAAGGGAAGAGATCACAACAGAAAATTTCTCAAACCAAGCACGAGGTGCTTGTTTGAGACCATATAATGCTTTCTTGAGCTTGCAAACATACCCAGAATCATGTGAAACACCAGGAGGGGGGGCCATATAAATTTCTTCTTGAAGATCTCCATTCAAGAATGCATTTTTAACATCAAGCTGAGAGATATGCCACTGACGAACCGAAGCAACTGCAATAAGAGTACGAATAGTAGTCATTTTTGCAACAGGAGCAAATGTCTCCTCATAATCCATACCATACTGTTGAGAGTACCCTTTTGCAACTAACCTAGCTTTGTATCGCTCAACAGATCCATCAGAATTAGTCTTGATCTTATACACCCAACGACAACCAACAACACTCTTATCAGGAGGCAGAGGAACCAAATCTCAAGTACCTGTCTTATGCAAAGCAGAAAGTTCCTCATCCATAGCTTGCTGCCAACGAGAATCAAGAATTGCCTCTTTATAGGAAGAGGGCTCAGAGAGACAATGAATAGAAGCTAAAAATGAAGTAAAAGATGAAGAATAACAAGAATAAACAAAATCTGGTAACTTTGTGGACTTACGAATACGTATGGATTGACGTATAGGTGGATCCACAGCCTTAGACGGAGCTTGGTAGACCATAGGAGAAGAGGGAGCTTCAGGTGTGTTGGAGAGTAAAGTGTCAGTACCTGCAGAATAATCAATAGTACTAGAAACCTGAGATGACAAACTATCAGAATCCTCAGAAAAAGGATCTATACGAATAAGATCAGATCTAGTCAAGCTATGAGCAGTGGATGGAATAGAAAAGAAAGGTATATGCTCTAGAAAAACAACATGACGAGACACATAAAGTTTCTGAGTTATTGGATCATAACAACGATACCCCTTTTTACCTTCAGCATAACCAAGAAACACACAAATAGCAGATCGAGATGACAGCTTGCTACGTTCTACATGAGGACGAAGAACGAAACAAGTACAACAAAAAACTCTAAAGAAAGAATAATCAGGGGCATACCCATACAACTTTTCAAAAGGAGAAACACCTGAAATATGAGAAGATGGAATTGTATTAATCAAACATACAGCAGTAAGAACAGCTTCACCCCAAAACATACTAGGAACAGAAGCAGATAACAAGAGAGAACGAGCAGTTTCAACAATGTGCCTATGTTTTCTTTCAGCAACACCGTTTTGCTCAGGAGTATCTGTACATGAAGTTTGGTAAATAGTTCCATCTAAGGCAAACAAGTTACAAAATTCATTAGAAGTGTATTCCCCACCCAAATCACACCTAAAACATTTGATAACAGCAGAATGTTGAGTTTTAACAAGAGCTCGAAATGCTGTATATATTCCAAAGAATTCAGAACGATGTTTCATTAAATAAATCCAACAATAACGAGTATGATCATCAATAAAAGAAACATAATATCGAGACCCTCCTTTTGTGGCAACAGGAGAAGGTCCCCATACATCAGAGTGAATCAAATCAAATGGAGAAGAAGAAACAGAAATACTTCGATTAAAAGGTAAAGCTGAAAATTTTGCCAGTTTACATCCACTACAATCAGAAATATCACAAGTTTGTAAATTTTCTAAGGCCCCTGTGGATGCCAAAAATCTCAAACGAGAAGACGAAACATGACCTAAACGAGAATGCCATAAATAAAAACTAGAAGAAGAAGAACTCAAACGAAAAGAAGATAAATCAACAATAGTAGTAGTAGTAGCAGCAGCAGCAACTGGCACTTTTAACTCATCCAAAATATATAGTCCCCCCTTCCTACGGCCTGTCCCAATCAGCTTCTGAGACTTCAGATCCTGCACATAACAAGAAGAAGAGGAAAAGGTGACTAAATTACCAGAATCACATAACTGACCAACAGAAGCAAGATTTAATGTGAGTTTTGGAATATGATAAACATTAGGGAGAGACAAGTAAGGTGTGACAACAGAACCAACACCTGCTAAAGGCATAAGAGTTCTATCAGCAGTCATAACAGGAATAGAAGACGAATGAGACACAGAAACAAAAGATGAAGAATCTGGAGACATATGATGTGAAGCACCAGAATCCAAAACCCATACAGAATGTGACATACCTGAAGAACTCTGAGGCAACTGACCTACCGAAGAAGAGGCAGACATAGCTTGTGGTTGTAAGGAGAGAAACTTCTGAAATTGCTCAGCCATAGTACTAAGATCGGTGAAAGGAGCTGATGAAACTACTGCTGCAGTATTAGACTGTGGTGGTCTATAACCCTGAGGTGGTCTATGAGCATTAGACTGTGACTGGTTGCCTGACTTCCAAGCTTGAGATTGCTGTTGTGATTGATTCTGCTGTCTCAACTTAGGACATTGAGCCTTCCAATGACCTTTCTGCTTACAGAAACTGCACTCATCAAAGGCAACCCTTGTGTAAGGCTTATTCTGATTATTAGAGAATGGCTTAGAAGGTACTGCTAACACAGAAGAATTCACAGTAGAAATAATTCCCTTTTCAGAATAAGATTTAAGACGTATTTCTTCAGCCAATAACTCACTGACAACTGAGTCAACAGAAGGAAGTGGAGAACGATGCAGAATTGAACCTCTAAGTCCTTCAAAATCACTGCGAAGTGTTGTTAAAAATTGTACCAACCGTTGCTGCTCTCTACGATCAATATAGGCACCACATGCCTTTAATTCTGCCGATTCTGTAAGAGCCAATTGATGCCAAAGATCTGTCATAGCAGAATAGAATTCCTGAATACTCATATTCTTCTGCTGAAGAGCTCGTATGTCATTCTCCAATTGATACTGCTTTGCAAAATTTGATTGAGTGAATAACCTTTGCAGATGGTCCCAAACCTCCTTTGCCGTCTCATACTTTGCCAACTGTGTACCTATAGAATGCTCAACAGAATTGTTAATCCAAGTAACAATTTTTGCATTGTTTACTTCCCAGGAATCTATTAACGTAGCATAATTTTCATCAGTATTCTTAGGTTTCACAGAAGTTCCACTAACATATCCCCACATATGTTTACCCTTAAGAAAATTTCTCATCACATAATTCCAATACGAATAATTCTTTCCATCCAACCTCACACTCACAGACTGAAGCGAATCATTTCTTTCAGTAGCCATAATCAAACAAACAAAGAAAACCAGATTGCAAGAGAAGGGAAAACGAAATACCAGATTGCCAAATCAGAACGAAATACCAGATTGCCAAATCAGAACGAAATACCAGATTGCCGAATATCCTCCAAAAAATCAAGAGACTATATTAAACTGTGTTTGAGATTCAGTCTCGTCCCATGAAACTTAGCTCTGATACCATGTTAAACAATCAAGAGAAATACAAGAAATAGGAAAAAGAGAAGGCTAGGGTTTCATTGATACTGCATAATTGAATTGAATACAAAGTAGTGTTTTAACCTAAATACAAAGAGACTATATATAGGCTAAACAAATAAAATAAAAGACTATTCTACCCTTAATAATTAAAATAACCCTATATTTCTTAACAGTAGCATGAAACTATTTGTATTAAGCTAAATGTGGACTATCTTGATCCATATAGTCATGAACGACTTGGATCGTACCTGGGCTGTTCACCATTTTGGTTGATCTGTTTCTGTTGCTTTTAGGCCAGGTGTGCACTAGTCTCCTGGGCAATCCTTTTCACGCTTAGGCCTATGCATTGAGTTAATGAATGTGGAGGGATTTTGATCAGGTACGATCTAAAACAAACCAATTTTCTTTGTTCTGTTGGTGATAAAATCCGATACTATGATCTAAATACGGCAAGACATAACTGTATTAGTTGTTCAAACGATAACAGGGACAGAACTGCAACCTCAGACATCCTCAGTTCGAAACTTAGTAATCCTTGGGATTAGATCATGAGAGATTTATTCCTTATGAATATTTTAGTATTGACTTAGATGATCTGCTAAGGGTGTCTATCGTGTTGTGTCGTGTCACTTTTGGTCATATTATTTTCGTGTCGAGTTATTTTCAGTTCGTGTCAATAAAAAAGTATTTCATTTCACAACAATTCATATAATATTATTTAAAAAATTTTAAAAAATCTTATTTTTTGTTTATAATATTTGTTAAATACTTATTTTTTATTTACAGTACTTGTTAATCGTGTTATTCATGCCGAACTTTAATTTGACCAATTCATTACTCAAGTCAACTAATCGTGTTTTTTTCAAGTTTTGTGTTAAGTCGGGTTCATGTTAATGGATAAAATTGACACCTTGTTTTTCGCTGAATCGAGAAGGGGATTAGTCAATGTGTGTAAGTTAATCCGAATATCCCTGATCATTTAAAAAAAAAATGCAGCAAAAAACTGTGGAAGGAGAGGATCTATGAAGGCAAATTTGACGTTACAGAATAGTAATAAAAATTTGGTTTTAGATTTGGGGGGTTTTTGATTTGTTGAAAATAGTGAATCACTCATATTCACTAAACAGAACCGGTGGGCGGAGCACACCCACTGGCCATCAAAGATGTTTATTGATGAGTATCAAGAGTTGAATAATAGATTTGGGTGTGGGATGGTATATGTATAGTGGATATTTTTAATGTATATCTGGTATATGAATTTTACGAATAGTGGGTGTATCAGGTTTACTAGAACTTTGATTAGATCAGTATTAGGATTATTAACTTATGTCTATAAATAAGTTGTTATATAGGAAGTTTGGGTACTTGTCGGATAGGTGTTGTGATAGTGTTCGACACGAATATGACCAGTCACGTCTCTGATATAGCTAGAAGTGTCATAAATAATAAATTTATTATTATTTTTTCAATTAGACATGATCAAGATACGACTAAGATTTTCTTTTTAATCTCACGACTATTAACTATTAAGAGGGGTGTATATTTTTTTTATTTTTTTTTGGTTATGCAACTTATAGATTATGAATGTTAATAGATGTAATGATTTTTTATGAAAATGACGGATGTTTATTTTGATCAATGAAAATGGGGGAGAGGGGCGACCAACATACATTGACCCCCCTAGGCGTGACTACGAGGGTCTCCCTCCATGTGGAATGTTCGATTTGAGCCATAACTAATACTCCATTCGGAACAGCCTGTAACCACATTACCACCGAGCACTAATGGCAAGACAGGGGGGGCTCCCGCGAAGACGAATGTTAATTTTGATATGTTTTAATTTTAATCTAAAAATTAATATTTGTTAGGTTGTATTATTAATATTTGTTAACTGTTATTTATTGTTTTTTTTTTTTTGGGGGGTGGGGGTGGGGGTTGGGTGTTATTGAGGAGCAATATGATTGTTGAAGGGAAAATATATAAGAAGTCAAAGACCAAAGAGCTAGTTTGGACCCAACGCCTACCTTGGGTGGTGAATGGTGGCCATTGGTGGGCCTTCATTTTTTGTCACACTAATATAAGAGAAGAGAGAGGAGATCTGGTGCAGATCTTGGGGGTACTTTGGTGCAGTAGAAACGTCGCTAGGTCATCGTTTGTTTGAATTTGAGTACAGTTACATTATATAAGTAAAATCAAATGTTAGATCTGTATTTAGTACTGCCCTCTTAATACAGCCCAATGTAAATAATAACTATTTATACTTGGCTTTGGCTATAGTGGGTCTTCGAGAGGTAAGTGATCGATAATCTTATCCTTTTAAAAAGATTGATGTCTAAACTCAAATTCGCGATGCATCATTTATATGGATAAACATCTGTCGTCACTTTCGTACCATCTCTTTTCAACGGTCACTGATCTACCTACATATTTGATATTTAAAAGTTTTACATGTTAACCAAAAATGTCTATAAATGAATCTAATAAAGAGGCAAATCAAGAGATGCATGGCAATTTTGTATTCATTCCCCTAGCAAAGTTAGGCACAATGATAATCATGTGTGATTGATTACTCCTACCTAAATACCTATTTTTTGTCTCTTGTATTTGTTTTCTTTTTTATTCTGCACTTTTTTTCCTATGGAGACATGACATGTATTAAGAATATAAATTCTGGTTTACCTGAGTCATGTGTTGGCAATTGAAGTACCTAATAATCAAATATTTAAAGCAAAAACAAGAACACAAGCCAACTGCCTTGTTCTTCTCATTTTTAGCCATTGGTGAGGGGGATGGTGGCCCCCACTTGTTACTTGTATGATTAGATGGAATCTGGAGTTGCTATTGGTGGGACTATTTTAGGCTACTTTCCTCTATTTTGGTCAAAAAAGAAGGTCGTACGGTATATCAGGTATCATTGATAATATAATATTATTAATTAATAATAAAATATTAAATAAATTTAATGGGGTTTTACCGTATCTACTAACTATTAATAACTACACATATTATATTAGAATTGTGAAATTCACCAGTCTTATTTATTGTATTATAATTAGTTGGTGACGTAACACCACATAATAATAATAATGTGATTTTTTCGTTACACCCATTACTTACTCATGCAATAGAGCAATTTTTTTTCCTTATCTCCCTCATTTTTTATTTTTTTGTGAGTTTGTATTGGGGATTTTTTTTTTGGGGGT
>CM042188.1:41766661-41794126 GCA_023539305.1 Ilex asprella | reverse complement strand
GGGGAGGCACCGACAAAACCAACAACTGAAAACAACAGTACGCATATAATTCATATGTAAATTTGTGGTTGATGTCGTTTCGTGTTTAAATTGCATTATTTTAATTTTTTGTCGATTAATAATTAAAAATTTTAAAAAAGGTTATAAATTTCAAATCAAGAAATAAACAAAGATAAAAAAAAATAATCATCTATTTCTTAATGCAATCTAAAATTACACTGATTTGTTCGTCATGTCAAAATTGGGTTATTTGAATTCGGTAGCCACTTTTTTTTTTGTTGTCAAGAATCGTGTCGATTTTTGATTCGTATCGAGTGTAACTTAACCTAGCCTCGATTCATTAAATTTGTATCATATTAATGTTTTGCACAATAAATATCACCCTTGATTATCAATATATTAATTTCCTCATTTTCGACCTCGGTGGTAGTTAGATATTCTCTGTATCTTATTGGGTTGGAAGGTTTAACTGGAACGTAAACGATTTGTCTTTGATCAAACCAAATAAGATATTAATAAAAATGTGCATAAATTAATTCAAACACTCTTAACCGTTAAAAAATAAAAAATAAATAGCAAACTAACTGAGAAGTCAAAAAGCTAAGCACGAGCTAATAATAAAAATTATGCTGGGCGGTCCATGGTGGCCATTGGTGGCCCCCCAACTTTGCAATTGTCTGGTCCTAATCCCTGGTCGGTTTTTACATAATAATTGTATAAATTTTAATAAAAGAAGAAAAAAAATAAATAAATAGAATAGTATTTTTTTTTTGTTTATAGCGAAATGTGAGAAATAAGTTGTAAACAACTTTATCAACATATAAAGTTTTTTGGTTTGTCGTATTCTACGTTTTTCGCTATGACGATTTGACATGTTTGAAGAATATAAGTATTAACTTTATCGTCTTCACATATTGCATCGTTCAGTACAAAATACACTTGTATTTGTGGCTGTGTGCTATTTAAATACCGAGGCAAAAAAAAAATGGAAAAATGCTTTTTTTTTTTTTTCCAATATAAGAACAAATGAAAGCCCTAATTTCCTCGATGGGAGACCAAAAGAATTGTGGAAGACCATAAACATCAACAAAAAAATACAAAGGTTGAATCATTTGGCCTTTAAGTTAAGATTGTATTGGACGAACTTTAATCGTTGCATAACTATATCCTATCTCATTCATCGAAAGTATATGAAGTAGGTAAATAAATTCTTACAACTAAAAAAAAAAAGAGAAGAAAAATATGGATATTTTTAATCAAGCACATCATTTTCGAAAGGCAGGATTTATCCGATGATAAAATCTCTAATGACGAATGGGATAAGCAAGCTAAGAAAAATAAAAAATTTCTTAGACTTAAAATAACTTGTATTTATACTAATGAGCGTTAGATCAGTTGGTGAGAGACTGTTCTAGTTTAACCAAAGTCTCGAGTTCGAGTCTTGGGAACGTAGCTGCGCTCGGTAGGGAGAGCTTTGCTGCTCTTGTGGTCTTACTCGGCTTGAATCCGGATTAATAGAAGCCCAAAGTGACTTTTGGATACCGCATGATTTGACGAAAAAACAAAAAAAACTTGTATTTATATTTGGTTTTGTGGACTTTACTATATGTTTGGAGAGTGATGGTGTTGGTTATGTTAATGGTTTAT
Source organism: Ilex asprella (assembly GCA_023539305.1). Lineage (NCBI taxonomy): Eukaryota > Viridiplantae > Streptophyta > Magnoliopsida > Aquifoliales > Aquifoliaceae > Ilex > Ilex asprella. The sequence goes on along the minus strand of CM042188.1, from coordinate 41,792,479 downwards.
TGACACAAGCACACCGACCTGACATATTGTACGGTAAACGCTCGTAGAACAATTGCAATAACACATTGGTATGAATTATTATTTCAATGCTCAGACGAAGTTGAAGCAAGGGAGGCACCGACCAACCAACCCATTCCAATCACTAACACTAATGCATATATAGGAAATGTACCATACATATGAGAGTGTCAATCAATCGTCTGTGATGTTTTGTTCGTATCTAGTATTCGTTAACACTGAATTTAATTTTTTTAATAGGGATCTAATTTAGACAGGCTAACTCGATTTCAATCCGAGTCTAACCCGAAAAAAATAGGACTTCGGTTAGAATTTTTAATATTTAGGTCAAAAAATTTCAACCCGAATTCAATTTGGGCAAGCCTCGGGTTCACGTGTTGAACCCGAATTAATACTATATAAATATAATTTTATCCTAGGATTAATATGAAGTCTGCGCCTCCCTCAAGACCCTCACTCACTCTCACTCCCAGATCTATCTCTTACTCTCAGATCCCTCTCACCTACATCTCCTTCATCTCTCAGCCTCTTTGATCTTAGGTGAATTTAGCTAAAAATTATACAATATATGTATCAGGTTAGAACAACAAGCCTATTTTGGGCTGAACTTAAATCTGTAAAGTAATTCGAAATCAACCCGAAAATTATTAACCCGAATTCAATCTGAACCCGTCCGAATTAAAATTGTGCAGTGTTTGGGTTGAGTCTCTCAACTCGATGTAGGGTTAGAATTAGGGTTAGAGTTAGAATTCATATTAGAATTGAAGATTATATATCTATAATTAAATTAAAATTAACTGTCCAACCCACCCGAGTTAAACCCCTACTTTTTATGGTTGCTTTCAAGGTGAAGGCATGAGCATTTGTGTTGCTTCTGTCAAACATATTGCAAAGTTCAATTAATTTCGACAATCCATGGTTCATGTTATTGGATCCCACAGAAGATAGATGCCAATGGGTCCCATGCATTTTTGTTTTTGTCAGGGGACATTTAGAAGAGAGAAGTAGCTTGTATTTGTGATTAAGATGAGAAAGATGCCTAACACTGATTGGTTCGGTCCTCTTTTTACTCCACATGCATGATTTTAAGAGGTGTCTTTTTTATGGGTCGACCCTGATTTCACAATTTTTTTTAAAAAAAATATCTTAGTTTTAAATTTATATATCACATTATTTTTATTGATATGACTGTTAAACGAGTCAAGCTTAAACATTTTTTATACTCGTTTATGTTTAAATAAAAATTCAATTAAACTCGAATATAACTCGATTAATATATATATATAATTTTTTTTTCATGATTCTATATAGTCCAAATCTATCCAAATGACACGTTCCCTCCACGTCACGTGAGGATATGTTCGGAATATTCTATTTCTTTTTATTTTCTATGGCCATTCCATTCGGCTTTTAACTTCAGAATTGTCCCTTAAATTACTTGAAATTGCACGGAGACCCCCTGCAGAATCCTATTGCAGCACTTGTTGGTCTACCGTAGCTGTAGGCCCCCCCCTTCTCCTACCTAAGAGAAATTTAGATATTGCTGGTAATTTTTTCCACGAAACATTTTCAATAAGATATTATTGAGTTAAATTAATTAATTTTTAATATAAACTTGAAAATGGTACGAGGTTTTAAAACTAAAAATAAAAAAATTACTTTGGGAGCAATTGAAACGGGTCTACCAAGTACTAACCCAACCAAAGCATAAACAAAGTCTGGTCAAGACAATGTCTTCAAACTTCCACATCATCCATGAGCCATGTCCACATTTATATTCTAATGATCAAGTTGACTCATTAAAAACATGTAAATGGATGAATACCAACTCAATTGCATTTTATTATATATGATTTACACGTCACATGAAGATGACATTATATGATGTATTGTCAACTCTAATTCACTCTATATGAGGATATTCTTGGAATGGTAGAGACACTATGATGTGAATTCTCATGATTGCCCCTAAATTGTGTCGCATCAACATTAGCTTCCCACACAATCCCATGCAATAATTTCAATGGCCATTTTCAATTTGAGTGAAGGGGTCGTACTCAATACTAAAATAGTTTAAATGGTAATATAAATAAATTATAAATTCAAGCATTTTAAATTTAAATTTTAATAACTTTTATACGTAAATAATATGTGTTTGACCAGTTCAATAAAAAAATTAATTAAAATACGTATAAATTAATCTAAACATAAAAGAAAATGTCCCAACCAAATTACAAAAAAAGTGATCCCCATAAATGATATAATGACAGGGACATCCCAAAGAGAATATGCTTAAAGCACTTTTATTCCAAGTCACATCTAATCTTTCCAGTCCCACCAGTTATTAGAATTGTGGAGAACATTAATTTTTGTTGTCTCCACTCTTTCTTTCTGTTTTTTCATCAAAAAGAATTTTGGTGATAAAACATTTTGGAAACACTAGCAAGCAAGATAAAGAGAACTAGAGAGATGGTTGAACTTTCTCTCTGTTTTTATTTATGTTTTAACGGTTAGAGTATTTAGATTAATTTATATGTATTTTAATTAATTTCTTTTTTATCCGATCAAAAATAAATCATTCAAATTAAAATTAAGATATTCATGATAGATAAATTCTTCACAGTTTAATCTCAAGTGATTGCTAATATTCAAACTTCGGACGTCTAAATTTATTATTCATTCTTATTACCACTTGAATTATTTTTTGGAGTCATGGTAGAGCTTTCTAAAATAACTAGATTGCTCACTAGGCCTATTAGTTGATTAAATTTTAATTAAAATTCGATCTGAACAAGTACCCAACTAATAAGGTATGCATTTTATTTATTTTTCTTTCCAAATTATCCAATCAAAATTCATTATATAATATTTTATGTATATTTGTCAATACATATATATATGTGTGTGTGTGTGTGTGTGTGTGTGTGGATGTATTATGTGAATTAGTGATTATTTGATAAAATCGAGTTAAAATTCATGGATAATTTACAAGAATCTATTGTAATAAGTTGCTCAAATCGAATTCTTTTTTTTTTTCCCGTAAATTAGTGATTATGCAAATTGAGTTAAAAATCAAGTGTAATTATGCAAGAATCAATTCAATTTGTATATATTATGTAAATTAGTTTTTATTTTTCATTGTTTCATGTAAACAACTCCAAACTATCATTATAGAATTTTGGTACTCCCAAATCAAATTAGAATTGCACTTAACTACCTGAAAAAGAAGTTGCAGACCACATGATATCTTATTTGGTCGACTCTCTCATGCTTAAGTTAGAAAAAACTTTGCAAAAATTTTAGTTCCACTTCTCCTAATTTATTATATCTTTAAGGACACTCTCTATATTATCAAAAACATCATTGACACCCCTTCTAATTTATATTTAAATATCACTAACACCCCCTACCGTTAAACTACCATTTCTAACAAAGAAAATAAATTCATCTAAAATACCAAAAATGTCCCTACATAAACCTCAAGTAATTTTTCTAGCATAAAATTTTATTAAAATTCTAGTCGATTAAAATTTATTTTTCTACATATTAAAATTTGAACCAATTAAAATTCAATTGAAGCTAATTAAATTTTTTAAAAAAATTATTAAAATTGGAGTTTATTAAAATTTATTTTTTATGTATTAAAATTTGAGCCGATTTGAACTCTACCCGAATTATTACCATCGATTAAAATTCGCTTTCAAGTTGATTAAAATTTATATTTTTTTATTTATTAAAATTCATGTCAATTAAATTTGATTTATTAAAATTTTTTTATGTATTAAAATTTGGGCTGATTAAAATTCAATGCGAATTGATTAAAATTTGATTTGAGTCGATTAAAAAAAAATTAATTGGCTCAAATAGAATTTTAATTAGCTCAAATTTTAATACGTAAAAAATATAATTTTTAATCATCTCAAATTTTACTATGTAAAAAAATAAATTTTAATTAATTTGAATCGAATTTTAATTAACTCAAATTTTAGTAGGTAAAAATAATTAGAGAACCGAAGGGGTCTCATTGAAGATATACTTATCTAGAGGGAGTGTGGATAAAATTTGTCCTCAAATATATCATGGGTAATTTAGTAAAATTATATTTTAATTAATATTTCTAATCTAATAAAGGTGTCAGTAAAGATTCAAAAAATAAAGAAGGTGTCTTTGAAGATATGATAAACTAGAGGGGGTGTGGTTGAAATATTCCCTAAAACTTAAAAAAGAGTTGAATATTTGGGAATCCAAATTGGTGCACCTGTTAAATCCCTTACTTAAATTTATTATTTATTTTTTGTTCAAAAATAAAACTTTAAAATTAAAATTGTAACAAAAAAAAAAGGATTAATCCAACCACCAAAGATCTGGTCTAGTAGTTGAATGATAAAATGGAGAGAAGTTACGTTATCATTTTTATTTAGGAAGAGGGTGAATTGAGCTGATAGGATACAGAAGAACACAGCTCATCTGAGTCTGACTCTCCATCAAGACCTCACCAACAGGAGTAAGTCAATCAATACTCAATTTCTGTATTTGTTTTTCAATAGTTTGGGTTGTTGGGATTAATTTTTCGATAGAGATAAACACAGATCATTCACATTAGAATTAAGATATTAATAATTTTATATGATCTGATCTCAAAAAATTATTAAGATTCAAACGGCTCGTTTTTTATATTACTTAAATTACCTTTTGGATTTATCAATACTCAATTTCACCAATTTCTTTGGTTAATTATACATTGCACCTTCAAAGATTTTTTAAATTTTAATTTATACTCTTAAAGATAAAAAAATTTAATTTATACCCTTAAATATATAAATTTGTATCAATGCGTATTTGAAACTAATAGTCGTCAGTTTGATGTCTAAAATTAGTTGGATAAATTATATTTAGATCCCCTCAAATTTGACTCCTTCACATTTAAAATATTACTCCTACACTTCTTGACATTTTTGCATATATATTACATAATCTCTTGTTATTAATATCTGTTAATATAATCGTTAAAAAATATAATTTTATACTAATAAAAAATTATAATTTTTATACTGCATTATTTTGTAGACCCGTTATACTCTAAAATTTAAAATTAAACTTATCATTTAAATGTCTAATATAATGCATGTATTTATATAATATTCTTTATATCCAATGTAACACATCACTTGAACATAATTATTTAGATGTCCGATTGAGGAAATATTTTTAGTTATATTTAGATTTTCAAGAGATATATATGTAATATTTTAAATATGAGGGATCTAAGTATAATTTATTTATTTAATTTTAAATGGCAAATTAATCACTGTTAACTTCAGGTAGGTATTGATACAAATTTATATTTTAAGGGCGTCAATTAAGATTTTTGAACTTTTAGATGTAATTTAAGATTCGAACAAACTTTTATAGTGTAAAATTTGTGATTAATCTTTTTTTTTTTGGCTTTCAGTTGTTGCTGTAAAACAGAAACAAACTTGCTATTTGTTGCCCTGATTCTCTCTCCTTTTCTGCAGAGACCCATGACCATTGAGGAAACCATCAACCCCGCTCCCCATTTGCTCTCTCTGATCTCTTCTCACCCTCTTCCAGCCCAAATACCAAACGTGGACGTCTCTCTCTCTAGCTCTGTTTCTCCCCTTCGATTCAGCTCTCTCTCTGTTTCTTCCCTTCGATTCAGCTCTCTCTCTGTTTCTCCCCTTTAACACCTCTCCCTCTCTGTCTCCCTAGCTGTGTTTCCTCCAGAATTCTCTCCCTCAAAAAAATTCCGACAGAATATCCCCTTTTTCACTATAATTTTGCGTTCTTTTCCTTGCCTATTGTTTTATTCTTCCCACTAATTCAGTTTTCACGTCTCTCTCTCTCTCTATACCTTTTATTCTGCCCTTTGTTTTCATCCCTTATTTCCTCTCTCCAAAAACCTCAATAAATCCTCCGCCTTCTGTCCCAAAATTTCTCTCTAAGGTCTTCCAAATTATTGTCGATTTGTAAAAAAATTATTTCTTATCTTTATTTTGATTAGTTTTTAGCAATTCGTTTTGTGAAAGATATCTGTGGAATTCCGAATTTGTGTGTAAACTTCTTCTTTTTCTAGATTTCTGTTGGTTTTTTGGCGACTGAGTTTGTGCTGAAAAATCCATGTCACCGGTTCCGATTGAGCCAACATTGCCCGAATCATCGTCGGTGGACTCTTCTCCTCCTCGTTCTGATGGCCAGGAGCGCAGTCGTTTCGCGGATCTAAGAGGGGTTCAGTGGCGTATAGATTTGGGGATTTTACCCTCTGCTTCTTTTTCTTCTTCCATTGATGATCTTCGTCGGGTAACCGCCGATTCTCGCAGAAAGTAACTCATCTCTCTCTCTTTCTCTCTCTGTATGAGTTTTTATATCTGTTCAAATTGCATATGGTTTCCTTAATTGGGAACGTTTCGCGACTTATTAAATCATTTGATCACCTAGGTTCAATTTCGAAAATTATAGAAACTTTTTGTTAGAGAAGGGCACATTTGATTGTGATATATAGGTCTTCCAGTTAAATTTGGGCTTAAACTTAACTTGAATTGTTAGGCACTCCTATTTTTTCGTTGATGATAGTCATTTTCTCGTTTATGATCAAGAGTTGTGGAAGTTTCCATTTAGGTTTCTGATTGTGTGTTCCTAGAGTTTACGATGTGTAGGGGATTTGGAAGATTTCAAGTTTCCAAAATTATTCTTGTTTGTTCTGACTGTACTTTGGAAAGTCTGGGGTCATTTCTTGTTCTATTTTTTTTCCTGCAACTTGTAGTTCAGCATTTAGACTGTTTTAAGCCTTTAAGTACAGTTACTAAAGGAAGTTTCTGGTCTAATCTGGTTTGGTATGGTCTTCTCATCTTTTCCTTAATGCTTGATCTAAGTTGATAAGGTTCCTACTTCTTTTTCTTATGTATTTTTGGATTCTGGATTGCTGTTGAGTTTAGGGCAGTGTTGGATTGCCGTACTATATTTTAAGTCAGAATTATAAGTTTGTCTTACTTTCAAGTTTTGTGACAGTTTTAAAGGAATCTGTCAAATGGTTTCTATGCAATTCGTACGGGAAGTTTAACATTTTGTTTTGAAAGTTAATCTCCTTTATTGTACCTTCAAATTTTCTGTGATTATTTTCTGAGCAAAATAAAGCAGCTTAGCTTCAATGTGAATAGAATTGTTTTAGAAGCGAATTCTGAAAATTTACTTGGGTATTTGGGACTAAATCAATGAGAATTTCCACTTCACAGAATGAATGATGTGATGATGTGTATTGTTTTATCACTGGCAGCATTAACGTGCAAATGATTAAGAGTAAGTTTGATGTTATTAATCGTCAGTAATTTGCCTCTTGAGTCAAGTTAGTTGGCATTCTTTCTCAGGTATGCTGCTTTAAGGAGGCAGCTCCTAGTTGATCCGCATGTTCCCAAGGATGGAAGTAGTTCTCCTGATCTGGTCATGGACAATCCACTTTCGCAAAACCCAGGTAGGATCTTTTACATATCTCTTTCGACTGTCTTCTGCATATCAAACATTTGGCAACAAAAAATTTCTTTTGAAGTGCCTTTCTGCTCCAGCATGTTAGTGTCTCCCTTTTTGTTCTACTTTTCTCTATTTGAAAAATATTTCTCACTTTTTCCCACATTGTCTCATTTCCGTTACCCCTAGTTTACTGACTTTCTAGACATAACTTAGGGATTATTTATTGATGTATGACCTGGACACTTGTTGAGGGTGGTAGATTCATTCTCTTTCATTCCCCCCCCCCCCAACAAAAAAAAAAAACAAAGGAGATTTACAGATGTAGCATGCATTATAACACAGGAACAATAAATCATGATCATGTGTATATTTGTATGTTGATCTGTTTATCACCACTCTGTGATTTGTGTTCTATTAGATAGCATGTGGGGTCGCTTCTTTCGGAATGCTGAATTGGAAAGGATGGTTGATCAAGATTTGTCACGTCTATATCCTGAACGTGGAAGCTACTTCCAGACACCAGGTTGTCAAAGCATGTTAAGACGAATTTTGTTATTGTGGTGCCTAAGACATCCAGAATATGGTTACAGACAAGGTAAGTTAAATTGCTTTCCTCAACTTCTATTACTTTTGTTTGAAATTGATTATTAGTAGTACCCATTGGTCAGTTTGTGCTAATAATGCAAAATGTTATGTCAGTAATCAACTCATATCTCCCAGCAACCTCAATCCTTCACTTTTTTTTTTCTCATACCAAGTGTTCTGGTTGTTGTGTGTTTTTTGTTTCTTGTGGGTAAGATGCGGAAAATACAAGTTATCATTCTGCAGTCAAATGCAAACTTATTCTTCTGTAATTTTCTTTTTTTGATCAAAAGGGGGTAAACTAACAAGCCATCTTTCCTCAATGGTATTAATTTCACTAGCCCCGTACTGAAATCAAGTGCATAGTGTGTCATTTCTCAATTAGGGTGGAAGACAATAGTGGGGTGGAAATAGTCTGTCAACTGCAAACGAACAATTTTCAATCTTGTGTCTGATTATATTACATCTATGATCATAGTCTCGCAAGAGTCAATAAGGGATCTCTCAATCAAAGATGTAAAGCTTTTAAAGAATATCAAAAGCTCTTTGCACGCTTGTACACTAACATGCTTGTGCTTCCTACATATTCAATAAAAACACTTTTCTTGGCATTTCTTGTTATACCTTGTCTAATTTTGTTTACAGGAATGCATGAGCTCTTGGCACCACTCTTGTATGTTCTCCATGTTGATGTGGAGCATCTTTCTGAAGTGCGAAAACTGTATGAAGACTACTTTACCGACAATTTTGATGGCTTCTCATTTCACGAAAGTGATTTGACATACAAATTTGATTTTAAGAAATTTTCTGGCTCCATGGAAGATGATATTGGCCAACTGAATAATCTACCAAAGGTCGGCAGTATATACGAACTTGATCCTAAGGTACAAACCATCGTTTTGCTAAGTGATGCCTATGGGGCAGAAGGTGAACTGGGTATTGTTTTATCAGAGAAATTCATGGAGCATGATGCTTATTGTATGTTTGATGCTTTGATGAATGGGGTTAGTGGTGCAGTGGCAATGGCAGAATTTTTCTCCCCTTCTTTTGGTGACTTGCACACTGGGTTCCCCCCAGTGATTGAAGCTTCTTCTACATTTTACCATTTGCTTTCTATAGTTGATACGTCTCTCCATAGCCACCTTGTCGAGCTAGGAGTTGAGCCACAGTACTTTGCACTTCGCTGGTTACGGGTTCTATTTGGGCGTGAATTTGCACTTGAAGACCTTTTAATAATCTGGGATGAAATATTTGCATCTGACAATAGCAAATTAAACAGATGTAATGAAGATGATGCTGGGTCTAGTTTTGGGGTCCTTCATTCATCTAGGGGAGCATTCATCTCAGCTTTTGCAGTTTCAATGATACTTTATTTAAGACCTTCCTTGCTTGCCACGGAGAATGCAACTGCCTGTCTTCAGAGATTGCTGAATTTTCCGGAGGAAATTAATCTGAAGAAACTTATAGGTAAGGCGAAATCTTTGCAGGCTCTTGCAATGGAAGCTAACAACTCAACACCACAGCTGACAAAGGGTGGGGCCTATGAGAGGACTAAATTGATGGTTGTGAGAAGTCACAGCCTCTCAGCAGATTCTATTTCTCCGGGATCTCCTTTGAGTTTGGTACCTGATAGCTACTGGGAAGAGAAGTGGAGAGTTTTGCACAAGGAAAAAGAATGTAAACAAGATAATTCAGAAAAGCAAATTCCAAACCGCATCAAGGGTTGGTCAGAAAAAGTTAGATTGCGTCTGTCTAGGACTGAATCTGACCCATCCTCATCAAAGGTTGATGCCAGAAAAAGAGACTCAAATGCATCTGTTAGGAGGAGTTTGCTGGAAGATTTAGCCCGGCAGCTTGGACCGGATGAAACTACAGAAATAATAGTGTCTAACGGGGATTTAGGACAGGAGGATCCCGTCGAGGTGGGTGGGGAAGGTGGTATTGATAATAATGCTTGTACAGCTGACGAGAGATGTTTAAGTGGAAATGCTGGAAGTGAAGGGAACTCTTCTTTTTTCTCGGATCCACCAACCCCCAATGGTGGATCAGACAACCATGAAAATGAATTAGAGCGAAGTAGTGTTGCGTCAAACTCATCCGCAGATGAAAATGATGTTGAACCCAATAATGCTGACTCACGTAGTACTAACCCAGAAGAATCACCTCTTCCTATCTCAGATCCTCCTGAGGATATCTCTTTGAAGTGTGGACATGATTATGATTCTGTGGGACAATCAGCGACGGATCTGAAGGAACCAAAGCTGCCATCAGGTAAATTCCAGTGGTTATGGAAGTTCGGACAGAATGCTGGTGAGGGTATCTCTAAGAAAGGAGGTGCATCTGAGGCTACAAAAGCTTCTAATGGGGGGAACAGTAAAACTAATGAGGCTGGCCTTTCTACAGAGGAAGGGTTTGATGGTTCGTCTGTGATTGGCAAAGGAGAGACAGTTGACCAGAATGTGATGGTTACTTTGAGGAATCTGGGGCAATCCATGCTTGAGAATATCCAGGTATTAATTAGTCTTAGTTTTGCTCTGATACACTAAGTGTGGACAATTAAGGAAAACTGTCTTTAACATCTGCGAGAACAATCTTTTCTATCCTAATTAAGATTGTTATCTTAAAAAAGTCATCCATTGAAATTGTTTGATGTTGTCTAGAAGTTCAATAAAAAAAATTTGCAGGGAATTCAGCATAATTATGCTATCTAAATTCTAGACGATAATAATCCTAGAAATATTACAGCTAAAGATATTAAAAGAACGGGAATCTTATCTTGGAATTTCTGTCCCATGTTCTGGGGCTTTTTAAGATGATCTTTAAACTTTCTACCCTATATGATAAGCTTGTTAAATTCTTTCATACGTGCTGGTTTGTTACTTATGTCACCTGTACTGAATCGCTTGCCAGGTCATTGAGTCGGTTTTCCAGCAAGATCGGGGTCAAGTTGGATCCTTAGAAAACTTCTCTAAAAATGTTCTTGTCGGCAGAGGACAAGTTACGGCTGTGGCAGCTCTGAAGGAGCTTCGGAAAATCAGCAACCTCTTATCTGAGATGTGAAGTGGGGATTATTTTATATCAACCTGTATATATATTTCGAAATTACACTTTTCAAGTGTGTCCAAAATAAATATTTTGGCATCCCATATCTTCAACATCTTTGATAACTTCAAATTTTGGTATGTACTGGAAACCGATTGGTAAATAATAATTTCTCATATTGTGATATAGTCACAAAAATTAGTGAAGCAGCTTTTAGCAGATCAATAGCATGTGCTGATTCACTGGTGCATATGGTAGTCTTTGTATGTCTAAGAATATGGTATGAAGTTGTTCTGTAGAAATCAGAGGATTTGGTTCTCTTTTTTATCTTTTAAAGCTGGGTTCTCTGTATATACAAAACTGTGGTGCATACCCTTTACTTACTTCTGTAGCCCCCAAGCAGGATATTTACATTTTTGTGCTTGAAAAGAACCCACAGTTTGTGTACATGGTGAGATATCGGTTTGACTATGTCCAAAACGAAGGCTGAAATACGCTCTGCTGGAGGGTTCAAGCTGTTCAAATATATGAGACGAAGGGAGAGAGCCGATTCCTCACAAGCCACGCAGGTTTGAATCTTGCCCTCCAAATGGGTTCAAATTTGGAACGCTCTAAATAAAGTATGCACGAGATTGACTAAATCAACGAATATTTTTCATTTCTCGCTTTTTAGTCCAAGTATGTGCAACTCACCATGGTTCAAGTCTTGTCCTATGAATGAGTTCTTCGCTTTTGCTGTGATGTACGAAGTTTAAAAGTATATGCTTAAATATTCCGTTCATATCTTCAAAATTAGACATTTGTTTTGACCTTTGAGATAACTTGGAGACTTTCCCGTTGAAGTTTCAACTTAAAATCGTCAAGGGAGTTACTGTTCAAAAATCAACGGAAATGTTTGGACCTTGAAACTTTTTTTTTACTGTTATTAGCGGAAGCAGTCATCTTTTATATAACACTCCATTTGGAAAAGAAAAAAAAAACCATTATTAAAGGAGAACGAACAAAAATCGAGTGCTAGAATCACACAATAACCCAAGATCCAAAGTTACCTTTAAAACAAATTCATCTAAGGGCCATTTCATGCTACTGTTAACATTTTATCCTGGCAGTTGCATGTACAAAGGCTTGGGAATGGGCTATCAGATGAGAAAACGGAGCTACTAATAAAAACTATTGCACGGGCAAAGTCCTTCACTCCTTTGTGGCATAATGGTCCGGTACGTTGGGATAAATCCAACTACTGAATCTTAGAACACACCCGGCAAAACAACTGAAACATGAAAACTTAGAATTTACACAATCACACATATGCCTTTAAAAACTATCAAAATGGTGCCATGATTGTAAATATTTTTAGTATATTAGTATGCATTAAATCGTACCTATGAGAATTATGGCTCCTATAAATTTCAAAGACAAAAAAATACCCTTTCTTCTCCAACATCAGAGTTGGTTCAGAGACTGGTCTTCCGTTTGATACTTTGATTACATTCTTAATCTATGTTGTGAAAGCCTGGGAGAAGCGAAGTGATGAAGCCAAAGACGATCATTTGGATCTCTTTTACAATTCCCCACCAGCGGTTGCCACCATTATCAGCTCCAGCTTCCAAAGCATGCTCGTTCTGGATTTCCCTATTACCATCATTCAGAGGCTGATTCTCATTCTCAGCTTCGGGTTGTCCCTCTGGCATGACAAAAAGTTACTCATGGTTAGAAAATGAGCTCTTCCCTACTCATAACTGATAATTATGAACATGCAAGGGTGGAGTATGATAAAGGGTGGATCGGGTGCCACTGGGATTCGAAAATACGCTACTGTTATTCAGAACCTCAGGCGAATGTCGAATTACAGGGAGGGGGAGGAAGGGAGGCACCACCAAGCCCTAAGGCAACCAAAGATGAATAACCATGATATTTCTGGAAAACGTGGTGCAGGCTGCAGCAGGTACAAACCTATTAGTGTGCTCATTTATGTGCATGTTGAACTTGCTATTGGAACCCATAGTTACAATGAGAAGAAAGCAGCTTGTATTGAGCTTTAAGTGCAACACTGCTCTTTGATACCATACAATGGGAGCCACTTGGCCCACTATAGAATTATCTTGACCGACTATTCCCAAGAACGATAGGTTTGGTCCGACGTATATGTATTTAACTTCGATTAGTTCTATGACAAAGAGAACAGGCATTAATTTGATTTGATAAAACAAAGATAAACTAGACAAAGCCAAGAACATATTATAGTGTTTTTTATTTGTTAAAAAAAACATGAAATAAAGAAGAAAAAAATGGCTGAGAGCTTTTCAATCAATTGATTCTGAATTGGTAGGAAATATACTACTAGACAAAAACCAGCTGACTCTTCTACATTTAGAAATATACAACTAAATGAGACAAAAACATACAAGCAAATGAGGAAAACCAGCTGACTCTTCTACATTTAGAAAAGAGAAGGCGTGAAATGAAAACAAGTGATTTCTTGCCCCAAGAAGCAAGTGTTCGCAGTTTCAGCCATGGCTCTGCTTAGATCAACACCTTCAGCTTGCTCTAACCTAAGACGCTAATAACAAGACGAACCTATGCGACAACTAACTGACATGAGCAGAATATTTTGTCAGGTCAAATAAGACAATACAAGAGATGGTATGACAGTAAGCTGAATAAGTTGAAGGCTTGAAGCTTTGATTGTCTCAGTGGACATAACCATGTGGTGTGACGTCCACTTCAAGGGTTCAAGCCATGGTACCAAAGAGGGGGTTCACCTAGTGTGTCACTGTTCAAATTGGGGCTTGGTTTCAATGTGGGGCTCTGGACAGACCTGGTTATACCCAAGGTATAGGTTCAGTTCAATTAAGAAGGGACTCCCGTGTTTGGAGAAAGTGAACGCCTAGAAGATTAAGAGATGTGCTGGTGTATTTTTTTCACACGAAAAAAGAACAAAGACAATCAACTTCATTAAATTGCATCTTCTATTGGTTTCTTCTCAGGGACAGAAAAGTATGTAAAACGGCTCAATCAGAGTTAGTGTAAGTACCTGCCACAGGAGCATTCTCATTTCCTTGCCTTGCCACAGCAGGGGCATTCTCTGCCCTTACAGCTGGTCTCGGTCGTTGCGGAGGTGCAGCTGCCCTCTGCATTCCTTGTGAAAGCCATCGTATCAATGGCGCAAGAGCTCCGGTTTGGTAACTGCAGTAGTGATTAACAAAATAACACAGTCACCACTCTTAATAAATTGGACAACCACTGACACATGAACATACAGACATGTGCTTGCACACACACACCCCAACTCAAACCATGTAATTAGAAACATAAGAAAAGGTTATATGGATAAGATAATAGAAACCTTCTTATTCTTTGACTTCCCTCAATACACAGGAATGGCCGATAGCCAGATATTGCATATATGTTCATGTCGGGATGGTAAAAAAAAAGACGTGGAAAGATATAGAAGCTCGAGGACTTACAGATATACAAGTGAAGCAAAAAACACAAGGAGAACAAGCCTTTGTCTTGACCCATCTTGATTGAACAGAAAAATTACTGCTGCCAGCTTTAGTATAAGGAACAAGTCAAGCTGAAATGCAATTTGAAATCTCCTTACAACTACTTGTCTTTGTGGTGCAGCAGGCAGCTGCTGCTGTCCCACTGGACCTTGCTCCTCACTCACTGCTCCAGTCTCAGAAGGTCTAGGTCCACTGTTGATGGCACAAAGAGTGAATATTATCAGGCAAAATAAATATATTGTTGTAACTCTTCTGCAAGATCTTGAATCAGATGAATTATAACAGATACAAATGAAATTCACAATGATTACCATGCATTCCACAAAGATATGGTCACTGTTCATCAAACATTTTCACAATACTTATTTTTTCCATTATCTTACCTCTGACATGATACCAGCATTATTCTAGTATATTATTATGTTGTACACACTACAAATGGATCAATAAACAGAAGGGGGCATATCTCAAATCAATCTGCAAAAAAATTGGCTAAAGGGATACCAATGTGCTAATAAGGTAATCCACAAAGTACATGCTGGTGGATAAATTATTCAATTACTTAATCTACTTCACGCCAATACATTGTGCATCCAATCACTGACTACTCACAAGTTAACTTAGATCACACCATCATAAGAAATTTGCTTCATAAGAACGTTGTGAATTAACAAAGCATGTTCAAATATGCAGCCAAAATTATGATGCTGAGATAAATTAGTAACCTGAAAATCATAGTACGATAATCCAAGTACCTTAAATGAGTGAACAAAGAATGTGAATTCAAGGTTCTTATAAAAAAATAATGTGAATTCAAGGAGCTGTACCCAAGTCATTCGCCTTAGGGGTTGTTAAGTCAACATACCAACAGTACGTGACATTTCATTCACTACAGATGCAACCATACAAACACAACATTTCACTTTAGTAACATCTTTTTTTTCAGTACAAACTTTAGTAAGATCTATACACTATACTAAAGTATCACATTTTCAGATTGTATATAAACAGAGAAATAACCTACACAAGAAATCCGTCAATCACTTGTTCAAACAACTTGATATGGGTTCTTATCCACAATAAGATAAACATTTTAATTAGTTTTGGCTACCTAAATATCATTTAGGTCATGATCATGTTGCCCGAAAATCTAAGCACCACCAACGTAACGCATGATACGGATGTGACACAACACAGACATCCTGACATGACAAATCCCCACAAAAGATAGCATAGAAATGGCTAAAACACATTACAAATAATTGTCTTATGACATCTCTATTTCAATAATTACAAATAATTATCCTTGACTCTAAAAAGCCTAAAAAAATAGTTAAAATAAAAATACCAGCAAACCAACTTTAAATTACTCAAGAATAAGACCCAACTAAACTCAAATAGAATTATGCAAGAGTCCATGTGTATCTTTGTCTCCAAAGCAAGCCAAATTTGGTGGTGTATTATGGACTTTGATTGTGTTGACGTCATGATGGCACCATCATCTATAGGGATGACAACAGACCTAGTTCAACATCTTTTGCTTCTGGCAACTTACTATGTTGCTAATCGTGTTCGGATCGAAACAAGCTCTAATATACCACATGAACTTTGATCAAAGAGCCAGGAAAAAGGAGAAGGCAAATAGAGAAAGAGACAATGTAATTATGGCACCATTAGTCTCTATTATAACTTAACGAAAAAGATACACAATAGGGGCCTTATATAGTCGGGCAAAACAGAATAAAGAAAAAAACTAAACTATTCCTAATACTAAGGCCTCGAGTCATTATATGATGAAGTTAAACTGAAATTATTGATTGTTTGATGAATTGATTTGACTTTTACATCTAATAATTTGATTAGTTTCAATTAATTTTATTCATTATATGGAAAATATAACTACAATGTACCATGTGATGTGAGATTGATTCTAATATGTTGTTCTATGTATGTAAAAATTTGACATAAATGATCTTATTGAATGACCCACATTCAATAAAAATACATTGTTATGCCACTATTTTCCCCCCTCCCCCCTCCCCCCTTCTTCCTTTCAAGAGAAAATCCTAGCTCGGTCCTGTTTGCAGGCGAGAGACAAAACTTGTTTAAACAGGTGACTTGCATGCCAAATGTTGGAAACTAGTAAAACCTTCAGCAAGTCAAAACAATCCATATGGAACCAAACTTTGTACACATTGCATTGGTGTTATTCATGTGATCTGTAGACTGATTCTGACTGAACCACATGTGAGGCCACCAAAAGTTGCTTCAGCCGGGGATTTATGTTAAAACTCATCCAACTGAATTAAGTAGTATCTCTACCATAAAACTGTATGTCTGTATCCTTACCCTACATGCAAAAATATATGGTGTAGCCATGACTTTTTGGGCCAAATTTACAGCATAAGAGTGATAACTAATGCTGGGCTCAATGTTCCGGGCTGCTCTCATACTAAAGGCTAAAGCCACTTGGTTTCTCCAGCCTTTACCATTGCCCACCATATATATGTTATTTTGGCTTTTGGAAAGTTTTAGATGCATGTGAACCAAGTCCAAAAAACTCGAACACAGGCAGAAACATGTATGTTCTCTCTAAAAGTGTACATGCTTGATGACAAAGGTAAAGGATTAACACAGTATATTGAAGAGAAACAACTGAGGTCAAAAACTTGACCTAGTTCTCATACATCATTGTATTTATAGTTAACTTACAATAGTAAGAATTACACATTCTACCCTAACACTATTAACAATTTACATATACTACCCTAATACTCTTAACACTCCCCCTTAAGCTGGACTATATATATCATATAGTCAAAGCTTGGAGTAAATCGCCGTAAGACGTGTTCGGCTTAATGCTTTGGTAAACATATCTGCAAACTGATTTTCAGATTTCACAAATGGAGTCGTAATCTCCTCAGCTACTGTTTTGTCCCGAATAAAATGACAATCAACCTCAATATGTTTGGTTCTCTCGTGAAACACTGGATTGACAGCAATATGGATAGTTGTCTGGTTGTCACAGAACAACTGTATAGGAGGTTGATTTGAAACACCAATTTCCTGGAGGAAGTGTAGCAGCCAAGTCAACTCACTCGTCATATGCGTCAT
This sequence comes from Ilex asprella, assembly GCA_023539305.1. Lineage (NCBI taxonomy): Eukaryota > Viridiplantae > Streptophyta > Magnoliopsida > Aquifoliales > Aquifoliaceae > Ilex > Ilex asprella. Next base: position 41,774,735 of record CM042188.1, on the reverse strand, counting down.
TGTCTTATACTAAGCCTCAGCACTGGATCTTGCTACCACGGATTGTTTCTTACTTTTCCATAAGACAACATTACCTCCTAAGAAAGTACAATAACCAGTGGTTGATCTCCGATCAGAAGGAGAGCCAGCTCAATCAGCATCTGAGAAACCTTCCACTCTAAGATGTCCATTGGCTCGATATATCAGTCCAAGTCCAGAAGCTCGTTTGAGATATCGCAGAATACGAGCAACAACCTCCCAATGTGGTACTCTAGGACACCCCATAAACTGACTTACTAGACTGACTGCATAAGAAATATCCGGTCAAGTAATAGTGAGATAATTGAGTTTTTCAACCAATCTGCGATACCGACCCGGATTCTCAAATAATGTACCATCATCCATCAATAGTTTCTGATTCGAATCCATAGGAACATCAAAAGGTCTGCCACTCAGCAAACCTGCTTCCTCTAGCATGTCAAGTACATATTTTCTTTGTGATAAACAAATACTCTTCTTTGATCGAGCCACTTCAATTCCCAAAAAATACCTGAGTTTTCTCAAATCCTTAATATGAAATCGATCTTGCAGGAAGATTTTAACTTGGCAATCCCCCCAGAGTCATTTCTAGTAATCACAATATCATCTACATAGACCACCAATAGAACATATTCAGCATCCGTCTGTCTGGCATCGAAACAAACCAAACTCTAAAACTGCATCTGAAAACTTACCAAACCATGCCCACGGTGATTGCTTCAAACCATACAAAGATTTCTTTAACCGACATACACTCTTACCATACTCCCCCTGAGCAGCAAACTCAGGTGGCTGCTCCATGTATACCTCTTCAACCAAGTTACCATGTAGAAGGCATTTTTGACATCTAACTGAAACAAGGACCAATTAAGATTAGCAGCCAAAGAAATCAAGATACGAACAGAGGAAATTTTTGCAATAGGGGAGAAAGTCTACTCATAATCAACACTATAGGTCTGAGTAAAGCCCTTTGCAATAAGTCGGGCTTTGAGACGCTCTACAGAACTATCTGGATGAAATTTAACTGTGTTCACCCAACGACAACCAACAGTTCGTTTACCAGGGGTAAAGGAACGAGATCCCAAGTCCCACTATGATGTAAGACATCCATCTCATCCTCCATAGCTTTCCTCCAACCCGAATCAGATAAGACACCTTGTAAATGCTTAAGAACAGATATAAAGGATAATTGAGAGGTAAAACAAGAGAAAACAGGAGACAAGGCATCATATGAAACAAAATGAGCAATGGGATGATTAGTAACACACGAACGAGTACTTTTTCGAATGGCAATAGGTAAAGAGTCTAAATTACCTGATGTATTAGGATCAGAAGGCGGCGAGAAAGACAGTATGGGCACCTCAGTCGGTGGTCGAGGACGACGAGAATACACACGAAGAGATAAAGTAGATAGTAACACAGTGGGCAGCGGAATGTCTGAAGATGATGGAAGGAATGGTGGTACAAAAGGCGACCCAAAATTCAGATCCAAAGGATGAAAAGGTGCTGAAAAATATGGAACAGATTCCTCAAATGTGACATCGGCAGTAGTAAAGTATCGTCTCAGAGAAAGACTGTAGCAGCGATAACCCTTTTGTGTGCGAGAATAACCAAGAAATACACATTTGGTAGCGCAAGGGTCAAGTTTATCAAACCCAGGACCCAAATTATGAACATAACAAACACATCCAAAAACCTTAGGAGTTAGAAAAAATAATGACTTACCAGAAAAAATGACAGAATATGGACTTTGCCCATTTAACACAGAGGATAACATACGATTAATAAGATGACAAACAATAAGAACAACATTACTCCAAAAATACCGAAGAATTCATCTGGAATAATAAGGCACGGGTAACTTCCAACAAATGACGATTTTTGCGTTCAGCAACGCCGTTCTGTGGAGATGTGTAAGCACAGGAAGTTTGATGGATAATGTCAATTTTACTAAGATAAGTTGAAAAGGGATCAAATTTATATTCCCTAGCATTATCAGAACATAAAATACGTATACGACAACCATATTGAGTTTTTATTTCCTTACGAAATATCTCAAATATAGAAAATAATTCAGACCGAACTTTCATAAAAAAAAACCAAGTCACACGAGAATAGTCATTCACAAAAGACACAAAATAAGGATATTTATTAGATGAAATATTCTTGATTGGACCCCATACATCAAAATATATTAACTCAAATGGACTAGACACACAATTGTTGACTCTAGACTGAAATAACGCACGGTGATGCTTACTAAATTGACAAGCTTCACAAGGCAAAGACGACACAAAACTTAGACTTGGAACTTGGCGCTTCAGATTCTAGAGAGAAGGATGTCTAAGACGACAATGTCATTCAAAAAGGGACAACGAGGTCTGTAAGGCCCGAGTAGGAGAATCAAAACCAAAGTAATATAGGCCACCAGCTCCATGCCCCGTACCAATCGTCCTCTTCGTCTTGAGATCCTGAAAGACACAATAAGAGGGATAAAAGGTTACAGAATAATTGAGAGAACGTGTAATCTTACTAATTGAAAGTAAACTAATAGGGAATTGAGAAACAAATAACATGGAAGAGAAGGACACATCAGGACTCAAGTGAGTAGTCCCGAGACCTGAAACTTTAGAACAAGTACCATTAGCAAGATTAACACTATGTGTGAAAGTAGCGGACTGATATATAGAAAAAATATCAGACGCACCAGTCATGTGATCAGAAGCGCCAGAGTCTATGATCTAGGGACTGCGAGTGGAAGATAGTAAACAAGTAGAAGTAATACCTAACTGGACAAAAGTAGCAGTGGAGAGAGATGGAGCAGCCTGTTGCTGGGACAGGAACTGGGCATACTCCTTTCGTGTAATAGTAACCGTTCCAGTGTGTGGTAGAATTGACCGAGGTATGGAAGCAACAACAGCGGTATCATCCTGATAGGAAGCCTGATTTGCTACACTAGAAGGTATTCTATGTAAATCCCAACAAAAGTCAATAGTGTACCCTCCACGACCACAGTGAGTACAAGAAAAAGGTCCACTACGGCCCCCACGACCACCTGTACGACCTCCTCGACCATCACAACCACCTCGATGACCACCACTGTGACTACTAGGAGCCACAAGAGCTGAGCGATCAGTGGAGACACCATGATTGATGCATGAAGTAGACAAAGTAGCACGCTGTACGCGAGAGAAAACCTCAAGTAGGGAGGGAAGACTAGAACCACCCAAAATCTGAGAACGAATAGCCTCGTATTTAGGTTTCAGTCCTATCAAAAACCTAACAACATTGATGTCCTCATGTTGTTTCTGTCAAACTGCTGCATCAGTAGTAAACGGATGATAAGTCTTTATCTCCTCACAGACTCCCCGAATGTGAGAGTAATAATCCTCAAAGCTCAGAGTACTTTGTTCCAACCGAAAATACTCCTTGCACACCTCATAAGGTCGGGTAATATTACCTGTACCAGAATACATAGTGGCCAAGTGATCCCATATCTCCTTGGCAGTGTCAAGATAGAGCAAAGTAGAACTAATACTAGGCTCAATGCTATTCAATAATAAAGAAATGATTTGAGCGTCCTCTTGCTTCCACTGATCATACCCATGAGTATCTTCCTTAGGTTTTGAGTTCACCAAATATTTCTTAAATCATTTGTCTCAAAGAAAGACCTGAGCGGACCGGGATTATAAAGTATAGTTGGTCCCATTGAGTTTAACAGAGGTCATGGGACCATTAATAATAGTCGGAGGAGTAGAGGTAGGTGGCAAAGATGGAGTAAGGGACCCAGTATCTAGCTTGGGGTCCATAATAGTGCAATAAATAACAACCAAAAAACCACTTCAATGCTGAACCAGAGGAAAGAGAGCTCCTAGACTGCTGAACCGGGTTGGAGAATTAGGTTGTACTGTACCACTAAACCGGCCTGAAAACTGGACTTGGACTGATGAACCGGACCGGCCGAAGCTTTTGGACTGCTGAACTGGACCGGCTGGAGCTCCTGGACTGATGAATCGGACTGGTTAGGTTCTATGGACCGCTGAACCAGGCCGGCTAGGTTTCTAGACCGCTGAACCGGACCAGGTCTTGGATCTGGACTTAAATAAAGATTTAAGAGTTGGGCTGGACCGGATCATGGATGGGTTTTAAACCCGTTGGAGTCGAGTCTGATATCCTAACCCGTGGAGCTCTCCTTCTTTTTCTTCGTCGATTAGGGTTTCAGTAAACCCTAGTCTTCAACTGCGCTCACCACTCACCACCACAACAGTCCACCACAATAGCCACACCACGACACACCACCACAACAACAAACACCAAACAACGGTTCTTCGACTGCGCCTCACCACCACGATAGCCACACCACCACCACGACACAGTACCACCACCACCACCACAACAACAAGGCTTTTATCAACAGTACCACCACCACCACCACCACCACAAAAACATTAATTTATTTAGAATATATTTAAGATCATAAATGCTCTGATACCATGATAAAAGTAAAGGATTAACATAATATATTGAAGAGAAACAACTAAGGTCAAAAGCTTGACCTAGTTCTCATATATCATTATATTTATAGTTCACTTACAATAATAGGAATTACACATTCTACCCTAACACTATTAATAATTTACATATACTACCCTAATACTCTTAACACTTGACAATGAAACATTTTACATGCCACACCCAAATTCTCTCAAATTTTCAATTTTCAAGAAGAGGACCATTAATTAGGAGTGCCCAGTAAAACCTGATAGCCTTTTAAGCATTGATTAACTTCGCAAGTGCCAGTACATGAATAATTACACCAATCATTGAACCAATACAGTAGCACAAGAGAAGGAATTATCCATTCAAAATGAGAAACAAAACAAGATGTAAATTACAAAGGGAATACTAATGAGCACTTCAAGGAGCTATAAAACCCCTAGAGTAGATATAAGGTGCATGGGAGATAATCTAGTTAAATAGATTCACAACTGGGAAACAGGATATATGATTATTAATTTTAATAAGAATAAATAATCGGGGGCATTCTTAGCTCTCATTATCACATGATACAGCAGTAAAACTTACGTGGGTATACTGTAGGTAAAAGGGATCAGTGTATTTGGGGGATATCCAGCAACGGGCCCCATAAACGGAAGGATGGGAACAGCATAAAGGCCTGGTCCACGGTTTATCTGTTCCTGTTCCTGTTGCGAATGGAATAACCCAGGAACAAGAGCAGGGTACATAATTGGAAACATTTGAATATCACCATTAGGTGGAGCAGCAAAGCCGCTGGCTGCTGGTTCCTGTGATAACAAAAAAGAACTGACTAAGGCAGTTGATCAAACGTCAAAAAGAAACTGAGAATCACAAATTTTGTGGCTTCTCATTAGACTAACTTTTTCTCTGTTGACATTGTACAATTTTTCAAACCAACAGTTGCTGAGGCTACACCCGCTACCCACAATCTGCAGCACTCTAAGACCAAACGGCAATAAATTCAAAAATTTCATAGTTGCACATCATTTGTTGGCTTACTCCAAAATTTTATTGGACCAAGACAGAAAGACTAAACTCTTGGATAAGCTGAAAAAAGAGAGTGCCAAGGCCTAGAAAACCACATTTGAAGACCCAGCAACACAACAACAAAATTATACGGCAAAACCAACCCTACCATTTGTGGCAACAAATCTAGAAACTGTAATCCAGCCGCATAAAATCTTTAATCAAGATACTAGCCAACTCGAACAGATGAGAATTAAATGCCCAAACCGACTTAGAGTAGATTTACAAATCCATGCACAATCTTATTCTTTTTCTTCCATTTATTTGCTTATACACTTTTCAATCTGCATATCCTATGGCTAAATGCCCATCTGCATTCCGACAAAGAAGATCAATTCAGCAAACATAAGTCGTGTATGTTACTACATAATGTCAAAACCAAAAAACACAAGTCATCCTTGTCAATTATTTTTTTATTCCATGCAAATAAACTTGTTATCCAGCTTCTTCTTAAAATCGACAAACAATAGAAAGGTTAGTTTTCAATTGCTGCAACATCCAGTCATTTAAAACATGTCCTTTAACACCTATTTACAAATATCCAAACAAGCAAAATCTCTCAACACACCCTAGGACGCAAGGTGAATTTAGCAACTCCCAATGAAACTTGTGAAATCCCAGCTTAACATATCCACTTGCTTCAAGCAGTATAACATCCAAAAAGTAGTATATTCAGCTATATAGGATTAGCATACATAAATCATGAGGTTATGCAGATTAAGCAATAATATGAAAGTAACAAAATAATTGATCTTATTCTAATTTTGGATGATAGCTCACTGACCATACAACTTCATGTTTGGAAAATAATTTCGTAACACAACCAAATAATTTACTTCCATACACCCAATTTACTGTAAGAAAGCAGATGAATTAATAGGCAAAACAATGATCAAGTAGTCTATAGATAATATAATTAGAAAAAAGTTGGACTAATAGGTGCACCAAAATCCACCCAATGTAACATGCTAAAGGTAATATAATGGATGTATCAAAGAGGAAAAGAGCACTTTCCCAAATGCTAAAGAAAACTACTGGCCAATGTTGCACATCTCAATACTGAGGCTCTATGTAGTTAGAGCATGCCCTCAGACTTAGTGTTTCACCATTAATAAAGAAGGGGCTTTACTTGGGACCTATGTTGCAACTCTATCAATTACACTTTGGAAATCATGGTTTGCAAACCATATGTTTTGTATTAATGATGCAATCCCAGGTTCGAAATTCTAACTAAAAAAGAAGGGGAGGGGGGGTTATGAGCTAATAGAGCTGGTAAATGGTTTATTATACGTGTGTATAATTCAATTACAATTTATCTTCAGCCTGCTAAAATTTGTTGGGTCATAAGGGGTTGACTTAAGTTATTAACCTGTAAATAACAATCAAAACAATCGCCGCCACACAACGACGAACACCAACACTAACACACCACATACCGCCATTGCCACCACCACCAACACCATGTATGGATGCAAAATCATTGATCAAACAACCTTGGTATTTATTCTGCCACAACTTTCGTGTCGTAATCCTCGTCAATCAGATTTTAGGAATATCAGTGGCAGTGATGGAGTGGCAACGGCGACTGTAGTAGTGGTGGTGGCAGGGATGGTAGACTTTTTCATTGATTTTCATCTCTAAGAACTAAACAAAAATCAAAAAAAAAAATTAAAGAATTCAACAACGAAAACTTGGAAAAATTGAAAACCTGAGTTTGCTTGCCAGACGAAGAAGGTTGATCAGAGGTTGATGTCTGGGTTTCTGGTTGTTCCTCCATTGAAGCTCACTTTGGAGATCGAGAGTCGGTCTTGTTTCCTCAGATCTATTTCCTCAATGTGAATAATATAATAGAATTATTTCAATCTTTTATTTCTTTTTCTTTTCTTTTCTTTTCTTTTCTTTTTAAAATAAAGTTCTTACCCATAGGACGTATCATTTTGGTGATTTACCCAATAGGAGGTTGCCATGTAATCAAAAAATAACAACGTGTGGCCCCTTTGAACTAGGGTCGGGTCCATCAAAAAAATAGGGCTGGAGCTCCTGACCAAGACCCTTTCTGAATACGAGTTTTAACCAAACTGAGTTATTCGAGTTTGGTTTGAGTTTGGCACGGATTCAACTCATTCAGACTTGTCTCGTTTTTTAAACGAGCTCAAATTTGAACAAGTTTTAGGCTCGATTAGAAAATAAGTCCTACAAACTCGACTCAAACTCGACAAATTCGACTTATTTATATGTAAATATTCGGGTTCGACTCATTTCTTAAACGAGTCAAGCTTGAACAATTTTTTAAGTTTGATTAAGAATCAAGTTTTTTAAGCTCAACTCGAACTCGTTCGATTAATAACCCTATTTCTGTATGATGTTGCAGTTGTTATATAGTCAGCAAAGAAAGATTACTTTTTTTAGTCTGCATAATATGTTTATGGTAATTAAAATATTTAATATAAATAAAAATATATTGTGATTAAAATATAAATAATAAATAAAT
>CM042188.1:41744856-41762185 GCA_023539305.1 Ilex asprella | reverse complement strand
CCCTTTGAACTAGGGTCGGGTCCATCAAAAAAATAGGGCTGGAGCTCCTGACCAAGACCCTTTCTGAATACGAGTTTTAACCAAACTGAGTTATTCGAGTTTGGTTTGAGTTTGGCACGGATTCAACTCATTCAGACTTGTCTCGTTTTTTAAACGAGCTCAAATTTGAACAAGTTTTAGGCTCGATTAGAAAATAAGTCCTACAAACTCGACTCAAACTCGACAAATTCGACTTATTTATATGTAAATATTCGGGTTCGACTCATTTCTTAAACGAGTCAAGCTTGAACAATTTTTTAAGTTTGATTAAGAATCAAGTTTTTTAAGCTCAACTCGAACTCGTTCGATTAATAACCCTATTTCTGTATGATGTTGCAGTTGTTATATAGTCAGCAAAGAAAGATTACTTTTTTTAGTCTGCATAATATGTTTATGGTAATTAAAATATTTAATATAAATAAAAATATATTGTGATTAAAATATAAATAATAAATAAATTGTTGAATCTAAATAATTTTGGTTATTATTATATTTTTATAAATTAAAAGCTTAAGCATTACTTTATGTTCTAGTATAATAAAAGGTTGAAAATTCATGCATTTGTCAGTTTTGTTTGTACTTAAAAATTTCAAAATTATGTATTGGATAAATAAAATCTATCTATATATACAAATCAATTTAAGTGAGATAGACCTTGAGAATACTTTGCTCCTTAATTGTTTAATTATCAGAGATTAGTTTTTTCTAATTAAATTATTTTATGTGTTCTTTATAACCACTCTTACCATTTTTAAAACCACTTTAAATTTAAATTTTTAAATATTTTTTCTTTATTAGTATGTAATTTAAATTTTAACACATTAATATGTAATTATTCAATGCGTTACCAAGTCCCAATATTTTCTCGAATCGGACAGTGTCGTCATGTTTGGAGTACATGTGGTTGAAGGACGTAGCTAGATGAGAATCAGTAGTCATACACACATAAGTAAAATCATGCATATAAATGACTATATTGTAAAAAAAAATAAAAAATTGAAGCATATTTTTATATGTATATTTTTTAGTAAATTACAAAAAATAATTGTATATTTATGCTTTGTTTAATACGATTAAAAAATAAAAGGATAAAAAGATAAAGAAAATCTTATGTTGGGTAAGAAATAACAATAGAATAGATGAAAAAGTTGATGCATTAGTTTTCCTTCTAACTTACAAAAATCAATTCCTCTAAAATTGGAAAAAAAAATGAATGAAAAGTTAATATTGTGTGTTGAAATATAAATATAAAATAATAAAATATGCATCTATATTTTTTTCAGTATTACACTTTGTTATCATACAAAACGAAAAATAAAAAAATCAATCATTCATACTTTATATCCCTCCTACCAAACATAAAAAAAAAATGGAATTTTTTTTTATAGAATGACATAAAGTGTATCACCCCCACCTAACATCCTTATATTTTTTCATCCACCCTATCAAACACACCATTAAACAAAAAAATAAAATAAAATAAAAGTGACATCAATTGTTACTCATTCCTTGCTAATATGAAGATATGGTCATTGTTCGTAAAGGAGCTATGCTCCACCTCACTGTCAAGGTTTCCAAGGGTGATCAAAAGCATTTCAGTCCTTAAACTCATATTTTATCACACATGGACTAATTCCCACCGGCCATGAACTCCTAAATTCCATGACAAGATTAGGATTCGGATCCATTCCAATACTTTTTCCCTAATTCCTCCCTTTGGTAAATCCGCACCATGCATTAGTGAATGGTCCACTTATATTTAATGAGTCTCACTTCAACTCACGGGAGATAATCTATCAAAAAAGAAAATGGAGGAAATCTCATTCCACATGATTAGGATGTATGACTAACTATATCTAGAGCATGAAAACCTCTAGCAAACGACTGAGATTTGAAAAGCATGTCATAAATGATGCAACCAACCAAGCAACAGATCAATTCAACAAGGAATGAGGAGAGACTATAGCAACAATTACCATTAAAAGCAATGGTTGGAAAGAAACCAAAGCAATAAATATAACCATTCAGCTTATTAGTGCCCGGAACATACAACAGTCATGACTACTGCTCTTTTTTTTCTTGTTCAAACAACACAGCGGATTTAAGGAGTACCAGATGCAACAAACTTCCTGCCCCAAACTACCAAGCCATCAGCTGTACATGAACCTCCATTTACTCGCTCACTTCTTCAACCCAGCTTCAACTTCCAGCTTTTCCAAGTTTTAAATATCTACAAAGGAGAGTGAGCCTGCAATTCCCAACCACTCAACAATTAGACAAGGTAAAATATTTTTCCAATACTCTACCTAATCAGAAGACAATGGTAGTGACATAGCATCATAACTTTTTCCTCTTTTCAAGGGTATGAGTTATCATGTTAACCGTAACCGTAACCTGATGTATATGTATCCATGCAGTTAATCATATGTGTATATATATTATCATATCTGCAGTTTTTCTAAAATATTTTGCTTGTGCAAGGTGCATATATAATTAGTTGCAAACATACTATAGTCATATAGTGTTAGAAGAAAAGCACAGTACTTCTGCAACAGTTTTCGAATGTTTCCTGGAACACAAAAAACTGAACTATCACTAAATCAAAAGCCTGAATTGAGTGATAAGAGCCGTCCAGCCCAATCACCAAAAAGCTAGTCTATATTGAAATGAATTTGTGGTGCGAAACAAGCTACAGGTGCTGCTAAGATAGGAAAGTTCACTGACCGTAGCAACTAGATCACATCAAGACATAAAGTTCATCATTCTCCACCCTCAGATGTTGATGCTTTCTCTGAGTCATTCATAACCCTCACCTCCACTTCCACCTCCACCGGTACTGGATGTGCGAGTGCATTACCTGCAGTTTAAAGAAAGGTTATGTCGACGTAGATACTGCAATACAAAGTAGTGATCCAATTTGGAATTGCACGATTTTTTCCCTAAGTATCACCCTTGAACCTATTCTACAGTAATAATGCTTCTGGACGCATTCGTTATTCTTGATATAATTCAATTGTTGGTGACAGATGAACTTAAATCAAATTGGTTAAGGACCTACAGCTCATGTATAAGCTAACACTGAAATTGAACAAGTGCAATTTCCACTCAAAGAAATATACCTTTTACATGGATAAAGAAGTAACTCCAGATCATTACAATATTAGTAAACATATAAATTGGATGTCCAAGACCAATCAAGCTCCATCCACGCTATGTTGATAGAAAACTTTCTTCCAATGAATTCAGAAAACCAAGTTCACTACCTTCTATATTAATCACTTAATTAAAGTTGTCGCAAAGTATTGCTTTGAATTGCCTTGACTACCAATTCCTGAAATATCAACAGGAATCCAAGCAATTACAGCCATTTGAAACACACGCTACCTATACAGATAAGTAGCTTGTGTTTCATTGTCTTCTGTTTCCAATTCAAAGCTCGAATCCGCAGAGTTTCACAGTAATTTCCTATAATGCTTCCAATGGGACATGTCTTTGGAACAAAAACTTAGTGAACTTGCGAGGCTGCTCAGCTTTTCCTTCAAGAGCTACTGAGAAGGTGAGATGGTTAATGAAACCAAAAATAACCAGAAGTAGTTCTTGCAATAACCTGGAGAAATACAAAAGCAGATCAAAAAACTGCAACTAGGAGTGTACACAATGCCACTTTTGCCTTGCCCTTCGCTGCTTGAAGTAATGCAGTTGTGCTGTGCCAAATCTTGCAACTATGGTCGATCTTTGTTAATCATGACAAAATAAAACTTCTCTCGATCGTGATTTCATTGTCTAAAGACTACCGGTTTGTGCATCTATGAAGTGAAGAGAATGGGGAAGCTGAAGACGCATCCTCTTTTTTATGATGACAGTATCTAAGGGTACAGGAATCTAAGGAACTGAAGAGAATGGGGAAGCTGAAGAGGTATCCTCCTTAAGAGATCAAGATTGAATAGAAAATATTATTGCCAGAGCAGAATGAAGAAACGTGTGGGATGTTAAGCTACAGAGAGTAGTCTTTTTGCAAGTTCTCAAATTTTTATGGATTTAGCTGTGTTGCTTGGCTGGGAGGCCTATTGGAACTTAACTGATTTTTTTTTCAAACAGTTCAAGAGATTTTGGGTGGAATTTATCTAAAACGGGAGAGGAAAAGTTATTACTGTCTCAAGAGTCTAAAAGCCATTGTCGCTCCTCTAAGAGATGGGTTGATTGTCTGAATTGATGGAGGAAATTTTGAGAGGTGGAAAGTTGAGTGATCTTTGACGATGGGTGACAGCATCAATACGAACAGAGAGAGCTCTTTTTCAAGGTGCTCAGTGCAGAAGATAACAGAGGAAGAAGGATCTCAGAAGCTCTAGGTGAAGTAGAAAGGAATTGGAAATAGGGAAGAGGATACCACAGACACATTTTTTTTATTAAGTAACATAATTTTTATTGATACAATAAAAAACATTACATAAGGCTAAGTTGGACAAGAGATCCAATCTCAATAAAATAAATTACAATGCGGTAAAAGAGAACTACATTTAGACAAAAACTATCAAATATGGCTTATCTATAAATCACAAACAGCCCTCCATGCAGCCGAGAGACAAAAATAGTGGGCTACCCCTCAACATCGTTCATGACCGATGCCCATAAGGATGCCAAGAAAAAGATGTGATTCAATAAACCATCAACCACCTAGTTTTGATCTTCAAAAATTTGAGCATTTCTCTCCAACCAAATAACCCATACCGTAGCAAGCATTGCACAATTCCGTAGTGTGACTCCTTTATTATGATTCTCAAAGCCCTTAAAATCCTCAACAAACATGGAAGAAAAGGACCCACGAATTACCGAACTCAAACCTGTCAATGAAAACAATCTATCCCACAAACTGAAAGCAATAGGACAATGCAAAAAAAAGATAATCAACGCTTTCACTATCACCATGACACATTATACACCACTGTAGAGAAAGACAAATTTGAGGTCTTCTCCTTTGAAGAATATCATTAGTATTAATCTTACCATGCATAAACCTTCACCTTAATTGGTACATTAACTTTTCAAATCATCAAAGAAGAGAGAAAAACTAAACAAGAAGGATCATCAATTAAAGACTCAAACAATGATTTTCACGAGAAACACCCAGAAGACTCAAGCATCCATATTCTTTTATCAAGCAACTCTTAATCTTACCACAGGCACATTGGAGAGCTCCGCAATGCAAGATTTGGTTTCAAGGTCCACTGGTCTAAATTTTCTGGATGATGGTAAAAGGAGTTGGCCTATTGTCCGCACAAGTTAAAGTTTATTTGATTAATGGAATGTGATAAAGAAAGCTAGAGTGAAAATATTTGTATAAATTCAACTTGATTCCGTTCCAGGTTGACAAAGAAACTTCCTTTCATGGTCATGTTCAGAAGGATATGGAGATTAATAATTTTAGAAAATGTTTTCCAGAAAGGCCCTTTATGGTAAGTATGGTATCCAGAAGTTAAATCCTGAGCATCTTAGCTTTATCAGAATTCGTGGTTTGCTTTTACTTGTTGACTGGAAGAGGTGTTTGCAAGAATTGGTGTGTTGTAGAGGTTGTATTGAAGTGGATAGAAGGTCCTTTAAGTTTCCAAATCTGTATAAAGATAGAATCAAAGCTTGGTAGAAAAAAATCCTACTCTATCCCAACGTCATTGGAAGGTGATTTTCAGGTGAAGAATTTCCCAATAAGAGTTAAGGTAATTTCTGGAAAGCGTAGTGTTCATTTCAACGGTCATAGCAAGATAATCCATGGAATATGGCCAGGAGGTTGAGGACTATGGTTAGGGGTGAAATAGGTCGCACACAGGTGCACACAGGTTCAACAAACCTAATGGTGTGATTCAGAATTTTGGGCCAAAATTTAATGAAGAGAAGTGGAAAGTTACCCATTCAAATAAAAAGAAGTGGAAAGTTTGGGCTTTTTTAACAACAAAAAAGGGGCTGTAGTTACAAAGGAGAAATCTCGAGATAATCCAGTGAATAAGAAAGTTCTAAATTTTGAGCAGTGAATTGCTATAGATAGAAGTGCACCAAATGTGATTACCTCTAATAAAAACAGAAAGGTAGGGTTGGGCTTGGAGTTGCACCAAACGTTTTAAAAGCCAAGAGAATATGCAATAGTGATATTGGCTTTAATTTTAAACAAAAGTGTGGACCCCAGGACCTTGTTTCTTTGATTCTAAAAATCCAATGTCTTCATATACTTGTGGCCTGTATCTGAAAAAAAGGAAGTTTCGATCTCTGGCTAAGATTAGGCCTATATTGTCTGAGTGTTCGGTCAACAAGAGTGCTATGGAGATCAAAGTTACGCTGAATCGAAGGCAACAAATCAATGTCAAGCAGGTTGGGAAGTTCGAAAAGGAATTCTGAGGGTAAACCTAGAGTCCAAGGAGTGAATTGATTTTTGACCCGATTTTGATGATAAGAGAGAGATGGCTCAGATAATAACTGGGCTCATTCTACATACAATACGGGTGGATGACATTGATGAAGAGTTTCAGTGAAGTTCGACCAAGTTAAGAAGGCTACTATGGCTACTCTAAGTCTGAGGATGATGAAAATGGAAACAAAACCGAGGGAATTGAGAGCAGTGAGGATGAGTTGAAAGTGGCAGATTTTACAATCAACTATGAGGACGTGCTCGATGAACATGAAAGTGGATTGCTCCACTAAAATGGATACTCTAGTCGGAATACTTCTGTCAATAAGTGGGAATAAAGTATGATCATGGATAATGAGTCTGCTCCGATTGAATCTTTTGAGCAAATTGACGAGGTGTGTGCTTCTTTTAAACCCGAGTCTAGGGTTTCTTTTTCTTCTAAGAGGCATTTGTTGTACAATGAATTACCTATGGTACGTTCAAAGAATCCACAATAGGGTAACCCAATTTACAATAACAATAATTTATTTCCTTTTCCTCCCCTTTCTCAATTTACAATAACAATCATTTGTTTCCTTTTCCTCCCCTTTCTCACCAACCAAACAGAATTATACAATAACCCAAACAACAATGTACCCAATCTTCAAATTCACACAGAAATCCCATTCGCAATATCATTTTTTTAGCAACCAAACAGACATTCAGAATGACCACACACAACTACGCACATATCAGATAATTATTCCAAGATTTCAAATTCCCCACGCAGCCCAACTGAAAACTTCATTTTTTGTTTACTTTTCCGTCATATTCTTAGCAACCGAACAAAAAATTAAACATATATTAAAAAAAGAGAGAAAGAAATAAAGCATATCACCAACCGGTACCATCAATAAAATACGCCGACGAAGGCCACCCACGGTCAGAGGTCAACGACAACGTTTCATCCTCGCTGATCGGCTGAGGAGCCGCCGACAAGTTGCTGATGACTTCCACCATATTGTAGGGATGTCTGAGATGGCGAGGTGGAACCCAGTAGGAGGATCCGGGAATGAAGGGTAGCCAATCGGGTGCGGAGCGCCTCACTACAATATTCTGTATGACTTCCTCGAGTTTTCGGACGCTGTGGACGTCGATTTCGGTGGATTCGGATGTGGATGAGGAATTGGATGTGTCGAGATCGATTTCGATGAGCTGGGCTTTGTTGGAGCGGTGGCGGTGATGGTGGTGGTGGTGTGTGAGGCAAGGAAGTGAGAGAGTGGTGTTTTTGCGGGTTAGGCTTTGAGCGAGGAGTCGGGCCATGGTGGAGAGAGCAAGAGACGGGAAAGAGGAAGTTTTTTCCGGAGAGAGAGAGGGGGATGTCCGTTGTGGAGAGTATTGAGTTTATGGACTAAATGCGTGAATGGATATCTGTATAGGTGTGCGTATGCGTGTGCAAAAGAAAGGAAATCCAGCGCAGACGAGTTGTACTTAGACATTTTGAGTTTTCGTATTGACCAACTCCAAAGTTAATTTAGGTCGAGATAACTGTATGGAAAAAATGGGTCGAGATACACGTAAGTCGGTCTAAATATATTTAATTTTTGAATTAAAAAAAAGGATGAAAATCAATGGCCTAGTGGACACAATTTTAATGAATATGTTTTTAATTTGAATCCATATTCAATTAATTTGGTAAAAAATTATATTTTTATGAACAATTTGAATTTGAATATATTTTATCATGAGAAATGTATTCAATGTGGTTACATAGTATCACATGTAATTGTAATTCAATTTTACTTGTATGTCATATAAATGTGGTGATTATTAAATAATTAGAGTTGATGATATTTAAAATTGCCG
This sequence comes from Ilex asprella, assembly GCA_023539305.1. Classification (NCBI taxonomy): domain Eukaryota; kingdom Viridiplantae; phylum Streptophyta; class Magnoliopsida; order Aquifoliales; family Aquifoliaceae; genus Ilex; species Ilex asprella. The sequence continues at coordinate 41,753,907 of CM042188.1, read as the reverse complement.
CTTAAATAGATTCAATTCATATTTTTGATGTGAAAGAGAAAATATTCATCACAATGGTTACACATGACATAGTTTAACAGTCCAATGATAGGATAGTGAGTGAACAAGTAGATTATGAATAACTATTGCATGACATATATGAGTAAGTAAGTAATTATGTAAAATCCGTTTATTCACTTGTTATTCTATCATTGGACGATTACACCATGTCAGCGTGCTGGTGTAATCGTTGCAATAAATATTTTTTTGCAAATCAAGGTGTCATTGCATCAAGTGACAGGTGGCATCTCTGCTGCTTGAGGATCAAACTATCAAAGTAATGTGGTCCATATTGAAAATCTGATTATTCCCTACCAAAGGGCCAAAGTAGTGCATCCCATGAGCCAGAATCAATGATTAAACATCTCTACAGTACTAAAAAGAATAAATTTATAATTGAATAAAAGAATGAGGCATGAAAAATAAATGTCACAGTAAACAAGAGGATCCACCTACTCAGGAAGAATTTAAGAATACAATAAAATTAAGGGAGAGACTAAATGGTCTCTAAAGTAAAGTATGGTTTCCCTGTGGTGGCATTGCACTCTGAGGATAGTTGAAAGGATCTCCGAACGGGTTTGAAGAACCCATATATGGCATCTGTTGCTGAGAATGCATCTGTTGCTGAGAATATTGATGAGGCACCATCATCATCATGTTCTGCTGTAGCTGCTGCTGCTGTTGTTGTTGCATCATCATTTGTTGTTGTTGTTGTTGTTGTTGCTGTTGCTGAGCCATCAAGGCCATCTGCACGTTGGTTGGGGGTGCTATGTTGTTGGACATTATAAATGGATCCTGATGATCAAATGGATTTGGTACTGCTGTTCCATATTCATAGCCTGCACTGTAGCCGGTATTGTAGCCTGCATTCGCCAACTGTATTTGTCTCCTGGCAGTATCATCTTCATACAAGCTATCAAGTAATAGCTTGTCGAACCCACCCGCCTGATGCAAGAAACCAAAATGCACATGCAATCCAATGAAAATCGATGTGATATTGCCTTCTTGTGCACTTATATATTGAGTCACCCTACGATACTGCATTTTTAGTTGCATAGGTACGCCAATATGTAGTTACAACTAAGAGCACAACACAGTTCTTGTCAGGTTGGTTGCATACTTGTATTAAACCTAATCATAACAGCAGGCTTAGAGCATCAACCGAAGCATTGAACCGTGTAAGCATCATATGCAATGCAAAAATGAAACCTATTAAAGGCCATAGACAATAATGATAATTGGAAGTGTCCCAATTAAAACCAAACCAAGCACAAGGCAAGTTTTTATGAGACTTTTTGTATAAAGTAATCAATGCTATGAACTGTTAAAAGTTCTTCACACTGCACAGGGATACCCGCATGCAACTTTTTTTTTTAACTGGACATGCAACTTGACCTGAACAATTTGTCAAGCCAGAACTAGACCAATATCCTTGCAAAAGATATGAAAAGTTTATAATGGACTTTTCTACCAACAAATACTCCAACTTATTGTTGGTATTTCAATTATCCAAAATCTAAACCAAATCCAGCTCAAGGTTAAGGCAAGTTTCTATTGAGGCAATAATGTCTAGTACAAATGAGGTCGTTAAAGTCATTGACACACCACATACAGCCACAAACATACCACATACCACATTGTCATTCTAAAACAAAAATCAATATCCTAATCACTATATGTAAGAAACTTAATATGACCTCCAATCAGTTAAGTTGAATTAAATTTAAACACTATTCAAATCTTCAATAACATTTTGTAGTCCTGTGAAACAAAGAAGAAAATGCAGTAAAACTCTATATGGAGCTAAAAGCACAAACCAATTTTCTTTCTGACGCTTGGCTATTACTGTTGCTTGGTGCAGTAACCAGAGCGAGCTCCCATCCTGAAGTTTTTCCAATTTCACTCAACCCATGATTCATCGAGAAAGGATCATGACCTGTATAATACTTCAATGTGTCAGATCAATCTTATATAATAATCCTGAAAACTTGTAGAATAAGTTAAATTGTCAGCAAATTCGAGTACATTATTGTCATTTTTAACAAGGGGACCCTGATTTCATCTAATGACCATGAGATTCTTTTATCCAGACATGTTTGTGCATGGGCTGTCCAAATTGAAAAATCCCCATCGCTTTTTTCTTGGGACTGTTTTGTTAAATGGAAAAGAAGTGAATAACTACAATCACTCAAACACAATATAATTGTGCTTTGAATATATCAAAGCTCCTCAGCATTAATAATTAATGGACCAGCCAGGTGTTTTTTCAATTTGACATAATTGTTCTACAGCTAAGCTCATCCTTAAACTCTATCAGGCATGGCATTATCCAAAAGCACATATATGTGCAATTACCAGGTTGAAATATGGCTAGAGCCATCGCATTGCTTTCCTCTAGTTCTGCAGCTTTTGGATTTATTTCATTCAAACCCTGAACAGAACAAGTGCAAGAATGAGACATGCACTAGAGTTAGCTTCCCCAACCTGGAATGATAAATAAAACAAAGAGTTTGAAGGTACCAGCAAATCCCCAGGTTCTTCGGGTGCTATCAATGGAGGAACTTCATCCTCTTCCTTAGGCTTAGGTTCTTCTTGTGTATCTTCTAATTCTTCTTTAATTTCAACTTCTTCTTCTTCCAGTTTTTCACTCTCTTGAGGAGCAGGTTCTTCGTGTTTCTGATAATCTTGATCTGTCTCCTGAAACTCCTATGTTCAAAAGTCACATTATCAATACATTTTTTCTTATGTGGAAAAGGGTCATGCCAGTCCACTCTTTATGTTATATAAACTTCTATAATAAAAAGGCAGCCCAGTACAAGAGGGTTCCGCAACTTCTAGATTAAGAAACTAATTCAAGTTGCACAAGTTACTCGAAGCAAATGAGATATACTTCAAGCGAAAAATAAAATACCTTTTCCAGTGAAGCTGGAATAAGAACTAAATCATAAATTCACAGACATGTGGGAAAATATCAAATAAATCAGTAAATTATCTTTCGGTAGATACCCCTCATAATGCTTGTCTGCTCCACTGAAACAAAGTATTAAAAAGGTTTGGCGTGCTTACTTACAAAACATATCCTCTTTTATAAGTAGACTTTTATGTTTGATACGTGTCTTTAACAAAATGAAAAGGAAGTCAAAAAAGGGTGAATAAAGATCAATTTGATCACATAAGAAGTGAACCAAGTTATGAACCCTCTGCTTGTGTGTAACTCTTGGAGTGCAAAGATATTTTTGTGCTTATAAATTCATCCAAGATAACAGAAGAAGTTACTAATCCAGAAAAACTTGTTCTTAGAGATAATCTGTGAGAAGTTTGAACTGTCTGATGATACTGAAAAAGCATAATGGCCAATAGTAAATTGGGATATGAATGGTGCATCTAGATCAACTCTCACTCCACAAACTTTGGCAAGAAACTAAATGAGTCATCTCCCTGAAAGCTTAAGATTATGAATGAACAAGTTCATTACAAACTCTGTTAAAGGACAGATCAAACATGATTATGCACCATACAAGTTGAAATACACAAGCATATGACGACAATGATCTTAATCAATTTATAATATTCAGAAACTGGATTCAAATTTTTTCTGTTCCTGTCAACATCTACAAATCTTTTTAAATGCAGGCACTGCCTATGTCACAGTCACATCAAAATGCAGAACTTCTAAATCATGCATAATAATGTTCATATTTCTCTCTCTTATGTGCTGTCTGGCTTTGTTGGCAGGGCAGTTGTATTGGTAATACTTGCAATTGTTGCTGTGATGCTGGATTCCCATATATGTTTCTTCTTTCTATGCTATGTTTGTGCTCGTGTTTTTGTAACTATATAGATATTCCTTTTCGTTCTGGGGATGGTTGATCTTCTGTTTCTATGTTTAGAAGATCAACCATACCAACTGCCCCTTTTTCTTTTCAGTGGATTTTGGTGTTGATTGTAAATGGGGTATACTTTTCGTTTATGGATCCTTTCTGGTTGAAATCACTTTACTTATGGGGAAAAAAATTCATTCATCCCACATTACCTCAATGGAAAATAATAAGAAAGTTGGAAAGACAGCTTACCAACAAGACTGCTTACAATGAGAAAAATTATAAAAAAAAAAATCTCTCAACAGCCAAAAACAAATGAGCAACACTGATTTTAATTTCTGTACAACTAAGCTTGGATTGAAGACCAATTGGACTCATCTGTTAAGTTGACTGATAAGCATGGTTGATACCAATTTGTCATTTTGGTTGACCAAAAGCATCGAGTGCTGTAATGCTTTCATAAAGCTTCATTGCTATAGTGCTCTGATTTGGGAGGTTAAACTTGGCAGATAAATCAAACAATCCTCCATTGATTGATCCAGTTCAACAATGAACAGGTTCAAACTTGTTTAGTACAACAGATTTTCTATAAGGCACATGACAAGAAGTTGAAGTAACAACTCAGAGCAGAAAAGAAACTTCAATTTTTATGCATATAAATATATGTACATGCTTTGAAAAATAAAATCCCACAGTGAAATGTATGAATGTTCTCACCAGTCTCCTATGTGAAGCAGAACCTATCTGAGGTGCTTCTTTTATATATTCCTCCATTGTGGCAAGAAATGAAGGAGGTGGCTGTTCATTGCAGTAAAAAGCCATCATATATAACTGTGCAATCATGTATAACTGTGCACGGGCATTGACTAAACCTTTCCAGTTCTTAAGTACAAAAATGAACCTGTCTCAACGTTGGAAACTGAAAGTTCCTAGCAAGATCCAAACCTTTGCAGAAGTCATAAAAATCAGCAAGATTTTCAGCCTACAAAAACGTAAAGAAAAAAGAAAAGAAAAGAAAAGAAAAGCAATAGTTTAATCTGCAGGTTTTTGCCACACGAGGGCATCTAAAATATATTCATGCACAGCAATTAGAATTGCCAAAGACAGTATATGTGTAACCTGTTGTCCAGCTCTTTTGTAGATATTCAGTGCTTTAACTGCATCATGTTTGGACATGTCAAAGAACTGCAGGCCAATGGTGAGGAGGTTGGCAGTCAGATCAAGGAAAATTCTTAATGAAGGGAAAATGGTCCACTAATCTGCAAATTATGATCATACCATGTCCACGAGATTAATAATCCCATCATTGATGGCACAATATATTTTGAAGCTTTCTTTCAATACCTACATCATCAACAGTTCAAATCTTAAGCAGTCTTAGACATGCAAAAAGTATTTACTATAATCCAACATATTATGCCCCATAAAGAAATAAAGAATAATATGTCAAAAAAAGAACATGAGATTTTCAAAGGCTTAAATAAAGATATGGTTATTGAACGAAAAAAAATGTCCCAAATCGAATGTGAAAAAAGGTTATTTCTTGTTGCACGAAATACTTTATTAATCTGCTACTTGCATCAACACTGAATCAATATTTCAGGATATCAAGAAAAATAACTCAACATCAATTTATGAATTCTTGTATGCATAGCTCGCCATAATCAGGTTGGGACTTTGAGGAAATTTCCATCTAATGATAATGCTAAGCTCGATGCACAAGAAAAATGATGTACATTGTGCATACCAAAGCCAATGCATACTGTATTAGATAATTATGGTAAGCTGCTCCTTCAGGCTGCAAAATTTGGAAAAAATTAGATAGCATCTGAGAACAATATTATAACTAATCGTTCAAGCAGCTACATGAACAGAAAATTCAATTTGTAAACTTCATATCAACTATTACCTGGCAACCAACTAGGCGGTAGAGAAGCTGCTGCAATGCAGGTAGTTGCTCCAACAACTCGTCACCACTCAAGAGTCGTGTTCTGCTGTGCGCCTGATGTAACAAGTAATATTTAATAGTAAGCAATTGCAAGATAGCATAGCATGAGACTAAGAGAAGCGATCCTACACACCTTTGTTGCCCCAAGTGATGATTTTGTTAAACGCTCTGACTCAATGTCATATCTCAGGGTTCTAAAACACTCAAGGCGTTCCTCTAAGAAGAGTGCATATGTCCGAACCCATGCAGAGCAATCCCAAGCTGCATAACAAAGTATCAATTAGAAAATGAAAAGTGCACACAGAGAATCACTGTGCACAGCATTAGGCAGGATCAATTTACCAAGAGGGCTCGAGTCATCCTTGAAATTGGATATTTGAAAAACATGTCCTCTGTGTAAATAGTTTAGTAATTCCTCTCTGAAGGTAGGATCACCTTCTCTCAATGTCCTATGAATAACAATCAACGCCTTTATTGCAACCTGTGAGTAATCATTCTTATGTAAGAGACAAAAAGCCATGAAACTGGTGTAAGTAATAAGCATCAACTATTGAGCCAGGATGCTACAGTCTTTAGTTGTTTTGTAAATGTAGACTCAAGCGTGCATTCATGTGTGATGCAATTTCACTATTTCATCCATTGGTTCTGTGGACAAAGTCAAAATTACTGGGGCACTGATCAGCACAAGCTCATTCTTTTTTTTTCCCTTGTGTTTCTACCTTAACGAATAAGTAAATTACGATTTGCAAACAAAATGGAAGACATAAAAACAAATAAATGAGTATTAAGCACAATATCAGAAAATGAGTAGAGAAGACTTTACAATCCAGTTGCGTGTCTTTGCCAACCTCCTTGAAAGTGTATGAATGCAGTAGGCAATATCTGCCCGTGGACGAGCAACCGATGTTGCAAAAAAAATTTCTAAGAAGAAACAAAACAGATATGAGATTCCCATAAAGAAAGGAAGGAAAAAAGAAGAGGAGGAGAAGAAAAATGCTTCGTTGATTCATAGTCAGCTCATGCGGTAAGACGCTTCTCCTACAACCGTTAAGTCGTGGGTTCGAGTCATCCAAGGGGGGAGGTGGGGAACCACTTTTAAAAAAAAAAAAAAATGAAAAAGCATGTTCCTTTTCAAGATGAAACATTCAACCCCTAAATTACATCAGATTCCACAGTTACTAGAGGATCTAGCTATAGTTTAATCATGAATTGATACTTTTTCCAAAAGGAAAAATTAGAAAAACCAATAACATATATGGATTGAACAATAGGGGTATCCAACATATCCACAACCTTAATCAATGTATTTCCAATTCACAAAATCCTAGGAAACACGAAAACATTTGCATAGGAATCCGTAAACTCACTTCTAACGTGCCGTTCTTTTGGAGGACCCTCTACATGATTGGTGGCCTTGACAATGGCAATATCCAAATCCTTCGATAAAAAACGAAACAGAAACAGAGATTGATCGTTTAAACCAAACCATAAACCAACATTAAAAAATAAAAGAAACACGTAATCTACAATGAACATATATGAATTTGAATATGGATAAAAAGGGTGATACATATAAATCACGTCCTACAAACCTTGAATTCGCTATTGACCTTGGCCAGGCCAACCTTGGTGGAGTCCTTAAGCGCCCCATAAGCTTTTCTGAAGCTTTGGAACGTACCCATTTGCTGTCAAAACCTATGTTTTGTAATGGCAAATCGAATCTCTTTCTTTTTTATCGAAAGAAGAGAGAGAAATAATGGTGGATATGCTCTTTTCTGGTTGTTATACGAACGCTGCCAACAACAAAAAAAAAAAAAACAAAGTCTCTCTCTCTTTCTCTTATTGCTATTGTTATTGTTATTCTGTCGCAGTTGTCGGATGTTTGCTAAACATTTGATCTGAGTCCGTTAGTCGAAAGGTCGAGTTTTATTTTTGTTTTTTGTGGCTAAATAAATAAATAAATAATCCGCTGAGATTGTCATCAACGATAAAGAATATTTTGCTCGTAAAACGTACGACTTGCATGGGGTGGGTGTAAGAGAGGAGAAAATATTCGTTACAAGGGCGTTATGACGTGTTAAAATGATACGGTATTATCGATTAATAATATTAAAATAAATAAGTACATGAATTATATAAAAATTAATAACTAACTTGTCATGTAAGCAAATAATTTCTCACACTCTTTTCACGTAAGCTCAAGTGGGATTTACTTTTTTTATTTGAGATTTTATTATTGATTAGTGATATCATATCATCAATGATAACATGATATCACCGTTACATTCAATATTTACTCGTAAAAGCGTTCGATAGGCTGACGGTCTTTAATAATCAACATGTGTCAATTGTGAAAGAGACAAGTTTTTTTTTATGGGTTAATTGTAAATTACATCTCAAAATATTTCTCTAATTTTAATTTGTATCCTCAAAAATTTAAAATTTTAATTTATACCCTCAAATATATAAATTTATATCAATGCGCACTTAAAGCTACCAGCTGTCTTCGCCGTTTAAAACTAGTAGAATAAGTTATATCTAAACGCCCTCAAATTTATCACTTAATCATTTAGACATTTCACATTTAGAATACTATTCCTACACCTTCTGATGTTTGTATACGTGTAACACATAATTCTTTGTCATTGATATCTATTAATATAACCATTAAAAACATGATTTCATCATAATAAAAATTTATAATTTTCATATTATTCTTTATTTTGTGGGCTCGTTATATTCTATAATTCAAAATCAAACTTATCATTTGAATGCTTAATATAATACATGTATTTATATAATATTTTTTATATTCAATATAATACATCACTTGAACAAAATTATTTAGATGCCCAATGGGAGAAATATTTTTAGTCATATATGAATTCTCAGGAGATGTAAGTGTAATATTTCAAAAAGTGAGAGATTTAGATGATTAAGTGACAAGCATGAAGGGGTTTAAGTTTAATTTATCCATATAATTTTAGATTGTAAATTGAATGTTGTTAGATTCAGGTGCGCATGGATAGAGATTTATATCTTTGAGGATGTAAATTGAGATTTCTTATCTTTGAAGGTTCAAATTGAGAATCGAACGATCTTTCAGGATGCAATTTGCGATTAACCTTTTTTTTTATTTTGTTTTCGGACGAATTTCACTTTGCACTTGAAAGATTTTAAAATTTTTATGTTTTACTTTTAAAGATTAAATATATTACATTATATTTTTAATATATAAAAAAT
>CM042188.1:41713340-41744099 GCA_023539305.1 Ilex asprella | reverse complement strand
AATATATAAAAAATATTACAATGTGGCTTTTTTGTTTTTTTTTTTTTGTCATGGGTTTATTTTTGACAGAAAAAATAACAAAAGTTAACAGAAGAGTCATATTATAATATTTTTGATACACTTAGAGTGTAATGTGAAAAAATTAATTTTTACAAAGAGCAAAAAATCTTTTGTTCTTTCTTGGTTAGCCTCTCCTTCAATTCTCTTTGAATGGTGAAGGCGTTTCTATTTAAGTATTTTTTATTTTTTAAAAAATTTAAAATTTAAAATCTCAGATACATTAAATATGTTGATGTGGATGGATCCTATCATTTAAAAATAATTGGAGGATCGTCAAATTATTTGAAGATTGAATGGGAGTCTTACACGTCATATTTAATTGTTAGTTAATTTATTTTTGGAATAAATACATTTTTTGATCCCTCAAGAATGCGCCAAATGTCACTTTGACGTTACCACTGTCAATTTTATCAAATACATTTTAAAAATTTTTTGGTCAACATAAATAATCCAATCGATGACAAATGTTTTATTTTGCATAATTTCTACGGGGATATAATTTATCAAAAATTCTATGAAAGTTGATTCAATTTTCTAGTCAACTGTAAAGCAAAACAAATTGTATCCATTTGACTTGGACACTTTTAAAGCAACAAGGTTATATCAACTAAAATTTTTACTAAATTTGGTGAAAATTTGGGTAAATACGTCATTTCCCCCTTTAAAGTTTTCTTCCCTTTTGCTCCTATACCACATTGGTTAGTGAAAAAAAAAATTCATTTTTTATACTATTGCATTCGAGGCTTTGACAGTTCTGGGCTAGGGAATAATGGTGCTCTATCGCGCACGAGTCCAAGTGGAGGCCCAAATAATTTGGAGAAATCATTCTAAAAATTATGAATAATTTAAAAGTCGGTACAAAAATTTAGGCCCTGTTTAGATATGTTTTCAAAAACTAGTATCTGAAAAGGGTTTTGAGAAATTGGTTTTGAAATTTTTTGAGATAAAAAACCTGTTTGGTTAGATGATTTTAAAAAAATTTTATAGTACAGAAAATTATATCAAGAAAATTATCAAGACTTATTTAAGCTAAACTATATCAAGAAAATTTATTTGACTCTAAGTGTATTTTTAAAAAAAAAAAGACTAAAATATTATTTATTACTCCATTAATGTCTCTCTCTCTCACTCTCTCTTCCCTATTTTATCTCTATTTATTTCTCACATTGATTTTTTTTTAAAATATATAAAGATTTAGTTTAATTTTTTCATCTCTCTCGCTCCTTCTCCCCTTATTTCGTTATTCTCTCTCTCATTATATAAACGTTATAGCAACACAATTATACTAATTAGTTACAATTACCTTATACTACACCAAACTGTTACTCATGTGTTCTAATAAAATAAACAGTTACTTTTTTATGTAAAAAAAAAAGTTACACTAAATAATTATACAAAATTACAACTCCAACTCAATTTATGATTCAGTTATTTACATAAATCAAAAAGTTACATCAAATTGGGTTTATCATTACACAAAAGACTTTATCATTATACTAAATTTGATATATATAATTGGTGTAACAATGTCGCGATACTAAATGCTGCAACTATTTAGTTTATGTAAACTATTGAATGACAAACTAGATTGATATCATAATTTTATGTAATTTTTTGATTTATTAGATGAGTTAGTATCATAATTTTGTGTAACTGTCGCATGAGTAACTATTTGGTATATTATAAAACAACTGTAACTGATTAGTGTAATTGTTTTGTTGCAATGTTGATATAAATATAAAGAGAGAAAAAAATAGTGAGAGAGAGAAACGGTTAGAGAAAAATAGGATAGAGAAAGAAAGAGAGAGAGAGAGAGAATATGAGAGATAAATGAAAAAATAAATCAAATCTTTTTAAATTTGAAAAGAAATTAATTTATCAATGATAGATAGAGAGAGAAAATATGTGAGATATGGGAAAGTAACGGGGAGAAAGAGATGATGAAGAGAAAATAGGGGAGAGATACTCGAAAAGTCTAGTGAAAATCTATATAATAAAATACAATATAATTCAAATTTAAAAATAAACAAAATGACTTTTACTTTTCACGGTTAATATCACTTTAAATTTTATTTTAAAGTTAATCTGACGATTAATATTAACATTCCAAATTTAATAAGGAAATAGACCTCTAATAGTGTGTTTGAGGTAACTTTTTAAAAGTACTTCTAAAACTTATAACTTTTCATAAATACTTTGAAAAAAAATGATTTTTGAAATCACCTCACCATCACCACTACCATCACCATCACCACCACCACCACTATCACTACCACTACTACCATCACCATCATCACCATACCACCACTGCCACCGCCATTGCCACCGTTATTGCCGCCACCACCATCGCCACCCCTATTACCCCCACCATCCCCACCACCGTCACCTCAACAGCACCCCCACCACCACTATTAGTGTTTACTCTCATTATAATTGGTGCTTAAATTATTATTTTTTCTCTATGTTTGTGATTTGATTTTTATCGTGAATATAAATATATTTATTGTTTACCAATTTTTTATTACTTTGTGCCTTCAAGCATTGATAATAACTAGTCATTACATATTTGATTAGATATATAATTCTCAATCAAGAATGCATAATTTAAGGGAGAGTATTTAGTTAACAAAGTTTTAATTTTATTTGAAATTTGCATCTAAACACAATATATTTTATTAAAATTGAACTTAATAGAGTAAAGTAAATAACTTATCTATACATTTTTTCTCAAATAAGTCTAAAAAAATATACTCATACCAAAAAAACCCCAAAACTAATTAACTGAGCGCATTGCAAAGGACTCGCACGCAAAAGGAGGGTGAAAATCCCCATATTTGTGCCTCGCGGGTGTGCCTATTGAACCCGAGTTTTACCACTTTGACCATTTTATTTTTTCACATATTTTCTTATTGCCAAATAATTAATCCGGTAATTAATTTTCTTAATTAATGAGTGAATTGATTTGACCCATGTGTTTATTGTACTATTAATTAATTAGTCGTTGCAGTGTAATTACTTCTATTAATTTTTTGCAGTTTTGTTTTTCATATGTTTTTCTTCCTATAAAAATTGCGACCTTGTCCTGTTAGTTCTTAACTAACTCACTATCCTCCTTTGATTTTTCTCTAACTCATTCTCATTTTCTTTTTCCATGTTCTAGTTATTCTTGGGTCCTCACATTATGAGTGTACGTTTGTAATAAGTAATTGTTGTATCATGTAGGATAGACGTCGTTGATCTGCTGTGCCGAGATTAATTCTCTGAGAGAAAAATCTATGCTTAAAGTTAGTGATCTATCACATCTTAGTTTGATAAGTACTTTGTCTATGCACTCATATTTCTTGCTTACTATTTGTTTTATTACATATGTAACACTCCTAAGAATAGACTTTAATGGATAAGGAAGTTACTATTACCTGATGACTAATAAAAAGGACATTCAATCACAAAATCAATGAATATCATCATAGGATGCTAGAAGATCTTTTTGTTTTTTTGAAAGATGGATGCTAGAAGATCTTAAGAAGAGTGGTATTTTCCAACACTAACAACACGTGTGAAAAGGAAGTTTTTTTTTTTTTTTTATAAAAATAATTTAAAATGAATTACAAAATTAGAGGTGATAGAAAGAGGGATATCGTTTTATATTTTTACCTCTACTAATCGAGTATGTTATAGATATATTAAGAATTGTTGGATAACACCACTTAATGTTTAAAATTGAATACTTTAAACACTTGTTGAATTAAACTTGTTTGATAACTTAAAACTCAGGATAAAATTTTAAGTAGCAAACTACCTACTTATTACTGAATGCTGAAAATGTTAGTTAGTAAGAATTTAATAAAATTCCTTTTAATGGATAAATATAACATCGATGCATTTTACATTTTTAACTTTTCAATACTCACCATCCATAACTACTACCATTGTGTTGCCGCCGTCGCCGCCACCATTACTGTTACGGGTTTAATTTTACACTGAATTTCTACCTTGTAATGGCACTGAGATCCCACATTCAGTCTCAGCCAAACACACAGAACCACTCGCAGAATGCACACAGTGAACATATTATAGACAGTAAGTAAAACACAAAGCACACACGTTTTAAAGGCCACAACCCAGCCTTTCTTTCTCAATAAAAGCCTAAGGAAACACCTAGTCAAGATCTGCCTACAAAAACGTGCCCAACACTCTGTTGTACACTGCAGATCCTAACACCTAGGCAAACTGCAGGTCTCCCACACTGCAGAACCATTGGTCTGCTGATGATGGTTAATGTCCTTCCTCACATCTACTGATCATGGTAAAAGGGCAGTTTGGATGACCCAACCTGCAATTGTCCTCAACTGTTGCGCATGCTGAGTGCACATGCCAACCCTTTCATGATGTGCACATGTCAATATTTTACAGAGAACCGCCTTGCCATGCCATGCACACGTCTAGAATCGCCACCATCTATTGGGCACATGCTACAACCTGTTCGGAATCGCCTCACATGTTGTGCACCTGCCTTCTTTGTGAGACACAACACCTGATAGTCTTGCCTTCGTGGTTAGCCATGCCCAGCCCATGGCTTAGTCTAGCATTACCTCACAAATTAAGTCACTCGACTGTCTTCTGCTTATAATCCTGCTTGTGCCCGTGCATTGATTGCTACGCCCAGCCATGTATGGAGTTTTTAATCCCACTGATCAATGCCCAACGTGCTCATGCATGAGCTGCCTTCCTCAATCATGCATGAGTCTTCAATCAGCTGCTGATTGTATTAAGGGTTTGCTTCCTCAAGCGAACCCAGTTTGGCTAAGCATGGGCGCTTTTGGGTGAGGCTGCCCCATGTTATGCCGAGCCAGAAGCTAAGGAGGTAACAACTGTCATGGTGGTGGTGATAGTGTTGGTAGGAATAAGTTAGTTACGATGGGATGGTTAAAGAAAATGATAAAATTAAAATACTAATATTTTTTAGATTTCAATTTTTAATATTTATCAAACAGTTTGATTCAATTTAATACTTAAATTTCAGTCGATACCTGAAAGATTTCAGAGATAAATGAGAGAAATAGAGGAATATGATGAGAAAATATATTTGTTGCTCTCACTTTCATTGTCATTCGGATTATACATTTATAGACTGTAGAATAACTAGCTGATAAGCTACATGGTTTGAATTTACAAAACACGTGTGCTAAATCTTCAAATCCTTATCAAGTTGTTGTGGTTGGTTATCCTTAGAGATCTTATTAGTTTTGTTGGTGAAGATTATTTTGAACTTGAGCAGCAGTAGATTGTTAGACGGCTAACGACACTTGGTGTTTATCTGAACTGGTTTCCTCAACATGGTCCTGGAAACTCAACGGGGAGGTGATCACATTGAGTTTGTCTCGTAGAAGCTGAAAACGTGGGCAGGCAGCGGTTTAGTAAAAATGTCGACGAGCTGGTCTTTGGTTGAGATGAATCGAACTGTGAGATTCTTGGAGGCAACATGATCTCGGACAAAATAAAAATATATTTCAATATGTTTTGTGCCGGCATGAAAAACATGATTGGAAGTGAGGTAAGTTGCATCGATGTTGTCACACCAAAGTGTTGTTTAAAAAAATTATTAAGACGGTGAGATTCACCGCCCCAACCACTTTGAAATGATTTAATCTTACAATCAAACAAGCGTTCCACATGAGTTTGGAATATTGGAAAAATAAGTTCAACATCAGATTTGTGAGAGATAGGATAAAGTCAAGTAAAACGACTAAATGTATCAAGAAATGAAACATAAAAACGAGATCCATTAATGGAAATTGTGGAAGAAGGTCCCTATACATCACAAAAAAATAACTTTAAAGAAGAAGAGAATGACGGTGTTGATAAATTGAAGGGAAGTTGATGGCTCTTGCCTTGTTGACAAGCAGAACAGGCAGGTGCAAATTTATTTGAACTAACAGGTAGGTGAAACTTGGAGATGACAATGCGAACAAGTTGAAGAGTGGAGTGGCCCAAATGTTGATGCCATGTATCAAGGTAGACAAGTTCTCCAATAAGAGCAATATGAGTGGAGGACTTGGACGGTGAGTGGAACGAGTAGAAGCCATCTTTAAGTGGTCCTTGATGGAGGATTTTGTGAGTTACCTTGTCTTTAAGCAAAAAACAGTTAGGATGGAATTCAAAATAGCAAAAATTATCTTGAACAAATTTAGAAACAGAGATGAGATTTTTAGAGATGTGATGAACATGTAGAATATTACGCAACATAAATTGAGAGGTGGGTGTAGAAAGATTTGAAGAGCCAATGTGATGTATGGATAAAGCCTCAGCATTACCAACTTTGATGTGCGCATTGCCCGTGTACTCCTTTGCATGCAGATTGAGATTTGCCAAGTCTGAGGTCAAGTGATGTGTGGCTCCTGAATTTGAATACCAGTTGAGATCCGTAGGGAGTTGAGGCATGGCAACATAAGCAACAAGGTTGGGAGTTTCATTCTGATCAAAGCTATATCAACATATAAGTGTTTGATGACCAGGTTTGCCACAAACCTGACAGGTGGGCTTATTTGTAGTAGATTTCACTGATTGGTGCTTAGAGGTTGATCCAGTGGAATGAGGACGAACACTACGTCCACAACCCCTGCCTTCGCGGTTTGATAAATGTTGGGAGCGACAATTATTTGAATATTGTGGTTGTTGTGATCTGTTGGGACCTCCATGAGAATTGTTTTTGGCTACAAGATGGACACTGGAGAAGACAGTTTCAGTAGAAGCTTGGTGGAGCTCAAGTCGATTTTCATGAGCTAAGAGATGACCGAACAGTTCATTAATGGAGAGAAGGTCGATCCGTGTAGTAACAAAAGTGACAAATGGATCATACTCCGGTCCTAAGCTAGCAAGAATGAAGGATGTAAGTTGGCAATTTGTGAGAGGTTCACCAGGAGCAGCTAAGTCATCAGAATAGTCCCGTAATTTTTGAAAATAATCAACAATGGAATCACCACCTTTCTTGATGGTGGCAAGCTTGAGGTGAGCTTGTATGGTTCTAGCACGAGAGTGAGAGGTGTACATGCGATCCAGAGCACACGAGAGAGCACGAGAGGTAGTGCAACCAACAACATGTGAAAGGATCTGCTCTGAGAGAGAAGACATGAGAATACTGATGACCAATTGGTATGTTTGAAGCCATGTGAGAAGACAGGGTTGGCCATAGTAGCATTACTATAGTCTGAAGAGGATTTAGTCTGAAGAGTTTGTGGAGTAGATGGAGTGGAACCATCGACATAGTGATAAAGGTGTTGGCTATAGAGATAGGGTGTAATATGGGCTTTCCAGAGGATAAAGTTGTCGTGGGTCAGTTTTATAGTGACAAGATGATGAATAGATGAGGGATTTGGAGAGGGAGGGATATGAAAAATGTTGGTAATTTAAGGAGAGGTTTGAGATGACTGTTCTAAGGTCATAGTGACGTGAGTCAATGGGCTCTGATATCATGAAAGATTTCAGAGATAGATGAGAGAAACAGAGAAAAATGATGAGAAAATATATTTACTGCTCTCATTTTCATTGTCATTCGGATTGTACATTTATAGACTGTAGAATAACTAGAATAACTAACTGATAAGATACATGGTTTGAATTTACAAAACACATGAGCTACATCTTCGGATCCTTATCAAGTTGTTGTGGTTGTTTATCCTTAAAGATTTTATTAGATTGTTGGTAAAGATTATTCTGAACTTGAGTAGCAGCAGGTTGTTGGATGGCTAACGACATTTAGTGTTTATCTGAACTGGTTGCCTCAACAATATCAAACAATATTCAAATTAAAAAATTTAATATTCAACTTTCTATTTTATTAAACACATCCTACATCTAACCCTTAAAATTAAGAATAATGCTATATAGTTACTAACTTTACATTTTCAAGGAATGATCCCCTAGAACGAACATAATGAAACAAGATTTGAACAGCCAACTCGATATTAATATAATTCAAAAATAATATGCATTTATGCTCAATCAAAAAAAACTCAATTTCATTCAAATCCCTAGGCATCAACATCTCTCTATGTTTGTTTATTTCTATTCTATTTTTGGTATTTTTTTTTGTACACTTGGAAGAAATAATATTGAATGGGGAAATAAGAAGAGGAAAAAATGATTTGGAGAAAAAAAAAAAGAAATGGAACTATTGGACTAATAAAAGAATTTTAAGAAGATTGTAAGAAGAATTTGAATTTCTTTATTGGAGCATATATACAAAATTAAGTATTTTTATTTGATTTTTTTTAAATTTGAATAAAATTTTAAGTCAAATGCTATAATCTTTAGAGTTACTATGAGTAATTTGTGCTTAAAAATACGATATAATGTGAATGATTTTGAGAGGTACGTTGGTGACATTGAATGTGTCAATTTGAAATTGTCGGATGAACTTATTGAAATCTGCTATATTTTATATTATAAAATTTTGAGTTAAATAGTATTAAGATCCAGGTTATGATAGAACTTATAGTAGTAACAGATTTAACCTCGAAGTCTCAAAACCTCAAATAATAATTAATAATGAAAAAATAACAAGTTGTCCAAAAAGGGAAAAAAAAAAAAAAAAAAAAAGGAGAAAACAGGGTCCATAAAATACAAGAATATTAAAACAGAGACAGAGGGAGAGTTTTTAGATTTGAGAGAGAGAGAGAGAGTCTGTTAGCTTTGGGATTTTGAATAAGGTATGGATGCATGCGGCCCTTTTATTTTCCGGGGTTTATGTGTTCTCTTGAGGATTCAGAGTGGCCAATAAGGCTTTCTTCTATGGTTTCCTTCTCTCTTCTCCGATCAGGTAAAGATTTGTCGACAAAACAATCTCCTTGGTTTTGTCCAAAATTGTGTGTGTTGATTTATTATCAATCTGTTTTACGACATATATATGCAAACAGTTGTAGAACACATTGTGGATTTGTTCTTGCACATATCTAATTTCAAATTTACAAGTATTGTTCTAGATTTGTATGCCCTCTAGGTTTTACATTCTAAGGGTATATGCCCCATATATGATTTATAATTTTATATGACTCTGCCAATTCCATTTACTTGTGCCTTTGTGAAATTCAAGACATGGTATGATTATATCTAAAAAAAGATGTGTGAATAAAGACCCTCCGCCACCCTTCCCTTGCAAGGCAATTTTTAAAGGTAAGTTCTACCCATATGCCATATGGATTGGTATCAGGGCTAGCCACCACGTTGTGTATGTGATCGAATACAATATGGGCTGCGGCTGTCTATGTTTGAATCATAGAAAGAACAATCTATATGTTGGATTAAAATGTATTGGTATTATGTATGTGTATGATGCTAAGTCATTGAATACCGTAGTGAGTTGTCGCGACATTGATTGCGGAAGCGTGGGGGTACGTCATGGTTCCACGTTAGTTAGGTATGAGCTTAGATGTGTGAATAAACCCTTGTCCACTCCTCTCCTAGTTTTCAAAGGAAAATTCTACCCAAGGAAAAGCCTTAGGTATCATGTCAGAAATTTCTTTTTGAAAAGGAAAGAGCATAGATTGTCAAAACAATACAATTGATAGCCTTATAATCACATAGTTTTGCAAAGCCTCATGTATCATGTCAGAAATTTGTTGTGGTTATGTAAAAACAACAACGAGCATAAAAAGAAGGGTGTTATAGACTTGTTATACTAAAATACTAAATTATTACCCACGTTAACAGCCACCCTTTGTCAAAAGTTTGGATGATGTGTAATTTATCTTTACTAACATTACAAATTTGTATTTCGCCATTCTCCTGATTTCTATTTTTGTGGTCATGGCATCACACCCTTCAAACAATATAGATGTTCCTTCATTTGAAGGATATTTTGCTAGTAATAAGAGGTAATTAGGATGGTTATGGAAGATTGACATTGAGAACAATTAAATGTGATGACATAGCTTGAGTGGTATCTCATTGGTTCTGGGGCTGTTAGCTTGAAGTGGTATCTCTTGTTACTTATTGGAGAGATGAGAGTCCTGGTTGGAATGTGTCTTTGTTAGCCATGGTTGTCATTACCAATCATAAGAGGGAAAAAAATGGAAAAATAAATGTCGCGTTGAGTTATATTTGCAAGAGGTCTATGTAGATCACAGTGGCAATTCAATTTGATGAGATGGGTACCTTCTGCCTACTAGGTAAAACGAAGTTGCTTAGAGAGTGCTCCACAACAGATTAGGGATGCCCCTTGAGTGTAAGGCTTGAAATGATGGATTATATTGGTTTTGGGTATGTTATATACTCTTTACTTAGTAATGAGCAAATGATGTCTGAAATAGTCCTAATTACACTTCAAGGCACCATTACGACCCTAGGACAACAATCAAAAACTTGTCTGCCCTAGCCATATTATGGCATTAGAACCGCCACCTTATCATGCCTTTTACTAAAACCCCAAAGTACAATACCTACATTAGATGTTAGCTACATAAACAAATCATGGTAGCCCTATGAGACCCTTTCCTTGCTCGAAGCTCAAGTTTTAGCATCATAACTTGTACGAGTGTTTTCCCCTTGTCCTTCATGATTCATCTCTAATGCGCACTACGACCTACGAGTTCTCAAGGTTTGTGTTTCCCTTGATTTGTTATGAGAATTTAGATGTTTATGTTATTTTTATCCCCTTTTTATCTTTAAAAAATATTATTTCCCACTTCTTCCCTTCTTCAAATTAGTTTTTCTAGAATCAGAGTATTAGGCCATATGTCATATGTTTGAAAAACAAAGGTAATCATGAAACAAGGCTTGCTAATTTTACAGTTATCATGCGTAATTTATTTGGGGTATGTAGGTTATTATTTTTTATGTTTGATTTATGATTGAAAAATAATAACAAATATAAAATCTTTGTTCAGTATTTTTTATGGTTTTTAATTTTTAACTAATAGTTGTTTTGTGTTTGTAAATATAGGAAACAAATATAAATTTTTTTAACTAAAAAAACTTGGAATGAAAACTTGAAAGACAATTTTTTGATAGGGTCTCTATCCTAACTGATTCCATTCTCACGCAACCATGTCTACATCTTCTTGTGATCCTCCTCTCTCATTCACTCTTTCTCTAACTGCCCCTTTTCCAGCCATCAAGCCACTGCTTCCATTCCCACCACCACCACCACACCTTTGCATTGTTGCTACCCACCCAACCTGACGACAAGGCCATGGTCCACGCCACCCAACACAGGCGCCACCACATTCATGGCGTCACAACCAATCTAAAGCAATGGGATGAGAAAATTTTGAATTTAGTGGGAAAGAGATGTCAGATCTGAACACATGACACTATGGATTTGAATTTCCAATGCACCATTGGACTATTGCCACTTGCCACCCAACCAATGTTACAGTAACACCCTAGTCCACGACATACAACACACACGCCACCAAACCAGTCAAAAGCAATGGAGAGAGAGAGAAGTTCTAAATCTACTAGAGAAAGAACTTTCGAGTCCAAACACATGAAACTATGGATTCGAATTTCGAATGCCATTCAATTCTCCTTCAAATTACAACTCAAATTTTAGAGAAAGAGGTTTCGGGATCCACATACTCAAATTCTGACGAGTAACATTAGGGGATTAATTTGAAGTTACTCAGTCTTGGTTTTAATCCTCATGGTCCTTACCTTTGACATCTCACTTTGACGCCAAAATTTATTGGCTATTAATGTCTTAAATCAAATTCAAAAGCGCAATGCGCAGATACACAAATCAACAATCAGTGGCCACAAATAAATCTTTTAACCCCCGCAAGCCCTTGTAACTTTCTTCAGAATAAAAAGTTATAGTGTTTCCGCCGGTAATTTTCCTATACCTATTACTTTTATAGGTTTGTTATGTGCAATATTGGGTGAAAATGATTGACACCCATATTGAAAAATTTGGCTTTTGTTTGGATATATTTATGCCCAATTTGCTGCTATTTGATATATGGACACTGTGACTATTCAATTATTAATAATGCTAAGAGTTTGTTTAGTGTGGTAATGGAGAAAGATATAGTTTCTTGGAATTCAATGATTGTTGGGTTTGGTGAGAGTTGGTGAATTGGACAAAGCTCAAAAATTGTTCGATCAAATGTCAAAGTGGATTAGATGCTACACTGTGTGCATATGCACCGATTGGAGGGATGAATTTGGCAATTGAATTGCTTGAGAAGATGTTTGGTCGTCCCTTGTGTCGTATAGCAAAGTTGGAGATTTGGAAACACGGATACAAATATAGATACGAATACGGGTATGGTACGTACGGATACGACGATACGACAACATTTCTAAAAATAAGATACGGGTACAGCCGAGATATGTATATATATTTTATATTTTTAATATTATGCAATGACTTGATAACAATAATTTTTAGTGATTTTTTAACAATAATAAACAACATTAACAATTTTTTATTTTCAAAAAGTTACCTATCGTCTCACTATGGTATATCTACAATGTGAACGTGATACATTTAAGTTCTTTTTGAACATGTGATAAAGAATAATGCTCGGTGTTTCATATGTCTTCCAAGTCATATGAATTTTTGTTGATGTATTGCATTATATGTGAAATCAAAAGGAATGAGTAAAGATTAAAACCAAAAATTACACATACTTCTCGGCATATTGAAAGATCCGCAAAGTATTCATATATTTTATTTATTATTTGATTCGTTTGATGTGTATTCGATACGTATTCTCGAGTATCTGACGAGTATATACAGATATATCGACCTTAACGAAGTATCCATGGTTCATAGGCTGGAGATATGAAATTTGATAGATAGTTGTGGATGATGTGTCCATTTTTATATAAGGCTTACATGATATACTTGGGGACGGGGTGCTCTTCAAAGTCAAGTGCAGCATCTTCTAGTGATCTGGGTCAATCAGACATTTCAACTCATATGCCCTATTACATGAGAAAGAATAAGTTTGTGAACCAAACTTGTATTTTGTCTTTTATCTTGTTAAAAACAGAAACATTAGCAAAAATGTTTTTGGTTTAAAAATAAAATAAAAACAAACTAAAATTCAAACAAATTATAAACTAAGCACAAAACAAAACGTTGCCAAAGACTACCTTAATGATCTGAATTTTGTATGTGATCAGGTAGATCATGGAGCCAGTGTTGTTTTAAACGTAAAAGAGTTAAGTGTCTTCATTTAAGGGTACCAAAGGCAAAATACTCTAGATATTTGCTAACGTGGTTCAGGTGATGATGTTGATACAAACTTCCCTTCCTAGTTCCATTGAGGCTACTCATTCTTTTGTAACTAACTATGGGACAAAAGAGTTTTCTTGCGATTGGATGCCTGGTGCTGAAACTTGGGAGAAGTGTCCAAAATGTGATAAGCATCCTCAGGGTGACCAGGGACAAGCTGTACCAGTTGTGGAGGGAGAAAAAAGTGATATAGATTCGTGTTCCTTAGATTTTCCAAGAAATTCCCAACTATCATCTACTAATACTATGTCTGAAAGTTCTACACCCACTTTAGTATACCAGAGAAGGAAGCTCCAAAAGAATGTTGCTGTTTGCCAAGCCCTGTCATCAGCTAACAGGAGGCAAAGCGATGGTCATGTTTCTGCTATCAGTTTGGATGCTCCTTCAGTGGATGTCAAGGAACGTCTAGTTGAGGTTGAAACAGAAGCTGTTAGATCATCTGTTTTTCTTTCCGCTGAACGCAAGAGCAGGGCCGTTGTTTCAAATTCAGAATCCTTTAATGGATGTACTGCTGTCAAAGAACCTGGTTCTGAAGCAGCCCCAAGAAGTGACATGCACAAAGATTTAGACTCTGGATGCATGAATGATATTTGTTCATCATCAAAGTCAAATATCGATATCAGTTTAGCTTGCTTGAGGACTGAAGTGGATGACGCTGGTGAGTGCTCCTCTTCTGGTGCTTTGATTACTGACAGACTATGGGATGATATGTCGGAGAAGAATATATGCATCTCAATTCTTAGAAGTGAGGGTTTGCTTGGAGGAGTTCGAGCTATAAGGACTCGTGCTTCTGCTGGAGGAACAAGTATCAGTGCTGTCAGCTGCTTTTCAAGGTCATGCAAAGTCTGTGACATTTCTGAATCGACACTGAAGATGCTTATCTGTGATAATTGTGATGAAGCATTTCATGTGTCTTGCTGTTACCCTCGTATATCCAAGATACCGGTTGATGAATGGTTCTGTCACTCTTGTTTGAAAAAGAAGCATAAAATATTAAAGGAGAAAACCAGTAAATCACTTATTATCAGCAATGAAATGGGAAGATGTAGGAATGCAACATCTAAGGGTGAGTTGGGTCCTATAGCATTCATGGTAAGAGACACTCTACCGTATGCCACCAGTGTTCGAATTGGTGACGAACATCAAGCAGAGGTTCCTGACTGGTCTGGTCCAATTTTTCAGTATGTTCTATCTGAAATCCTTATATTAATTCTAATCGTTTTGGGACACTTGCTGTTAATAGCTGTATGTTCCTAACTTGTATTTAGAGGAAAACAAATAAGCACACAAAGTCATTAATACAGATCATGATTTTTGAAGTGAGGTAAGTATCATATGCAAATCAATCATATGGACATGATATCTATGAATCGTTTTTGCTCATACTGGCCTTCATACTAATAACATATGGACTAAAATTCCAACAATGCTTGTTATATTTATGTTATGCAGGACATGTTCCTATAGAAAATTTCTTTTCAGATGCTTGTGGACACAACACATGTATATACCCATGTCTCATACTTGTTTTGACACTTCCAGAGTTCTACCTTTCCTTACATAGTCATTGAGCATAAATACAATGGTGTAATGCTTTCCTTGTGGGATATTTTTATTATAGCTATGTCATCCTTGTTAAATTCCAAGATTATATAAGTGTCATAATCATCAGCAGTTTAGTATATTTTTAAGAGCATAAGCATATATAGCCATTTCTTAGATCTGGAATTCGAGGAGTTGCCATATGTGGTTCAATGATTGATCCAAAAGGTGACATGTTTGTGTGTAATTATAGTTACCTGTGTATTACTAAATATGAGGTATTGTTGGACTTGTTCTAAAAAAACAATATTCAAAAACATGTTTTCGAGAATAGTTGTAGAAAGTTGTGTTCCGATTTTTTCGTATCCCAAAACATGCTTGGTTATCTGATTTTGAAAGCAGTTTTAAAAAACAAAAACTAGTAAAACATATTTAGATAATGATCCAATTAATAAAAATAAGGGATATAATTTGAATTGACTCTTTGATAAAAATCTTCTGAAAAACAGCATAAGGGCGGGGGTGGGGAGTGTTGCCTTGGTTTTCTTTCTTAACTATTATTATACAACATGTGGACAAACAAGATTTACTTATAGAACTCTCAACATTGCATTACCTGATGCTAGGAATTAACTCACGATATTTTCCAAAATAAAAAATAAAAAACAAAAAACCCAAGGATAAAGGAAAAGTGTCGAATGCTAATGGACAGATCTCAGCCAATAAAAAATTAAATTCAACAACTGAACATACAACAAAAATGTCATTCTTTACCTCATGAAGGACAACAAAACAAAGTCAACAACAAAGACCCCAAATTTCTGGTTTATACAAGGTCGGATCTAAGGCAAAAGCCGAACTCAAGAAAATATGCTATATTAATCGGCGAGAAATTATAAAACACATGAAAAGAGCATTTTTCAAGAAGTTGTTAGAAGCCGATTGGACTTTTTCTCATGCGGCTTGTGCCATTTGAAGGGCTGAAGCTTCGGACGAGACTAGGGGGTTTGAAAGATCGGGCTTGCTTGGAGGCGGAGTGCAAGACGGTGGATGAGGGAGACAAAAGTTCCTTTTGAATGATGGCTTTAAGTGTATAGTAGATTGCATTATGTGTTTTCAATTTTTTTCAAAATCGTGTCTCAAAATAGGCAAAAACATGTTATTAGTGTTCTCTAAAATTCTGACTTTTTGTCGCCAATTTTCAAAACTGGATACAAAGCTATGCTGTCCAAACAACTTCTCTTCTGCTTTTCATATCCGAAAACATGAAAACTATTTTAAAGATGCAAACCAAACAGACCCATACTTTCCTTGTTATTCTTCATTTTAGAGGTCTTTATATTAAGAGGTTGTTAGTGAAGTTATGCACATCCAGAGCTTCATGCACTCTTATATTATGGACTATTTTAGAAGTTCTGGACTTAAACTTTCTACCGGTTCAGATGAATGTCTAATTCTTAGTGGGATTTGATGGTATTGGATTTTGCTAGTTTACCAAGGTTTAGAAGTAATGGATCATAGATGGCCAATAATAACTGATTGCAGAGTCCAGTAACTTTTTATTTTTATTTTTGAATGAAAGATTTTGAGTGCGAATCTCTCTTGGATTGCTTGAGGTTTTGTATTACATTTGTATCTTAGTAAGCTACCCAACAAATATTAGCCTTCACTAATTTGGATGGTTTATTTTGTGTTTGCTTTTGTATTCTTGTTTTTGTTGTTGATCGATGTTCATTGTCACCAATCCTACTGAGATACTTATACATATCTGCTTGAATAAGTATGTTTTTGCCTTACCATTGTCATGTTCTAGGTGTATTTCCTTTCTTTTTGTCTGCTTTGTTTATTGGTCTGCCTGTTTTGTTGTTCGTTTTTTCCTGTCTTCTTCGATTATTTCCCCTATGGCTAATTGTGGCCATTTTGATTTTCTGGTGCAGTGAGATCGATCCTCCTAGAGAACCAGTGGAAATGAAACTGTCAGACTGTGTTCTCTTGCGTGTAAGGCTTTCATTTTTTTATCACCTTGTTGTTGCATGTTGTTAGTAGAGTTCCGCATTATTCAATTGATTTTTTTTAATTTTGTCACCTTCAGGAGTTGAGTTCCAACAAGCCTTCCAGACTCAGCTCTATTGGTAACTGGCTTCAATGCCGAGAGGTTATAGAAGGTGTTGATGGAACTGTCTGTGGAAAGTGGCGCAGGTAAACCAATTACTCTTTTGTTTCCCCAGGTGAATACCATGAGCTATGATCTTTTCTTCCTGTTTCATGTAGAAGTATAGAAGAGAAAATGCTGGAGCCACATAGATAGGGAATGTTGCTGTAAATTCAGTAGGTTATCCATAGTCCCAGGAAGCTATTTATGCAAGAAGGCATGAGGGAAAATATAAACTATAAAAAACTTAAACTCTAGGAATTAATTGTCTTCATATCAACGAACACTAATCTGGTTTTGTCACTTAAGAGTAGAAAATCATTGTCCCAGTTTGACATCTGACAGAATTTTCATGTTTTGTAGATTTTAGTTATTGGAAAAAGAACAATGTTTCACTGTTATAATTTCCTTTCTTTTAACTGGACTATTACATGGTCACAATTGCTTTTACCAAAACAAAAAAAATCAAGAGTACCAAACAGCATTCATTTTGTTGCCATGCTGATGGCATATCCATTTTTCAATAATGATAAATCTGAAGTAAGATGTACAAATACTTGAGAGATTTTTTAATTGCTAATATGATGTTTCCATGCTGAAAAACACCATGGAGATTATAGGCAATATGAACTCCATTACACTTCAGGTTGACAGAATATTACTCTTATGGAATTCAATTGCAATATGACTAATTTAATAATTAGGTGAAAAATTTGGCATATTACCATGTTTACGCTCCATATACTATAATTTTCCTACTAGGGCTGTAGTATTTTACCATGGCAAACAGTTTTCATTCGGGTGGGTTATTTGTTATTAGGTGTTTGAATGTTCAGGGATGCTCCTATTATTATGGTGTGACATTACATTTGATGTTCTACGTAATGTATCTTTGGGGAGTAAAAGAGAAAGAGTAGGACATGATCGAGGGTAAGAGAGAAAAAGTAAAAGTTCTAAGGAGATTGACCATGTAAATTTTATTTATATTAGGCAAGCTATGCAGAGGCACATATAGAACTCCTATAGAGTAATTCACTCCAGGTTTGACTTGTATATGTAGTAAATGGAGAATTTATAATCTGGTATAGAGTTTTTTTAACTTGCAGAGCTCTCTTCTCTTATCACATTTGTTGTATTATCTTTTATCTTCTGTTTGATCAATTTTTCCAGTTAGTTGTCAAGATGAATACAATTATGCTCAAGCTGTTTAATGTACTAGTTGACACTACAGGGCTCCCCTTTTTGAAGTTCAAACTGATGACTGGGAGTGTTTCCGCTCTGTGCTCTGGGATCCAGCTCACGCTGATTGTGCTGTACCCCAGGTAACATAACCTTTTTCTTTCTAAGTTTCATTTCCATATACGACCTTTGGTTGTTGGAGACTTTGCAAAGTAGGCGATGCTGTTGACCTTGAGTAGCTGGTTGAGTGGCGTTTATATATGTCCTTTGTCATGCTTACTTTTATGTATCGCTTTATAAAGTGAAACTTTCTCCAGCACATTTTCAGCATTTTTTGTTGTTTGGTTGCACAAAATATTTCGGGTATACATATTCCAGAAAGTACTTTACACATCTTGAAAATGACTTGCTGTCATTTGCACATGAGTCTATCCAAGGAAAAAACTTAAGGTTTATATCATATCCAAATTATAGGCATTCATTCCCATAATCATACTAATTCATGTGCAAGAGCCAAACACATGATTTTGTGTCTATATCTAACAGTAAAAATGCATCTACATTTGTGCATTCATAAAAACTTCTATATCTTCACATGCATCTGTGTTTGTTTGGGTATCTGTTGCATTTTCTCGAAAGGTAGATATTTGTGCTAATAAATTTGTGCATTTTATTTGGGAAGTAAATCATTTTAAAATTTCAACTGAAAATGAGTATGAAAACTATTATTTTTTTGCATGGAATAGATATTCTATTGGAAATATGTTCTGACAAAAAACTTTTTTTTGAAACAAATAGAGTGTATATCATATATATACGAACACACAAAGTGTGTTTGTCTGCGAAGTATTTTATCATGCCTAGGAGTTATTCTTTTCATCAGTGTTACACACAACCTGAAGGTAATAAACTAACCTTCCCTGGCTAAAGTGGACCCCACTCCTGGCAAAACCAGGTACCCTATGCACATATATAAAGATAAAATCACAAAACACCAGCTAGGTGTTCAAATGACAAATCACACTCATAGACATAAGATTTCTTTAAGACCAGTAGCCTCAAGTCTCATGCTGGGGTGTTCAAACTTTGAAATATACCTCTCAACTCTAGATTCTCCACTGATTGAACCAGACCCAACAGGGTACATCCTTCTATCCACACACCTAAAAACATAAACGGTAAGGAGTAAGCATAATACGCTCTCAGGGCAGAAAAAGTCAGGTATCAAGTTATAATAACAAAGTAATCAATGTCATGCCAATATAAATGATGACAACGCACCACACAGGCCACAATCCGTATCATATCATGTACCATAAAAAATCATCTTAGCATGAGCCACTGATTTTTATTGATTCAATACATGTACATTTTGGTGGTATCCATATCCTAATTTTGTTAGGTTTTTCATATCACTATTTCCGTATGTATTACACCCATATCCTATGTTCGTATCTATGTTTCATAGGTGATTACTTTAAGCTGGCCCCGGGAAAAAAAGTGGTAGCTTGGATAAGGGAGCATCTATGCCAGCAACCAACTTGTTGACAGTAATCCCATCTTATTTGGAAATCGTGTGATGGGTGACCCTCATTGTAGATTCACAGTTACCGCTATATTACTGGCCATTCCTGAACCTCATTAGTGTAGGCTTTGGAATCATATTGTCTGGTTTGAATAGGATCTAATTATCGCATGGTTTATAAATCTAGCAGATGCTTGGTTTGGCCTTTTTGGTTGAGGACTTGAGATGATAGTTGACCAGCCAATCTGAAAAAATGTGGGTTAAATTATTTAGTAACCGCCCCCCCCCCCGGGGGGGATCGGCAGGTGGGGCCCCCTTTCCTTGTGGTTTAAGTAAGTGCTACTTGACTTCCTTATGGGTTCAAACCCAAAACCCCACCCCCTTATGGTTTTGGACTAATGTATTACCGTTAGAATTTCTTCAAGAGTTGATGGTCAAAGGACGAAATTAAAATTGTCAATAACATAACATATCAAATTCCTTTTTCTATATAAACAATCTCTCTCACTCTCTATTTAGGAAGAGTGAACACTAAAAGATTTGAAAGACGAAAGTTATTGTTGTTTTTTATACTATCTTGCTAATCTCATTAAGTGTCATACTTTAGTCTTAAAGTTTAAGGCGGTGAAGTACAAATTTCTAAAATATTGGAAACATAAAACACTACTTCTATTACGAAGTTTTGTGATTTTTATAGATTGTTTGTAGGCTTGTCAAAGTCGGATTTCAACCAATCCAAATCCAAGTAAAAACTCCTATCCGAATGCGATCCAAATGTTTGATGAATTTTACTGTTATAGACCACATCTGAGTCAGTCAAAAGTAAAAACTTTAATGGCATGCATATATACTTCTACACACACATACTTATCATTCTGATTGGATAACAATTGCATTGGATAGTGGATGTCCAAATCCGTATAACATGATTGGTAAGGATTTGGATAATTGGCCAAAAAGATCGATTCATATTTGACTTAACAGATACTCTGATCAAGACTTTAACCATTGAGCAGTCCTGTCAAAAGGCTGCAATCATCTTGTGAGGACTTGTTTAGGTAGATGTAGCAGACACACAAATGTTTTGCATTTACTGATCAATTTTATTTATATAAATTGTAATAGGACGAAAAAAAAATCATCTTTCTTTGTTTCAGATCCTTGTTTTGTTGGTTCGATTTGAACTTGAATATTATTTTTTTATGTGTCCAATAAAGGAGTGCTTTAGTTTTGATTGTAGTTTCAAATAGTTTACTTTGCCTTTGACTACATATCTGTGATGATGGCAATTTGTGCAAGCACATTTTTCCTATTCTTGTATGAACTCTTTTTATTTCTGTGTCTCAGGAGCTGGATACTGGTGAAGTTCTAAAGCAGTTGAAGTATATAGAGATGGTATGTCATTGCAATCTTAGTTCAGGTTCTTTATGAATTGTAAATTGTTACTTATAGGATGAGCCGTCATGTCTCTCTCAGGTTCTAATGATGTGTTCCTTGTACACATATACAAAATCCACCACAATCTGTGTCTCTTTCTTGGGGTGGCAGGAGATACCACTCAGCTGGTGGTGTCCATAAATTAATTATCTCACAATTTTTTGATTGAATGCCTTCTGTGAAATGAGCACATAAATTCCTTTCTCTCATTATTTATGTAGACAAAAACAATCTGAGTGGGGACCATTGGGGATATTTTGCATCATATGTACCCCGTCACCCCCTCCCCCCCCCCAAAAAAAAAAAAATGTTTAAATCTGTCATAGTATGTTGCTTTGTTGGTGTATACCCAAAGTTGTGAGTTATAGTCCTTTTTTATATTATTCTTGTCATGACAAATGTTCACTGGTTATCATTTTTTCTGCTGTGTAGTTGAGGCCACGGCTGGCTGCTAAAAGGCGCAAATTAGATCACACAAAGACCGTTGGTTCACAAGTTCTTACAGAGGATGTCACAAGTATACACAATCAATAGGTATTTGAAGAAAAGATTCTCATCATGTATCTTGTTCATTTAAGCATAGAGTTTAAAAGATTCCAAATTCTACTAAGCTAGATCTTCTCCTTCACCATCGGCTAATGTTGTAACTGTTGGAGAAATCAAGGAGACTACATATCAGTCAAATGATTGAGCTTCTGGCCTCTCTTCCTTGTGTTTATCATCTGGCCTTCACATGTGCTTTACTGATTTGTAGTTGTGTCCATTTTCAATTTTCTTGTATAGTGAAGATGGTATTTTAACTCCATTGTTGCCAATTGTGAGCTGTTATGTTTTTTGTAGCTTCTTCAAGATAATTTACTTAATAAACAGTTTTGTTGGGTATTGTATATGTGAGAATCTCATATAAGATAGAAAAAATAAATAAATTGAAGTGTCGTAATATATTGTTGATTGACTTATTATTTATAAGCTTAATTTTTTAGGTAAGTAGCTTCCCGATCTCCCAACAAATGGTAACAGAGTCGATGACTTTCTTCTCGTGCTACCAGCCCAACAGGTGGCCAGATGCAATCAGCTGGATCTGTGGGATGTGAACGGAGATTTTGATCATTACGTAGTACCAAGCAGGGTCAAGATTCTGTAATCATTTATCAGCAAATGTCCTTCACCCTAAATAGTTATCTCAACTATTTAGGGTCGGTTTACTAATAAATATCTTATATGTTACATTTATGATTAAAAACGAAAATTATGATCCGAGTGAGTGACAATGGCTTCTCTCCCTTTACGTTTCCTCTAACAAGTTTCAAGGGAAAGGGCACGTTGTCGCCAAAATTTGTAT
Organism: Ilex asprella; assembly: GCA_023539305.1. Lineage (NCBI taxonomy): Eukaryota > Viridiplantae > Streptophyta > Magnoliopsida > Aquifoliales > Aquifoliaceae > Ilex > Ilex asprella. The sequence continues at coordinate 41,721,622 of CM042188.1, read as the reverse complement.
ACTTAGTTTTTTTTATTTATTTGATTTGCATCCTTACCGTGTATAAGGTAGAAAGATAAAAATAAGACGTCTCACTCTATTCTTTACTGTCTTACCTCCATCCTCTTCATTCTCTAAGGGAGATGCCCGACTTTGCTGAGCATGAATGCAAAGAAAATAAAAAAAAATTAGAAGAAAACTAACGAATATTCTTCATTTCTGTAGAGAAGGAGGGTTATCAGTAAATTTATTCTAGTAATTAATGGCTAAAAAAAAGAACCCTTATGTTCATCCTGATCCAGTATTTCAACCAAAATCCAGCCCAAATTTCAACAACCTTGATCCATCCTGATCCAAAATTGACAATGTCAAACCAACCCACTAGCAGAAAAGCCCAATCGCACTCAATAGCTTGTCAAAAGTTGGCCCTACTTGGAGGGAGATAGAGAGAGCGATGGGGACAGAATCATTTTGCCGTAGAATTTTCCCGCAGACAGAAACAATAATAAAGGACAAGAGAAGGCATTGTCAAGTATAAAATGTAAAGGAAATTAATGAGAAGCATCATGGGAGAAATAAAATATCCCGAGAGAGCGGGAGCCTGGAGGATTTTGAGCATTGGATTTTTTTATACACTTGGGGACAGGTGTGTTTTGGCTCTTTTATCTTTTGTATGAAAGCTATGTCTATGTGTGAGAAACTTCCCCATCCACTCTCATATCTCTATGCTTCTTATTCATTTTGGGTTGTAAAACATTTAGCCATTTTTGGTGATAAGTGAGTTTTGGTATTTTTAAGAATCAACAAAATTATTCGAAAACTCTAAATAGGAGGATAATATTATGTATGAGAATCAATAGGTCAGTGTTTTTATTATTCTGGATTCTACTTAGGAGTGTTCAAATTTTCGATTAGTTGCAATATCTTACTTGACCATATTGAATGGTTAGCCAAAAAAATCGGATAGGAATACGAATTTTTTTTTGGTCTTCCAATTAAATCAGGCAGGAATACGTAATAGACATTAATTTTTGTATTTCTACCCTATCCTACTCCCCCCCCAACACACATATATATAAACTAAAAATCCTAATTCCCTAACCATATGGTTTAAATTTAAAATAATTGTTATTGTCTTTGTACAACAATTATAATGAATTGATATTTATGCTTTCTTGTGTTTTATTGTAATTGTTTTAGATTTTAGTGTTATTAGTTTATTCTGTTGTTAAAGTGGTGCATGTTATTTAATTGAATTGTTAAAATGATTCAAAAATTAATAACTACAAAAGTGTTCACCCGACTTTCTACCCTATTAATTTGGCCGGAAGTCGGATAGAAATACCGCACTTGATTGGATAGGATAGATGCATATTTTCTACCCATGGGGTAGGATAAACACTCCTAATTCTACTTATTCACGCTTCCTACACCGAACTAAATTATGTATGTTAGTCATGATCCTTTATGTGGGTTGTCACATAGTTTTTTTTTCTTCTCTTCTTGATTTGTACAAAATCGACAAGCTGCAACGGATTTTTTGAGGTTAATTTGTTTGACAAAATTTGATCAGTACTATGTAGTTTGGAGAGACAAACATGTGGGTATTTAAACACAAATTGGAGTATTTTTGCATCAATTAAAAGTGAATAATAATAGTATTCTACGCAAGAGCTACATGTTTGTTTGGGACATTAAAAGCAAGCGATCAAAATTAGTCCATTAGTTATTTATGATCAAGTTGAGATCAAGTTATAAGGTTTGGTTTTAAAAATATTTTAGTGTCAATCTAATTTTAATGTGTCATCTAACCCTCATACTTTGGATGAGACATGATTAATAATAATATTCAAAATAACAAGAATACCCAGATGGGCAAGAGACTTAGACACGAGTTATTGCTAATTTTTCTATAAATTTATAATATAAAATAGAATAGATTTCAATAAGTCTATTCAACAATTTCAAATAGACTCGTTCAACAACCATTAATATTACTCTCAAAATTATTCGCATCTTGCACCATACCAGCAAATAAAATGTATCAGAAAAGGGATTGGGAGAAAATAAGATATTTTTGTATTGTTATCTCTCTTCTACATTCTTTTGTATCTTCTGTGGGTCCATCCTTTGATCTTCCTTCAACACATGTACCAATATAAAACAACACCTATAACACATTTTTTTTTGGTTTAAGGGCGAGGGATGTTTGGACAATTTTACGTATATTTTGACCAATTTTTTTTCTGGTCTAATTATAATTAGACTAGAGTATTCGTGAAGGTTGTGCCCCGGACTACAATACATTATTATACACTGCTAGCAAGTAGCAATAGCTCCTCTCTCTCTCACACACACTCTCTCTCTGCGGATCCAGCTTTTTATTGTCTATGATCTCGTTCACAGCCTGTCAATCACGAATTAATAACACCCATTTATCATATTTTAAGTGAAGTATACTTTGTTGTTTTGTTTCTGCAAGGAAAGTAAGACGACTCAGTTTTTAGCCTGGTAAGAGATTGCTGGTGTATTCCCCTGTTCTCTCCCAATTCAACGTTGTCGGGGCACTTTGATTTCTTCGCCCTTCATGTCACATATAATGAGACATGGGTGTTTATGAATGAGATTGGCATGAGGGTGGAAAATTTTCAATGAGCCTCACAAGAAAATATTGCAGGTAGGTAAGTACATACATCTTCTTCCAGGTTCTTGTTTTCATTATTGTTCATTAGCTTTTAATGCTAATGCTGTTGCTAAATATTTTTTCAGTCATTTGTATGGAGGAAATTTACTTATGTTTACAAAATTTTATGATTAAGACAACAATGATTCATGATTTGATACACACAGAGAGAGAGAGAGAGGGGTTTGTTTTTGCTTCAACGAAATGTAAATAATTCTGTGTTTGAAACAATTTTGTCTTCTCTATATCACTATATCTCTAGAGTTAATAATTTTATATGAAAAATTACTGAACTCAATATATCTTTTGCTGTAACAATGTCTAATCCCATCTAGAGTCTACATCTAATATAAGTTCTTGGATAATTGATTATGCCTAATGCTATACTGACCAAAAAATAAGATAAAAAATAGGGATTAAATGATGTAATATTATTATAATGACGTTGTTGATCCTTGTTTTACACGTTTGAAATTTATTTATTTTTTATTATGGTAATGTCACATCATTTTATTCTTAATTTTAGTTATATTTTTTGATTAGTGTAAATTTAAACATGGGCGGCATTATAGAAGTCAAAAGAATTCTTCTTCTAGATGTTGTTTTGATGGTTTCTTTCATTCTTATTTCACTTTATGAAATTTGTTGGATATGACTCAAGAATGATTAGATGTTCCCATTGGTGTTTGTTTGTTTGGTGTGGAATTTTGAGACTTACTGACTTGTAGTCAACTAGGTCCTGTCTCCACCTTCATGTAGTGACCTTCATCATTTTAGAGTTTAACCAAGTCCCATGTAATTTTTATCATATAACAAAAAATATTAAATTTTGTAGTTAACGTGTTCACTCGAAAATAAATTTTTGTCTCTACTCTTGCTCACACTTTGAGATTTTTTTCTCCCACTTTTTTTCCCCTTTTGCATAGCGTTCGAACTTATTAATGGCTATTTACATGATTTTTGATACCAGTGATGTTGTGTTTTAGTGCATAAAATTTGATAAGTCCTTATAATTCAGGCATGGGAACAAAATTCCTGTTTCTGATTGATCAATTAGCTACCTCTAGAAACCACCATTTTTGGGCAAGTCACCTGGATGTTTGGGACTACTTACGGGACAGAGTACTAGAAAACAGCATAAGACGGCCACGGCCTGGTCTTGAAAGGTTTCAGAATTTAATGGAGAGGATGCTTGAGCCACACACCATAGAATCCCTTAAGAAGACAATGCTGATGCATGAAGAAATCTTCAAATACCAGGTGAAGTTCTCATATTTCTGTCTCCTCCTCCTCATACATCTTTTAGACTTTTACCACCATGTTGGATTTTCCTTAAATGTAAGAGATTGGCTTGTTTTGGTCTAAGGGAATCTCCGAAAATAGTTCTAGAATCAATCATTTTCACTATCCTATTTAAAGCTTATGAATCAATCAAAACCAAATAGAAAACAACAATTATCTAGTATCATTTCAACAACACTGCAAAAATTCTCAGATTTAGTTCAATTGTGTAAGTTTATAGACTTGTGCCCGCAAAACTTCTGATTTTTGTTCGTGACAAACTGAATGCAGGTTAGGGAACTCCACCGGCTTTACAGTGTTCAAAGGATGCTGATGGATGAACTGAAAAATGAGCTGAAACCAACTAGAATTTGGGTTGGAATAACTGGCTCAAGCATTAACCACTCCCATTTTGTCAACCAAACTCAACCTGTAGAGAGTCATGTCTGTGATCCACATTTAAGTGTGAGAGACGATCCAAGATCGCCTGAAAGGAGTGGTAGCTGCTCTGGAGATGCATTGAGAATGACAAAGGGGTTCGTCCTTGAAAGGCCTGTGGAAGATGATATTTCAGGTGGAATTAGTGCCATTGAAGACGGCCAAGCAGGGCCTAGCTGCCAGAGGCCCCAAGAAAACAGTAAGACGCACGTGGATGGCGATGAAGAAGAGAGTGAAGTGGAGCTGACTTTGAGCATTGGAAGAAGTACAAGCAAAAATAATAGATCAAAAGTTCACCGGAAACATTGCAGCTTACAATTAAGTGACTCTCAATCAAATCATAATGAATTCAAGGAGTTCGATTCTTCTGCATCAATCAAACCTGACAGAGGAGAGGAACACAATGATCTCAACAATGCCATGAGCAGTTCAAGTGCAACATTCAATCAAGAAACTAAGAGTACAAGCTTGAGTAGAACATGATTTTGTACATGTATGTTATGTATCGATTAATTTTAACATATTTTTGTGAATTCAGAGACCTAACTTCATTGGTGCATGAAGAACACCTGAGAGCCATTTTGACTACTCTTTGGGTTTTGTTCTTGAGAGTATTTTGCTTAACAGCTTCTTGTTAAAAGCATGGCTTAAAACATAATTTCTGAAGGATTTTTTTTTTGGAGAGGGAGGGGGGGTGGGTGGTCTAACATTAATAATAATTCAACTATGATAGCAATTCAATCTAGAAAACTTAATTAACATTAAGCTCATAATCTCAAAACATCAATTTCAAGTTCATTACATAAATTCAATCATACAAGATTCATTCAACCCAATTAAAGCATGTTTAACAATAGATATACAATAAAAAATATACAACACAAAATAATGGTTCGACCCACTTGGCCTACGTCCACTCTTCCCAACCCATGTGGTTGACTATCGCTCCACTATTGGGGAGTTATTCGCCAACCCCAACAAGCGTGTAGATCGCAAAGGAACAATCTACTAGTCCACCCCAAATAACCCTCGCAAGGCACCACATAAGGATTTGGTGAAGGTTTTCTATCAAGGCTAACCTACGACCACTACACAATCTAGAAATTATTTCATCTAGGATTTCCTACAAGTTTTCCTAGGGGGTCACTTGCCAACCTACCTAATGGATCCTTAGCTAAGGCCTCCCCTAAGGTTTTGTGAATGTTTTCTTAAAGGTTCACCTACAACCTCTTATATACAATGGGCAAACCACTACCCAACCTAGAAATTACTTTATCTAGGATTTGTGAAGGTGTTCTACAGTCCTACAACTGGCCTAACTAAGTAATTGCAAGGCACCGAATTAGTGTTTGGTGGAGGTTTTCTATGGCCCACCTACAACTGGTACCACTTGGGAATTACAAGTTTCAGCTAGAGTAGTGTCTCTAAACTATGTGCCAAGGTAGTGTGTGGTATACAAATGTGTATCTAAAACCCAAAAAGTGCACCAGTCTCTTGGACGGAGGCGCAAAAATGTATTTTTGCATTCTTTCCCTCTCCTAAAATATGCAGGTGAGTGTATTAGAGGGATGACCCCAAAACCATCAACCTTTATTTGTTGAAATGGAAGGGTTTATATAGAGGTGGGTATCGACTCTGGTCGACCAACATCAGGGGCTGATCGACCAGCCCTATTCCAGAAGTCAGCAGCCTACTGCCAACTCCAAGAATATGGCAAGCTCATCCTAGGGAAGTGTGTTTCCTATGCAAATATGTCCTAATTGACTTGGACACGACTTCCTATGACCTTGAAGTCTTCCAAAATGCCAAAGTCCGTCTAGCAACTCGAGGCTGAACGTCTTCTTCTTTGTTAATGCCAGCAAGCTCCAAGTCCGAGGCTTGCAAATGTAGCGTGTCCGAGTAATGTCTTCGTCATAACACATCCTAAAGGTACTGTAAAAGTCATAAAATTGTCAATCTATGGTTCTAGACCTAACAATATTTCAATAAACAAAGGTAGATTGGAAAATAAGAAGATTCTGCAGCAAAACATGACTAAAACTCCCAATCAACAACTGATTTATACTTCACTTTTTTTTTTTTTTGGGGGGGGGGGGAGGGGGGAGAGAGAGAGAGAGAGAGAGGCCAATACAACTCAACAAAATCACACTTTATTTTCAAAACAATAACTATTGTATTGGTTATTACACTCTGCTGTACACACATCCCATTCTCATGCAATGCAACCTAAATGCATGCATTTGCAAAACTCCTACTTGCTTTGTTGAAATTAATGGTTTAAAATGAACATACAAAGAAAAACAAAAAATGGAAGCTCACAACAAACCTGTGATCATAAAGAATACCAAGCAACTAACTTAAAAAAATAGAAGAAATGAGTGAACATATTCAAACCACCAGATGCTATATGAAATGGAAATTATCTCCAGTTCTTCCCTCCAATCATCAAAACAACCTTCTTGGAAGTATAAGCAGCTAAAATGAACTGATGCTGTCCCTTGTACTCTTGAGAAATTGAGTCACTTGCTGCACAATGCAGAAAGCAGCAATTATCATTAATTCCGAAGGAAGCAACTGATGGATAATATTTAATTTCATCATCAATATAACTGGTTATCTTGACAAGTAGCAACGGAGAAGAACATGAGGGAGAAGTCATACAGATTTCCAAGCATGCTTTCTTATATCTGCAATCTAAGCTGCAGGAAGCTGATATAGAAAACCAGATGCACAGTGGAACTCAGAACAATAGAAGGGCCATCTTCAGCTTATTCTGTTTCCATTTGGGCAACCTATAGAAAGCATCCTTTGTCATCCCAAATTTCTCCCTGAACTCTACTGAAGACAGATAAGTCTGCATGCACATTTCTAGATCTCAGTATCCACACAATAGCCATAAACATCAACACTGCCTTCTAAGATACATACCTCTCGCTTGGTCGCATCGATTTCTATAACAGGGTCTGTTGATGCTATTTTAATGCGTTCGTATGGGTATATTGGAAGCCCTTCCTCATCTTCAGCTTCACCCTCTTTTACATCTTCCTGTATTGTTAGAGCTTCAATTCTATTGCTCATGGAGTTTGTCTCTGGAATTGGTTTGGGTGCCTCAGGGCTCACTTCACCCATGACAATATTATTATTCCAATGTCAGTTGGGAATACAATTACTAAGCTGTTTTAAGAAACTAAAGCAACCATACCTTTAAGTGAACGGGGTATAATAGTTTCTCGTGCCGGTACTGGTTTTTCAAAAGTGCTGCTTAGTGATGATATAGCTGAGGATCTGGAAGCCAGCTTTTCTGAATCTGGGGTCGCAGATTTTGGGTAAAGCTTTTTTACAATTGGGGGAGGAGTTGAAAGATTCCTTGCATTTGAGTTCTCAAAAGTAGCGGCTAGTGCATTGAAGGCTGGAGACCTGCCTCTCACACGAACTCGTTCAGGACTGAAAGACATACTTCTAGAACGCTGTGATTTTTCTGGCACAGCAGACCTTCCTCCGTATGATACTGGCGTTCTCCTTTTGGGTTTCTAATCATACATCACCATTAAACCAGTAAAATATTACTTGTGTGTTCTCTAATGAGTTCTAACCCATAATATTGCATCATAAATTGTATTCCATATCCACTACATTACTCATTAAAGAATAACTAAGGTATACTTGTAAGCATGGAAGATAAAATATTAGTCTCTTAAATTTACTTCTCTTTTTTCTGTAGCTTTAGGCTTCTTTTTCACATTAAACAGGTTTACCATTTGAATCCATTGTACATTCTCAATGTAAATTATACTTGTAATACCTCAATTTCAGTTTAGCAACTTGTAAACATTTATTGAAGCTTATCATTTTTCTAGTTGCAATACATTCATTGAAGCATCAACATGCTAGTATATTACAT
>CM042188.1:41696395-41708340 GCA_023539305.1 Ilex asprella | reverse complement strand
ATATCTCAACAAAAGGAGTATCTGGTACAAAGTTCCATTTGACTTTTGGCAAGCTGGGCATGTGTGATATCTTTGCACTAGCTTGAGGAAGAACGCTAAAATTTCTCTAACCTTTTTATTTTTCTTATTATGAGGGGTATTTTGGCCAATATAGTATTTAAATCTGTAAATGTAAGCTACAGAAGAAAAGAACCCTAATGCTTCTCCTTTCTTTCTCAACGACTAATCTTATTTTTCCTTTCTCTTCTTTTTTCTTTTTCTCTTATCAACAGCTTACATGAATTCAACTAAAACAACTCTAAAATTGCCGTTTTGTTGCCCTAATTTAGCCACAAACCCCAACCTTTCCTTACACCTTCAAAAGCCCCGCAAACTCTAAAAATTTTGCCCAAGTCTTTGTCCACAAATGTGCTCTATTTAGTCACTAAAATCCCTTTCTTTTGGCCACCAACATCATAATGTGTTGTAGCTCACGGGAGATCAAAAATGGTACAACCACAGTTGTCCTTCATTTAGCACATATATATACTGGCAATAACTCCTAATTTATGGAATGGATATTCAGAAAATAAGAAAGAGAGAAGAGAGAGGTAGTTGTGTGTTAGTGAGGTTGTATGACATTAAGGAATGTTTTGGTTGGATTGTCTGACACTGAGGGTTGTAAAGAGAAAATGATGTTTTTGGGCAGAAAACTTCTTTTTTTTGAATAAATTTTGTACCGTTAGATAAAATTAGATGAAGGTTGGATTATTGTTAACCGTTATTGTACTTTTATAAATGTGCAATTAAAATTGCTAATTGTAATATTAGATATTTATATATATACATATACACACAACAAATGTGAATTATTCAGGCGGTAGGCTCTATAAATTTAATTCTTCATTCGAACATGTTATGAACATGTGATACAAATAGTATTGGATTATGTCAGGGAATCACTTTATGGCACAAAAAAGCACACAAATTTGCTTGACATCTGTAAACCACCACTTTAACAAATATCCTAGCAAGTTTTACATGGAAGAGATACAGCTTATGAACTACCAAACAATCAAAAGCAGAAAAATAGAAAATCAAAATAACAAATAGCTAAGATGTACTATGACGTATAATATAGCAAGAGCCCACTTATACCCAGTAGTTGCAAATAATTTGGTAAAGAGAGGACATTGTCCAGAATAGAAAAATTAATACTGCCGCTTGCAGCATCCCAACTTAGAATTTTATACATATAAACAGTGGACCCAAAAAAAGGCTGACATTACATTAGAGAGAAGGTGCACAAGGAAAGTTGGCACATTGAAACACAGTAAGACATAGAAGGTAACAAAGAAAACATGATTCCATCAATTAAAGAAAAACATGGACTAAATTGAAAGTTCAGACAAAGAAAAGACACTTACATCTAGAGATGGAGTTCCACCATTCTTAACTATAGCAAGTTTCCTCTGGAATGAGTTTCCATGCATCTGTAGATATTGAAAAAATTAAATTCCTTTACAAATTTTTGAATTCCTAGCGACCACAATGGACTCGGGAGTATAATGAGATCACTTACTGCAGATTTTGCAGTGTCCCATGTGAAAAATCGTGTGAAGAAAGGTGGCTCACTCCCTTCCATAACAAAGAATATTGGAGCTTGACGAGATAATTTCTCCAGAAGATAATCATGTTCAAGAAATTTCTGTTGAAAACAAGAAAAGGTTAAGAATTTTATAAGAAACCAAGCTTCAGAAATGCTAACAGGTGGTTGCCCATGGCAAACATGGTTAAGCTCCAAGTTTTACGGATTTAGTTTAGAGGACATAAAGCCAAAGCTTGTTCTGGGGATCAGGCCCCTTAGTATGACTTAACAAAGCTTTATCCCAACATTTTTGAATTCTGTTACATGAATGCTGTTTCACCATTCTGCTAAGGATTGGACCCCTTGGTAATTTCACAAAACGTTGGCTCAGTTCCACCAATGTGAAATCCCAGTTGAAGACTTGAATTGAGAAAGTTCGATGCAGTGGTGTCCAAGTTGTACGACTTTTTAAGGTCATGTCCCTAATGCAGTGGAGTCTTAACAGTAGTTCTAATCCTTACAATCCATAAATCTTTCTTTTCCCAAAAGCTTAGTTAAATCATACCTCCCCAATAGTCAAAGCATGCATTCTGCTTTTGGAGTCGACCTGTTGCCCCATCCAGATAAAGATCTCTGAGTGACAATCAAGGATGAATATATCTTCAGTCATCAAATCATCCTGGTTGAAGTTGTATATCTCTGTAACCTGTAATAAAACCCTGGTTCAAATTCAGTGCAGAAAAACTCCATGAAATTAAAATTGTCAGATACATGTTTATATGAAGTAAAAAACAATATTTTTCTCATATAGCATTTAGTACTTGTGACGATATGATATAATTCAATATTTTTAAGCATTTTGCTATACTGAGCATCTTCAAACACAAGCATGTAAAGGAGTAAGACATTAAAGGACAAGTATTCTGTAAAGCAACAACTAGAGTGACTGCGTGCAAAGACCAGATGGTAGATCGGAAAGCACATTTAAAGAAAATACATACCTTCAGGTCTCCTGAAGAGCAGCATATATGGCAGCAGTAATCAGTAAGGTGGAAAGAATACAAAAATAATCAGGTTTAGATAAAGGACTCTGAAAGAATGAAATAAAACTTCAACATCAGAGATTACTTCTCACCTTTTGAGAAAGTGCATGAGAACAAATGAGGATCACTTTCAGGAACCCTACCAATCTTCTGGCTGGGGTATTCAGATTTTCCACCCAACATTTCCCAAAATTGCTCAGATTCTGAGCCTTCTTTTTGTAATTTGGACTGCATATTTGGCTGCAAGTATAGTGCATAACCAGTAGAAAAAACAAAAATATTTGATCAGGAAAAGATAAGATAAATATTCTTCACAAAAATATGGCCGATACAATAAAGTACTTGGGTATGTTTAGGCACACAAATGAATTGATCAGCCTCGTTTAGAAGTAACTCTTACTAAGGGAAGATAAACATCCACAACAGTTATCACACCTTTATTAGATCCAGCTGCCTCTCAACAAGTTCCTGGTCCTCGAGGGTTGTAAGGTTTCCAGACCATGTAAAGATGGAGGAATCACTGTGTAGTATATAGCAGTAGGAGGAATTTAAAGAGGATGCCACCTGTTTCATATAAAACCAAAAAATAAGGTTCTTTAGATATATTTCGAATTGTAATTCGAAAATAGGGTAACAAGTAAATTTGATAAACACTAGGTAGTGATAGAGCCTTGGAAAGACAATAATCAAGAAAATAACCAAGGTCCTTGTTGTTAAGAAAGCTTTTATACCATATTAGGCTAGTTTATATATTTGAGGGGCTACTCAACATATTGTCAATTAGTTTTGGGTTAGATGCTTTAACAAGACATTACAATTGGGTCTTTGGTGTTTAGTGGGTCAAGTCTCTTACTCATTTGAATTTTTTAGTATGCATAGTTGTTTGGTTGTTTGTTGACTCCACGTGAGGTAGAGTGTTAAGAGAGTTTGTATCCCACATCGAATAATTAGAACCATCAAAGTTAGTTTATATACTTGAGGGCTACTCCACCCATAGTCAATTGGTTTTGGGTTGAATGCTCTAACAGGATGATGGTAGCAGCTACAATAAGTAATTAGAGTAATAAACATCTAAGTAGTTATAGGTAAAACATATTTATGGAGTATACCATAATATGACTACACAAGTTTGCAAGTACATCTATAATTCCACAAAGGTGACTTGGGTCAGGTGACCAGCTTGTCAGTCCCCAACAATATACATTCTCACTGGTTTTCTATTTCTTGTTTGTGTGTTTAACTGCCATGTTACACATTGTACCCATTAAATAACAAGATGATCCTGATGCATGTTCCATCCTCCTAAATCAAACTCTCAATTCAGGAAACGAATACCATTCTGTGGTGGCTGCCATAGGAACTGGATGGAAATCATACTTGGTTTTGATGAAGAAAATTGATCCTTGCATCCTTCAACTTAAATAGTTTGAATTGAAATTGGAAATCATTTAGGAGAAAAACCAACAAGCTTGAATGAATGTAATATTTGGAACAGAGACACAGACATCGCAGTTACCATAGGTATCCCACGATTCAGGGTCACACAACCACATACAGGGTGTTTTCTCTACAGTGGAGAAGCTATTGCAGATTAAGTTTTGTGGTTTTAGAAAGAAAAAGGAAGCAAAAGTAATATGGAATTGTGCGTTGATTTCATTTCTTTGATGCATTTTGGATGGAGAGAAATGCTAGAATTTTAAAAAATCGGTATCTTCCTTGTGAATTAGTAGGGGGAAAAAATAGTTTTTATGGCTTCACTTTAGACCAAAGCCGCATGAATTTTTACATGGTTGCCTTTGTCTGATCTCCAGTGGAAATGGAAGGCTCTGCTTTAGTTTTTCCCCTTACGGTTTTTCTCTTTGATATGCATTTTTCCTTTTTTTTTTTCTGAAGATATCTTCTTGTTAATATTGTAATTTGTTTTTGATTACTTTTATCAGAAAAAAAAAAAAAACCTTATCTTCTGCTTTAATCACTATAACAATTGAAAATAAGGAAAATTGCACCCTTTGTTTAAAATTATCACAATAACTGGAGAGTGAATCGAAGTGGAGTTTAGCAGCAAGGAGTGATCTCAAAAAAGAAATATAAATGGAGATAGAAAAAAAGGACTTACTGGTTCAACTTGAATTGCTTGCATATTTTCAGGTCCAGTACCCTGAATTCGGAATAATGCAAGTCCATTCTCTGTATACGTCTCATCTGGAAGTTCATTGTCCGCTATATATTTCTTGTACCCTTCACTGAGACCACCCTGACAATTTTTATACAAATTGGAGAGGGCAGCCAAAGAGAAATAGAAAATTATACACCATAATGAAGAGAACTATAACTTCTGATGGGAAGAGTTCCCCTAGTATGTCTAATTCTGCCAAACCTTAAAAACAATATAGCTCTGAAAGATTGAAAAGAACTGGATAGGTTCACTTCCTTCGTAGATCCAAGCCTAGAAATCCATAATATATTAATAAATATATCCAAACAGCAAATAGTCCATCAATAATATTCTAGTAAATTAATATCAGTAAACATGTATTACCTGAACAGGTAAAAACTTTAGTGACTCAACCATCTTGCTTGCAAGTGAAGTAGCTGAAGTTCTATCCTCCTATATTGCATAATAAGTATAAATATATAGATCAACGAAAGTGTCATGCATGCTTTGAACTATAGTATTGGCACATTTGTAACCATGCATTCACAAACTATTCGATGCTCTAAGCTTAAAATTAAGAAAATTATTAATCGATAGAACATTATTGTGTAATCAAGAATATCTTCCATGCAACCTTGATACTCGAGCCACTAATCGACTGGCTACTCTTCATGTTTCTCTGCTGCAAATGAGTCGTCAATGGCCAAACAAACTAAACAAGATACCTCCACTTAAATCTACCGGCAAAGAGTCAGTAGCAGCCTTGAGATCAAAGGAAAAAAATGACTTCAACCAAGCAAGGGGTGTGATTTAGCTATATGTCCCCTTAGTTGGAAGACAAAGAAGCACATCCATCACCCAATCATGTAAAGGCCAGACTTAGGCCTGAAACAGAGGATTGCAATGATATGTGTGTTTGAATTGGGTGGGTTGGGCAAGGGGGAAAGAGAGAGAGCACACTTCAAATGTACATAAAATATTGTCTGGAAAAATTGTGAACAATATCAGTCCTCCACTCCTCCTAGCCTTGTCAAAAAATAAAATCACACAATCCTCAAGATTCTGTGTCAAATTTCATTCAAGTTTCTACACACAATTGTCAAATTCCATGGACTTAAAAAAGGCAAAATGAGTCACTTTGATGTATAAGTTTCATGGTGTACATCTCAGGATAATAAAATATGACCAGAGGTTTTAAACTGATATACAATGAAAACTAAAGAGAGCAAAATAGCCTTTATAACACTAAAAGTGGATCGAAGGATAGTATTTGCTACACTGTATAGACATAACACAGTCGGTATGCATATGTTTGGGTTTGCAAGTGTCTGTCCCAGTCTGCCCCTTGGAGCCATTCCACTTCCCAAAAGGGATATATCCTGGTAATTAGTCAATGTATGCACGGTAAAGAAATAGACTGTACGTGCTTGGGAGTAGGCTTGCAAGCAGGTCACATTCAGACCGGATCTTGGCCAATCCGAATCCAAATCCGACTTAAAAATTCATGTCTGAATCCGAGTCATATATTCGACAAATATGAAAATTCTGGTCCATATCCAAACTTGTTAAGAGTCGGAACTCCGATCTGAAAATCTGATCTGGATTCAATCAATTCAAACAAAACTTCAAATATAAAAAATTTATTTAACAAAAACTAATTTTTCCAACTTAATTTCATCAATCAATCCCCAACTCAAAACAATTTTGGTTCAATTTCATCTCAAATTTATTAATAACCCAACCAATTTCACAAAAACAAAATGAAAAAACATCAGATCTTTCCGAGGATTCAGAGATGGAGGAGTTCTTCAAGCCAAAATCCTAGTTTTCCATCTTCAATCCAATGACATTCCAAAATTTCAAGCACAAAAAATACGGTCACAAACCAGAAATACCAAAACCACTTTTCCATTTTTCAAAACTAACCCTAAACTAGCACCCCACAAGTTGAATCACAAACCCACATAAACCTAAATATTTATGGAAGATGAAGGGAGAGGATGAAGGAGAGAGCAAAAGCGAAAGAGAAAGATGGAAAGAGGAGAGTGGAAGAGAGAAGAAGAGAGAGAGGAAGACAAAGAGAACAGATGGGAGAGAGAAAGAGGGATAGAGGAATGAGTGGCCAGAGAAGCTCGGTGAAGAAAAGTGGTGCACCTTGCACAAGCAAATTGTGTTTGGACTTTGGAGAGAAAGGAAAAAGGGTCGGTTGCATGTGTTTTGGGTTGTCACAAAAGGTTTAAATAGGCGTGTAAACCGGATTGGATCTTTATTGGATCAGGATTTGTACATCTCTAAATCCAATCTAAAAAATTTAAACGGATTGGGATCGAACCGGATTAATAGATTAACTTTTTAATCCATATCTGGTTAAAGGGATTCAAATTGGATTCAAATCAAGATTCGGTCCATTGATAGGAATACATGAGAGGATTAGGTGGGTTCTTTCAGAGCCCTACCTCCCTAAGGCTGAACATATATGACAATTTGTAGCTATAGGGGACACATATTTCAAAATTAAATAACTAGGCTGATCTCTAGTCTTGCGCTTCAACCATGTCCAAGGGGGACCACCTTTAATTTGAGGACTTAAAAGGAAGTACAACGTAAAGATAAACGTAATTTGTTGGAGTTGGGATAATCAACCATACTGGGGTTCCCACTTATATTCATATGTACCACCATTACAATTTGTGCTTCATACGGAGTGCAGAAAGGCTCAAAATAAAATAAAATAAAAACAAGGGAAGGAGCATAGCATTCATTGCAAAAACATAGAAATCATACAAGTTAAGTCATCGTTCAGTGTCAATGTAGCAAGATCATTAAGCTTTTCGATCAATGTAAAAGCCTTGACTCGCTTTGGCACAATGCTTTTTGCCCGCATCATTTAATTCAGGTTGAGACATAAGGTCCTTTATGTGAAAGATGATGCATGCATGTTATATGCGGAATGGAGACTGAAAAACATAATAGGCAAAAGACTTTTCACCTCAATACTCTGCTTCCCAAACCATGTGCCTACAAGGCATTCCTCTTTATCTTCACCGGGATAAGAATACTGAAAGACATAGCAATCTCCACTGTAAAGTTTTGACTGATCAGAAGCTGGAAGAAGGGTCTTCCCTTCGCCATTCACACGCCAAACCTAAGTAACCATGGTGAAAAGTACCATTAGCAAATAACCAGAAAAGTACAAGCTGTGCTCCTCCTTGGCATTGCTCTTTCTTTAAGGAACTTCGATTTTAGTAAAAGAATAAAGAAAGAAGAATCTACATTCGTTTGGTAGATTACATTGGACAAATATATGCATACAGCACCTGTAGATTTCCGGTGCAGTCGATATATGGTTGAGGTTCTTGTGTTGCAGGAGCTGCTTTCAGTAGACCCTTCACATTAACCCCTTGGCTTTTTAGAAGTGCTACAAAATAATCAATAAGGAGCAGTGACTGAGAATTTCAAGAAAAATAACGAGAATTATAGGATTTCCAACAGACATGATGATAGCAAATTATAGGGATAGATAAATATATTGTAATAAACATTTTCTGGGGACTCAAATTTTGCAACAAATATTGGCTACTCACCAGCAACCTTGCCTCTGCCATCCTCAGATACTGCAACAACAGTTGACTGAGGCCATGAATCAAATTTTGATCGGAACATCACTGTCTCAAATCCCTCAATTACACGGATTATGTGAGATCTCGGTCGATCAAGGTCACGGACTAATTCCTATACAGTTGGTGTAACATTTATAAAAAGTAGGATAAGGAATTACATTCACATTAAGAAACTCAACTAATTAAAAAGCATTAAGTCTTACATCTGCTGCTCCACTTGCACTTTTTCTTTCATCAAGAGAAGTAGTTCTGCCCATCCAGACAAAAACTTGTGCCCCACAATCAAGAAGATAGCATTTATTTGTGTCTAATAACTCCCTCACCAAAGAATCGGACTCAACAGGTTCTGCCTCCCCCTTCTCAACCCTATAATAGAAGCCGATTTTTTTTTTTTCAGGACAAAATGTAATCGATCCACAGTTCACCACCACAAACAAAATTTCTATTATGCTCGAAGAACCTGTAATCATAGTCATAAAATTTAATCCCGCAATTTGGAAGAAAAATATTCTTTTTTTTCTTTTTTCTTTTTTTTTATACATGATGATCCAACCACTGGATAAAAATAATAGAAGGAAAGGAACAAATTTATGTTACACACATGATATCACTATATATGATATAAAAGATATAGTTGTATGATTATACAAGTCTCATCCTATGAAGCACGGACACTCTCGAGAACGTGACGTATCCGTGTCGGACGCATGTCGGACACCGACACTCTTCGGACACGTGTCCGATACTCTTTTATCCGTATCCATAATTAAATGATAAATTTTTAATTCGGATACTTCTTGGTGACGTGTCTGACATTTTTGTAGAACATGTCTACTATTAAATAATAGACATTTGTTGAAATGTGAATTAACAAAACTTAAAAATTTGAAAACATATAATTACTAATACTAGACATATTAAAATTGTACTATGCATAAAAATTTTAAAAAAGAGAAATTGAAAAAATGAGATCAATTATTTAAATTATATATTAGGTACATATTATCTACAAAAAAAATGATAATTATTGACTATAATGAGGATGTTTTAGTCTAAAAATTCACACGGATGACTAGATATTAGGTTTTCATATCATAAAACACTGATTTTTTTATGAATTGTATATTATTATCACTATATTTATAATAAATTATATAATGTTATATATAAAATATAATTTTTTTTGTAGCGTATTCCCAACGTGTTCGAGTCCTACTTTTTTGAGAAATGTCGTGTCGGCGTGTCTGTGTCGTGTCGTATCCGTGTTCCGTGTCCGTGTCCATGCTTCATAGGTCTCATCCATAGTTTTGATTAATGGCAAGCAAAGAGTTGTGTGAAAGGAGGAAGAGGAGTAGTATGGTACCCTACCTCTCATTCTCATTTTAAATTTATAGAAAGACAATTAAAAAGGATGGGCATACCATTAGAGGGGGCTACTCATTAAAACTGCAATAAAATAGACAATAATAATACTAATCTCTCAACAAATTACTCAGCTATATGTGTCAAATAATTATGTAATACTAACCATAAGCTTTCTTGCTTTCACTACAGGATTTCTACATAGGTTTAGTCATGAGCACATGCATACATATTTTATACAGCAAGCAAAGTTTGACCCCAAAAAATAAATGGAAAATATTTATAAACTACAAATATGGCATATATTTATGAAAGAGATCAAACAAGATTGAAAATTTCAAATGGCAAAAGCATATTACCGAAACAGCCTAGGAGAAAGAGCTTCAGTACTTTTAGCCCCATCACTGGCTGTTTTCCTGGGAAGTGGAGCAAAGCCACCAAAGAAACCCCAGAATTCTCCAGTTTCAACATCAGCCATTAGTTTTCCATCCTCTATGTAACCAAACCAAAAGCAGACTTATCAGTCATCTGGTACGGTTGTCTTAACTAATGAATTAAATATCCACTTACCAATGGCAGCCACCTCGCATTTTCCAGCATGATAATTATCTTTAATGTACTGCACAACTTCAAGTGCTTTAGCCCTCTCTTGAATTGATGAGTTGGAACCGTTAAATTGAAATATCTTAGACTTGGTATCCAGTATAAAGATATCATCATGACTGAGTGAGGATCGAGCAAAAGGAACCTGTCCCCAAAATACAGAAAATTGAGAATAAAAGGCACAACGACATATGTTACTGATCCATCATCAACAAAGCACGGAGGAACATAGACTTGCCTCTTCCACATGAACAACATGCTTTCCTCGGCAAACATATAAATGGATCTTGTGCTCTTCAGCCTCTGCATGCTTGAATCCAGTTGCAACTCCCCCTTCTTGAGGTATGATACATGGTTTAAAATAAGAAAGAAACTTCTCAGTTTCATGGCCTTGTACTTCACGATACTGTACAGCACGCCCTCCAAGAGCTGCATCCAATTCAACAGTTTTGATGGCTGCAGTACCAGCTTCATCCTATTTAAAGCACCGGTATTGACCATCATATCACAAATACATCAGGATACAGATTCAGCTGAAAACTTATAAATATTTACCTGACTAGTATCTTTACCGAGCCAGTAATGAATATCATGACGCAAGGCACCACTTTTTACAGCAGTTGTCTACAAAAAAGGAAAGCAAGAAATGAGGATTTTAATTAAACAAATGACAATGGATGGCTTTTAACATGAATTAATGAATAATTATGCCTTTCACAAGATTGAATGTAACTGAATAACATAACGGCAAAATTTACTCATTGAATAGATTTACTGAACTAATCAAATATGACTAGACTGATAGGCTTCAACTTTAACAATATGGCACTAGCTTAATTAATCATTTGCGATTGTGATTGCCACTACTTGTTATGACCCTGTTCAAAATGAAATAAGAGCACGTGTATCTCATCTTCTACATGTCGAAATCTCATCGGATGTCGGAAAAATGAGGTCCAAAATGCGTTCTCATTTTGTATCTGAGATCCAAATTCTAAAATAAAGCAAATGTGAATTAGTAGCTAAACACTTTCAGACAAAGAAATTGGACCTTAGAAGTATTTTTAATTTGCATAAAATAAAACAATAAATGACCTAGTGGGATGCAGAACTCCTGAATAAAAGACAGCTGCATAATTCCAAATGATAAATGGCATTTCAGAAAGGGAAGCTATTCTGAGACACAACATGTTGAAGAAGACTAGAAATAAAGGGTAAATTACAGTCAGAACCCATGAGGGTCGCCACTGAATCACATGGATCCCTTCAAGTATGAAAAGTTATACTAACATCCTCTGTGATATGTGGGCATGTAACACATAGACCCTTGTCGATAAGGTTTGCTTGAATTACCCCCATCATCATTCCACACAAAATTCCAAACATTTATATTCTTTCAACAATAGCTCTCTCTCATAAGTCACACCCCGCCACCAGGCCCACTACCACTTCATTAAAAAGCTCCGCTCCTCCCCCAAATTCCCCAAACCCACTCACCTCAACTCCTAACCCATCTGCTACAAAATCCATCCCTCCGTGCGGCAACCCCCCCCACCCACTCACCCACCTCAGCCCGTGTCTTGTATACACATCTT
>CM042188.1:41655927-41676395 GCA_023539305.1 Ilex asprella | reverse complement strand
TACATGTATCAAGTGCCAGTGTCAGTGCCCGATACTCTGCTTCTACTAACGAGTGGGAGACAACTGTTTACTTCTTGCTCTTCCAAGAGATAAGATGAGTCTCTCAAAAAGCACAGAAGCTAGATTGACCGTCACACGCTCCCCCATAATCTGAATCTGAATAGAAGGCTAGAAAACCAGTCTGAGATTCTGATGCATTAAACAACCCAAGTCCAGGACAAGACTTGAGGTACCAAAGCATATAATAAACTGCATCAAGATGAGACTGACACAACTTGTGCATGAACTAACTAACTCGACTGACAACAAATGAAATGTCTAGTCTAGTGTTGGCTAGGTAGATACCTACCAACCTCTGATAGACAGACGAATTCTGAAGATTATCCACTTTTTCTATTAGCTCTTAAAATTCTCGAATTCCAAGAGCTTTTTCAATTTATTTTTCATCATTTTGGATTCTAATTCTTTCCCGTCCTTGGACTTTTGTTCAAGTTACTACACAATACTTTTTTCTTACGCTCACAAGCTTTCGTAAAAATACAACCCCTTAAGGCTTCAACTTGTCTTCTTAACTCCATTAATTATCTCCCTAGTCCGTAAGGAGCTAACACTTTGACAGGTGTTGTTTCCACGATCTCTTCCTCTTCCTCATAAAAATGCAAAATCCAATCAAAGAATGTGGCTTTGATAACCAACTACTGTGGGCAGTGCATACGCGAATAGTTAAAGAAAGGTAATCATGCAGTAACAATTACAAGGTAATAAGTGTGCTAGGAAACTCCCATGAGTATCGATTCTAGAAAGAAAAGCACAACAGTTCTATGCATTCAATCCAATTTACTAATGTATTGGATCCTTCTTCCTCTTCCCCTCATTTTCTTCTCCTTAATTCCCATTCATGTGACAGTGTTACAACCACAAATCGAACCTAATGATATTCCCAGATCCTATCACAAGAAGCCGTGATCACCCCAACTCCTCTGGCCTTCAAGCTAACACATTGTTCAAAAAAATAATAACTATATGGAAATTCCAGCAACTGTCACCATTTAAGCCATGCCAATTTCAATTCTATCCGAGTCTACAAAGCCTTCGACTTTTTTCTACCTTATTGGAAACCTAAAATTCTAATAAGCTTCACCTACCACAAGGTCAGCCGTAGACATCATTAACCCATATTTCCGAGAGTTTTCTTACGCCTTCGATAGGTGAAAGGAACTGTAAAGAGAACCTATGGGTTTTTGAAGTACAAAATTCGTCCAAAGAAAAGAAAGAAGAAAATGAAGAAACTCTGTTCCACTAGATTTACAGATGCATACAAACATATGCACAAACTCACATAAAATATCAAATGCTCATGTTCCAACTACAAATGAGTTACTAACCTTGACCCGGAAATTCTCATATATAGGATGTCTAGCGGCTGGTTTCACACCATAATTGCGCTTGGTATCAATGACAGTGACCGGATCATTGTGACAAGCATATTTCTCCAGAAATGTCTCACCAAGCATAGAGTCAGGAAGAATCTTAGCGTAAAGAGCTTCATATCTGGAAAAGAGGGAAATGAAAAAGAAATTTCGTGACTTCAGATGTAATTGGGGGCAACAAAATGCCTTGTAAAGGCTCATTTTGCAATAGGCTGTAACAATAGAAAGGAACATTCTAATCTGTCTAACTCAATATCTTTTGCCCATTCCTAGGGAAAATGCAAGTTTAATTATCAAAAGAGGATAGGGAAAAAGACAAAGGGGTGGTTTGTTAAACAGTTTTTTCTTTCTTTCTTCTTCTTTTTTTTGTTTTGGGGGGGGAGGGGGGGGTTGGCCCCTCATCTTGTAGCATTGAACAAAAAAAGGAAAAATCATTCAAGTTCTATAAATATATTGCAAAATCAATCCCATCAAAACTTATACCTGCATCATTTCACCAGCTCTAGGAAAGTGGACTATTACCTGTGAGGTGATAGGTTGCATAAGTAATCTAATGAGGCTTCAGCTTCAAGTAGTTCGGTACCCTCCTCTTCTAATTCATCTGGGTTCATCCCATTAGCAATGGACAGTGACTGGGGCAACATTGTGGATGCAGTAGACTCGATTATCTTTCGACCCATGAAGGCTCCTATTCTCACAGATCCATAGTCTGCACCTCCGACGCTGCAACATGGCCAATTAACTTTTAAAGTTTCGAGAAAAACTGTGGGGGGAGAGAGAGAGAGAGAGAGAGAGACAGGCCATATCACAAATTGAGTTTGCTCATACAGTGTAGTTACATCTTTTTTAGGCTTAAGAACTTGTGACAGACGGAACAGAAATATAAGGAATTCTGTTGGTGCAAGCTTCATCAACCATGAAAAATTTCCAGAGAATTAAAAAGAAAACAAAAGGAAGAAAGATGATAGCAGAAGTATGTATGATATGCTAGTGGGTGAAAAGAACCCCAAAACGAATGGGGCATTGCTCAACAGGAAACCATCATTGCTTTCAGAATACTAAATGGTAGCTAATTTAAATACAAGTGGGAATTTAGTTACTTCATGTTGATGTTGGCGATTTGAAGAGGATATATAGGGTTTGGTTTGATACCCTGGGAAGGAGGTTAAAACTTCATAACAAAACAGAAACAAGTATAACATCGTACAGCTAAGAAGATCCAGAATCTGATTTATGAGAATGAAAACAAATAATCTTAGAAACAATTGACTCAAAACAAATCTCCAAGCTACGCCTTGCTTGTTTAGCATCATATACAATACATCAGTTCTAATTAGTCAGCAGCCCTTGGACACACAATGTTGGTAAGCTCAACTTTCAATAGTCATGCAACAATGCAAGAGACTAACCCACCAATTGGCTTGTTAGGCCACGTACTCCTCTAAAAGCTTAAACTCTTAGAGAGGATGTGTGAAACAACAATCTACTCCAAGAGCTTAAACTGTTGGAGAAGGTGTAACTATAAGTATTTATACTTCAACACGCCCCACATGTGCAGGCTAGAGATAGAGCCTAGCACATGAATCTTTTTTTAATAATTAGGGTGCTGGCGAAATTTGAACACAGAACCTTTTATACTATGTTAAACAACCATCTATTCCAAAAATTTAAACTGTTGGAAATGGTGTAACTTAAGTATTTATACTTCAGTAGGCATAACTTAAATATTTGTACGTCAACACATCCCCTCATGTGCATGCTATAATTTGGGCCTAACATGTGGAAATGTTAGGTGTAACTTAAATATTTGTACTTTAACACGCCCCCTCATATGCAGGCTATATTTTGGGCTTAACATGTGGAAATATTTAAATTATTAGGGTGATGGCAAGATTTGAGCGCACGAGTTTCTCCTCTAATATTACGTTCAATCACCATCTACTCTAAAACAGGGAGTGCAACTTAAGTATTTGTACTTCAACAAGACTCTCATCAAGTTACAAGAAATAACAAACTAAGCAAACAAATCATTACCTGTGTCGAATTCCTGAATCAATCCCCCAAAATCGTATATGACTTGGAATGTCAACAAGCCCTAATACCTCAGCAGGCTGCACAAATATTATAGATCCTTTGAAAATCTTACTTAACCTTCAATCTAACTCAGCAGAGTTCTTTTCTGCAGCAATAAAGTCAAATACCTGGCAGACCATTGCAAGAAGTTTGTTGGCTTCACCACATGCTGAAGTCATCTGGTCCATCACACCACAAGGAGCTCCAACTACGTGATTCTCTACCTACCAAATATAATATAGAGAATAAGCTATGAGGAATAATGTACACACGTGAATCTAGAAATCAAACATAAGACGAGTACCCGAGGAACAATCAATCAAATCATGCTAAAGGTCAAACCTTTTGGCAAAGCAAAGCAAGCTCCCTTGGGCTAATATCCAGTCCTGCAAAGCATGAAAGCGAGCAATAGTCTATTACCCCACTAGATTAAGCAACACATCCATAAAAACTTCATAAATTATAATGTTTTTTGTTAGCTGCAAGTGTCAATTAACAGCCAGGTTTCCTGATAACAGGCTTTAACTATCCACTTTGATATTCTCCCTAATATATAGTTTATAACTGGTAAGAGAGCTTGTATCCCACATTGAATAATTAGGACCACCAAAATTGATATATATATACTTGAGGGGTCACTCCACCCATTGCCAATTAGTTTTGAGCTGGATGCTCTAACAATAACAACTCTAAAGTTGGTCAACCTTCTGAGAAAATTCATGGTTACACTTGCATACTTTGGATAGGTGCCAAAAAATAAACTAACACATCAATCCCTACCACATTTTTTGTCTTCTAAGATTTGATTGTCATCAATGTACAGGCGTCATCCAAAGTAGATATTGTTTATTTTAGACACTAATAAAACATAAAAACATTTCAAACACAAGAATGAAACATAATAGTACAATTGAATACCATAACCAAGTCAATATAATGGGAATAGTGTAATCACCATGTGCAGAAGCTATAGCAGACATGCTAGCAACCTCCACAGAGGCAGAGGAAGATACCCCTTTACCTTCTGGGACTGCAGAAGAAACCTAGTGTTCAAAAAACGAGTATTATTTCGAGATAGTAGTAAGCAAATATCAAGCTACAAACACATGGGAGAGAGATCCCAAAAAGAGAAAAGTAAAAATGTTCGAACGAAATCTATTACTGCAATGGGTCAACAATGCATGTCTGTACATTAGGCATGATGTTTTCACATTAATGATCCAGTGAAATCGTACCAGCAAGCTTATACTACTCTCAAAGCGTACACCTAGTTCTTTCATTAGAACCAGAATCGTCCCTGCAACATATGCAGCCCATCTAAGATATGAACCATGTTAGTATAGTACAGAACCACAGTTAAGTCAGACATCCAAACACAGCATGGTCGCACAAACCTTTGGGATGGATCTTGGGCAAAATATTTTCTTGCCTTTTCATATGACATCGGTTGATCTCCATCGATAAAGTCTGATATATCCATGTCAAAAGTTGGACCACGATTGCTTAGTTCTGACCCATATGATACCTAATATGCCCAAAAAGGTGCAGAGAAAAGGAGATAATCAAACCAAAGAAAAGTGATATACAGCAACAAACACAACCATACATCCACATATTTCTCAGATATGATCTTGATTGAACAGACTTTTTTCCATGAGAAGAATTAAACCAGCTGCTAACATCATGATAGTTTACATTTACATTCATTTCAAGGTGTCATGCTCTCTGCTTTCCCAAGAAGAAGAAACTCTCACTTTACGAGTAGATTTGTGTTTGCCATGAAATGACAAAATACTCATACACAGACTTCTATGTTAAGGAAACAACATTAACATAAATTGAGGTAACATACAATTTGCAGCACAGGTGTTGATTCTTGTCCTTTAGTGTGCTGCCGAGCCTGGGCATGTTTCCAAAGCCTCTGTTTACTAGGATGAATCTTTTGCACAGCAACATGGCAAGCTTCTCTAATAGGCATCTGTGAGATATTTAAAAAAATAAAAAATAAAAATAAAAAATGTGTAAATGAACCAAATGAACAGCAACACTAGCAAACAAAGAAACAGAAGATGCAAAAAACAAATGACTTCTTTGAACCTATTCTTTGGCATGATCTCCTTGGAATAAGTTATTTGGTGTTGTGGGAATGTGTTGGGTGGCACCAAGGTCCATGTTATCTATGCATTGTTTGGATGATATGGAATTTGGTGGAGGTAGAAAAGGGAGGACCCTTTGGCATTGTGCTTTCTTTGCTACTATGTGAGTCATTTGCATGGAAAGAAATGCAAGGATTTGTTAGGATAAAGGAGAGGAGTTTGAAGGGATATAGGAAAGATTGTTTTTTTTGGCTTCTTTTTGGGCCTTTGTGACTAAAGAGTTTGAGGATATTCCTCTCTTTTGCATTACTGCTAGCTCTGAAAAACTTCATGTGGATTATAGCTTGCTTATCTTTATGTTTCTATTAATTGATCATGGTGTTGGACGCTTTGTCCACCTTTGATTTGGTTATCACCTTTGTACTGCCTTTTTTGATTTTTTTTTTGTCAATAAAATCTTGTTTCTTATCAAATAAATAAATAAATAATGAGTGTCAGGAGCAAACATCATATTGAAATAATAAATTATACAAATGAAGGGTACGATATATTTAGCAAGTAGCCTCGCAGAAGGTATAGAAAATTTGGTTAAGTCATACTTATTTGTCCCTCTCTAGGTCTAAAAGTGTAACCCTAGGAGCGACCGAGTCTACTTGAGGATATATTGTTTTCATCCAAAATCCCATGGATTCCTAGGAGTGATAGAGTCAATGATGTTGAAAGAATCACGAAAGCGCTTTTTGGTATTGCACTGTGTTTAGCGAGTAATGGTTTAAGGTAGTTTTAGTGGAGGTAGTTCGAATCGTGCTATGTAATAACCCATGAGGTTTTTTAGGCTCTCGTCCGAATGAGGCCCGCCTCTATAAGAAAGAGGACCATGAAGTCTGAAAAGTTTAAAAACTTTACAACGTGCTAACACGGGTCATTTGTCGTATACTTCTCGTTCAAACCACATATCTCTTCAACCATTTTCTCTTTCAAGTCTAGACCATTGGGCATCTTCAATTTTGTTCTCAATCATTTATAAATACACTTAATTACTTACATTTCCACTTTTCGTTTCTCCATTTTCATCACACCATGGCTCCAAGTCCAGGCTTCGACATTTTAAGAGCCCAATCAAACTATTGTAAACATCGTCCGGCCCTTTTAAGCGAGAGGTTAAACTAGGAGCTTAAGGACACCTTTGCCCCTCACATATGGAGTGTGAATGGACGCATGACTTCTCAGGGCCCAATGTGATGCTTTGCGAAAGAAAAAGAAGAGTTCTATACCCATATTCGAGCCGTGGATTCTATATTTATGGAGTCAAGTTGTTGGTTGAGATTTTTATATAGTATTTAAACTTGCCACAGATTTTTTATCACCGACAATACGCATAGTTGCCCTCACAGCCATAACGCTTCATACAATTGGGTTTATTTGACTAGCCTCATCAACTCATTAAATTGTTTAATGCGTGTATGGTTGCATAGGAATATAATTAAATCTATTCCACCCGTCATCTACAATATGTAGCAGTTAATTAGGAATTTTAATTGGTATTAGAGCATACCGTTGGATATTTGAAATTTTTAAAAATAAATTGTACCCATGAATTATCTACTTTTATTTTAGCAAAATAACCGTGGTCTACTATGGCATCCATCGGGTGGACCCAAAATTCCACAATCTTTTCTCCCTTTATGGAATTTTTTTTTATTAAAACTACAAAACATTTTTTGTAGGTCTTAAATAAAGGGTACACCCTCACTCTTTCTGTTCCCTTTAGGAATAATAGGAATGTATTGACAAAGCTACTTTAGAGCCATATAAAAGGGTTTTTAAATGATCGTATGGATGGTGAAGTCTCTTAAAAGGTGAAAAGGCCTATCTTCATTAATTTTTGCCCTTGATGATTGTAAAGTTGGTTTGGATTTATTGAATATTGTTATTTGTTGCCTTTTTAGTTGATGGGCCTTTTTACTTTGTTGACAAACAAATTTCAGCCCCACATCTCCTGTGTTAAGAGTATTAGGGTAATATGTGTAAATTCAAGAGGGTGTATGTGTAATTTTTATTATTATAAATACGAGTGATGTATGAGAGCTAGGTCAAGTTGGTGACCTCTCTTTGTTTCTCTCCAATGTTAATCTTCTACACTTAACACTTAGCATGGTATCAGAGCAAAATCAATACAAATTTTAAATATTCTGATTCACGGTTGTGTGAATATTGTCACTGTGATTACTGCTGGAGTTCGTGGTGGTGTTGTGCTGACCATCGCGGTCGCGTCTGGTGGTGGTGGTAGTCGACTGGTGTGGTCGACGTTGCTGTTCATCGAGTTTTGCTTCGGTGGTGTAGTCGACTGTGGTCGACATTGTTGTTCATCAATCAATCGTTGTGGTGGTGTGGATGTGGTGGTCGAGGCACAATCGAAGTGCTCGAGGTGCAGTCGAAGTGGTGGCTTGATCAATCGTAGTCGTGGTGTGGCTGTGGTGGTCGTGGTGCAGTCTGGCGCCGTCAAAGACCAGAGGGCTCTCTCGTGGAACCCTAATCTCAACGAGGAAGAAGGGATCCAACCTATGAGTCGGATCTAGATCAGATCGGGTCAAGCCCAAGTTCAGCCCAATCAGATTTTTAAGTCCAGCAGTTCAGGAGCTCATTTCGGCCCGGTTCAGTGTTCCAACCCAGGTTTCGAGCCTGGTTCAAAGGTCCAGTACTTCTAGCCGGTCCGGTTCAGTCAATTTTAGACCGGTTCATGTAGGATCCGTATGTTTTTTGTCCGGTTCAGGGGTCTAGAGGGCTAAACCGGTCCGATTCAGAGGTCCAAAGGGTTAAACCAGTCCGGTTCAGAGGTCCAAAGGGTTAAACCAGTCCGGTTCAGAGGTCCAGAGGGCTTATCCAGCCCGGTTTAATAGTCCAGAGGGCTTAGCCAGCCCGGTTCAGTTTGTTTTTCTTCCAACTAGCCGCCTGGTTCTGTCCGGTTCAGGCTTCTAGCATTCGTTTTTCTTTTGGTTCAACACTGTAGTGCTCCCTGTTGGTTATTTGCTACACTCTTATGGAACCCAAGCAAGATGTTACGATCCTAAATATATTTTTTGAATATATTTGTAGTTTGTCTGTGGTGGTGGTACAGTTGTTGTGGCTGTGTACCGTTGATCGTCGAACTACAGTGGTGGTGGTGATACAGTTGTTGACAGTACTGGTATGGTACTGTTGTGGTGGTGTTTGTCGTTGTTGATCGTTCGTCGTTGTTTATTGTGGTGGTGGTTGATTCATTGGTACTGTTGTGGTACTGGTGATCATCGTTTATCGTCGTTTGATGTGTTCGTCGTGGTGGTGTAGCTGTGTCGAAGCTACAGTGGTGGTGGTGGTACAGTTGCTGTGGCTGTGCACCGTTGATCAACAGTGGTGATGGTGGTACAGTTGTTGTGGTTGTGTACCGTTGATCGTCAAACTACGGCGGCGGCGGCGGCGGCGGCGGCGGCGGCGATACAGTTGTTGTGGTGGTTGATTCGTTGGTACTGTTGTGGTACTGGTGTTGTGGTGTTTGTCGCTTGTTGCAGTGGGGTACTGTTGCAGTGGTTTTGTCGTTGTCTATCATTGCTTGTCGTGGTGGTGAGGCGCAGTCGAAGGGTAGTCGCCGTCGATTGTCGCTTGTTGTGGTGGTTCAGTTTGAGGGGCAGTGTTAAGAGCTATGAAGCACGGACACTCTCGAGAAGGTGACGTATCCGTGTCCGATATGTATCGGACACCGACACTCTTCGGACACTCTCGAACACGTGTCCGATATTCTTTTATTCGTGTCCATAATTAACTGATAAATTTTTAATTTTAGACACGTATCGGACACTTTTTTGGTGACGTGTCTAACACTTTTTTAGAACGTGTTTACTACTAAACAATGGACATTTGTTGAAATGTGATTAACAAAGCTTAAAAATTTTAGAACATATAATTACTAATACTATACATGTTAAAATTGTACTCAAAAAAAAATAATAAAAACAAAAGATAAATAAAAGTTTTAAAAAAGAAAAATTGAGAAAATGAGAGCAATTATTTAAATTATATATTAAGTACACATTGTCTACAAAAAAAATTGATGATTACGGACTATTATGAGGATGTTTTAGTCTAAAAATTCATAAAGATGACTAAACATTAGATTTACTTATCATAAAATACTTAATCTTTTATGAATTGTATATCATTCTTACTATATTTGTAATAAATTATATATAAAATATAATTTTTTTTGTAGCGTATCCTCAAATGTCCGTGTCCTAGTTTTTTTAGAAATGTCGTGTCGACGTGTCCGTGTCGTGTCGTGTCGTGTCGTATCCGTGTCCCGTGTCAGTGTCCCGTGTCAGTGTCCGTGCTTCTTAGGTTAAGAGTATTAGAATATCTAAAGATCAGCTTGCAAATATGTTTACCAAAACATTGAGTCGTATACGTCTTACAACTATTTATTCCAAGCTTGGATTATATGATATATATAGTCCAGCTTGAGGAGGAGTGTTAAGAGTATTAGGGTAGTATGTGTAAATTCAAGAGGGTGTATGTGTAATTTTTATTATTATAAATACGAGTGATGTATGAGAGCTAGGTCAAGTTGGTGACCTCTCTTTGTTTCTCTTAAATGTTAATCTTCTACATTTAACATCCTGCAATAAAGGCAAGGTCTTATGTCTTTACCTAAGGATTATGGAACATATGGTCGTCAATATCATAATTTTATTGTCATACGTACATTATGTTTGACACCATTTTTGTAATTTGTGCCGAATCTTGAGATTCTCAATTCGATTCATGACCACAACATTAGAATTCATGATATGAATCTCGATTTGACACATATAAAAAGTATTGAATACCAATGATGGACCTTAAGAGTAAGCTACTATGCCAGCAGTCTGATCAAGCAGCAGTACCTTCTTGTAAATTATAGAAGTAATGTCACCCAGCAAAAATTAAAAATGAAAAGAATACAAACCCATGAAGATATGGTAGCATTTACTTGTGTTGAAAACAAAACTTACGTTTTGAAAGAAAAGCACGGCACAACAGCATCTAACATAAAGAGACAGGTGTAATGGCCTCAGAAAAACTGAAAAGAAAAAAAATACCTGCAAGACTAGGCTTCCAGAGTAGTCAGCAATTCCACCCATTACATCCAATCTTCCAGGTGCTCTTGCCACAAAGATGTCTTCCTTCACAGGTGAATACAGTAACAGAGAGAACACTGAGGCAGTTAGAAACTTTCGACCAGCCACGGAAAAGGTTTCCACTTGTATCTACCAACATCCACTTTTTTTTTGTCTCTCTGTGTGTGTGGGGGGGGGGAGTTGGAGGGACACACACGTAAAGCCCCAAATCATACAATTATGAACAATCCACTGAGTATTGTGAACGTGACGAAACGGTATTTGGATCTTTTTATTTTATTAACTTCATCTTTTACCTTACTTTCTACAATTGTCTCAAAACAAGAAACTATGTCTATATAGGCAGAAAAATAGTCTGCTATAAACATGATTCATAGCATGATTCCAACAACTTACATATCTAGCAAGTCATCATATACCCTGAATGCATTATCTAAAAACAAAAGGTGCTCTTGTTTGAGAATAAACAAGGACCAATCTGTATGATTTTAAATAATGTGAGCATAAATTAGACTCTCATATTAAATACTTTCATGTGCCACCTACAACAATAAACAAATAATAGGCAAACAGAAAACTGCCAGAAGAGATTGTTAAAATGAAGACCTCCCAATTGAAGAGATTAGCAGCAGCCTTGCGTTCCCGCATCTGGCGCTTCTCGGTATGGTTTCCAGAATCATATAAAACATCTAGTTCTGCCAAGCTCTTCAAGAAATTTGCTGTATCAGAAAGACCCAGAAAATCTCCATGAAGAATCTCGAAGTCCCCGGTGTATCTTGCAAAGGAAATGCCAAGGTGTCAAAAGAAATAGGCAAACATCACGTACTATCAAAGGTCTAAGTAACAGCATGAAGAAAATAAAAGACTCACGAGTCCATGTCGAAGTTATTATCACTCATTTCAGTAGTACTACGAAGACCAAGTTCATTTTCAGCATTAGCATACCAATCTGGGATGCAGATATCTCTTCCAGGGATTCGTTGTAATTGATACCCAAGAATAATGGCATCGCGTAATCTCCTAGCCCCACTAAGCTAGAATTCAACACAAAAAAGGAAATACCAACCAATCAGAGAAGAAGAAATACATGTAATAAAATATTTGACTCAGTAACCCATACGATTTTCAACAAATATATGTTTGGCAAATACTATTGTCAACACTTCAGAAAGACATATAACATTCAGCTTTTTTAGCACTCATTTGCAGTTTTCTTGCAAATTATATCACAGTAAACAATGCATATGATCCTGAACAATACCATGTCTATGATTTTTTTAAAAAAGTAACAATGCTCTGCTTTTTAATAAACTGAAGAATCAGATCATACCTAAACAGGAACAATTTTTCAACAAACATAAATCAGCCCTGAAAATTAAGCATACTGTCTAACTACCATTGTACCTAACCAATGCTGAAGCATCTGTGTCACTGAAGTTGTCAAGGGCGTTATTGGTTGAATGGAGAGGCCCCTCAAGCATACAAGCCAAGCTTGGATGGTGCAAGTCATTCGATTTGGAATACAAGTTCTTTTTACACCCTCCCTCACATGAGACCCGACTCACGTGAGACTAACAAACAAACAGAATGCATGCCGAGACATTCAAATGGGTAATAGATCTAACCCATTGACCACCCAAGGCCCAACTCTAATACTATGTTAAACCTTGGGTGGTCCTAATCATTCGATGTGGGATAAAAGCTCCCTTTAAAATTGGTACTTGATTTTTTTACAGTTTCTTTCTGTCATGTGCCTAAGGTTATAAAAACCAAGGACTACAAAAAGTGACAGACAGTAATCATCTAAGAGAGTAATTATCCTTCTTTCTTTTGCCCTCCTCTTTCTTCTAGGCCTATGGTTTATTCTTCTTGGCACCAATTTCAACAAAAAGTCAAAATACGAATATGATCAGTACAAATGGCCCGGAATAACAGGTTTTGTCCTTTTTTATCTAATGAGTTAAGGAGCTCAGCCATTCATCATTGTCAACTATATGATCAGCTTCCATGACATGTGATCTGGAATAAATTTAGCTGCAGGAAGGCAGCTGAGGAAAGAGTAATGAAAGCGAATTCTACTTCTATTTGCCATGCCTTCTAAGGAGGTACATCTGTGATGTTTTGCACATGGAGAAAACAAAAGGGTGGAGGTTCTGACAATAATATGCAATATGAAGCCAGTTGGCAACAGCAGTTCAATTGCACTGAAGTATACACTTCACAGCAGCCTACCAGTAGCACTTTCAAATTAATGGTTCAACTTCTCACCTTCCGAGGGGAAAAAATAAAAGAAAATTGAAATATAGAATCAGAAACATCAATTTTCTTCTGTATCATCTTTTTAAATCCATAATCTAACCAGAAAGAGTTGACAAAAGTGCATAGCTATAAAAGTTCCAATTCCAATCTGTTTAATACAGGGATCTGGCCTGTTTTGGCATCAATCAGATATAAAAAATCGCTAAATTCTTTACTCAATATGCTTCCACATATTTTACGGGAATTTATATGGAAATAAAAAAATACATCTCAAAATTACAGTATTGGAAGTAATAACAATCTTTGTATCAAGGAAGCCATCAGATCTGGATATGCAATATTTTTGATGCAATAAACACCAGATAGACTAGATGTTGGTCCAAACAAATGCATCAGAGGCCACATGTCAAACCAAACATCACAAGAGAAATGCAGTACAGACTTCAGCTTACCAGCTTAACAACCTAATGGAACATGAAGCATATAATTCATGATATAAAATGTCAGGTACCTTATCAGTTGCATAGTTCTTCCCAACAGCTGTATCCTGCAAAATACGAGCTGCAACCTGCAATTTTGAGAATGTATTAGAAAACAAACTGACTCCTAGTAGAAACACGGTGGTTGAGAATGCTGAGTTTGAGGTTTTAAATTTGAAAGGGTAGGGGAATGGGGGATTGTCATTTTATTCTAAGGGGTATAATGTGTTTGTCTATGGCAGAGGGACAATATTACGGGTAGTCTAGGGTTTTCTGGTTTTTTTACGCTATATAAATTGTTGTAATTTGGTGTATTGACTTGTGAGAAAGTATTATTTAAAACCAAGAAAACTTTCATTAAGAACTGTGATCTATACTTGTTAACTCACAAAGAAGATTCCTATTAGAGCAGATATTTGGGAATGTAGTGTTAGGCTTGCTTCAAAAGGTCAGAGTTGTGCAAAAGCTACTTGCCACTGTTGTTTTGGTTTAAACGATGAGAGACTGGTCCATTGCTAACCAATTTGCCATCTCACAAGATTCAAATATCACGGTCACGAGTGTCTTCACAACGGAAATGTCAGTCCTTTGTATTCTCACACCCAGGACATAAAGTGAGAAGAACAAAGTCAAATTCTGACATAGAGTTTTTAAGAGATTTCGGCAGTAAATATGATGCTTTCTACACTTCATGCACTAGCTGTACAACCCTCATAACTGAAACTTAATTGATACTCAAATAAAACTTACATACATAACAGATAAGGCAATCTAAGGGACTAATACTCTAGGTACTTTTAAGATTTTCCATTCTGAATGACCAAGTAGCAAGTTCATCCGCGCCTACAGTACATTCATCAATATTTATGCATGATTCAAGCTAAACTAGTATTTTGAGAACCTCATCTTGCTCATTAACCCAGAAAACACATCTTGATCATATTTGACTCTTCATGCTCTTATTCTTGAAGTTAAATAATCCAAAAACACTGGTTAATGACGCAACAACAATTAAAATTAACAGAATTCATGCTTCCCTATCCTCCATTCTATCATTTTTACTATGAAAAAACAAGAATAAAGTATTCAATAACCAAAAAGAAGAGGGTACCTCGCCACCATTAATGCCTCCCTCATAGCACGGTTTCAAACTAACTGCACGTTCAAGGTATGGGCTCCAGTGTCCAGTGAGTAGATCCCTCCTGATCATCTCAACGCCCCCTTGATAATACTGATTAAACATATCTTAAAACATTACACATTTATAAATCCGGAGTAGGAGAATTAGCGCCAAAGAAAGGACGAACATGAAAACGAAATAAAGGCAGCGTCCATTAGTACCTCAAGCATATTTCTCAAAAATGGTTCTTCATTAAAGTAATCTCTACGCACAAAGACAAATGGTAACTTGTATGCCATGGCTTCACTTACTGTTCCATATCCAATTTTTCCTGGAAAAATGAGTAACAAATTTGCTTCAGCATACATTAAATCCATTTCAGCTCAGTTGAAGTTCCCACTACTGACCAAGCATACAGTCAGATGCAGCTATTAGATCAGGAGTGTACACATCTTTTGCAAGCTTGATAAAATTTCGAGGGAGCTCCTGCTTATCAGTTGCTCCACAAACCTGAATCACAGAAGAATAGCAAGTTCCATCCATTATGGTGAGACTACCTGACATATAGGACAGAGGACCACATACAGATATATGGCAAAGGAGATACCAGGCATAGCCAGCCAGAAGGTAAGTACTCCTCCTTTAACTTCCAACCTGCTGGCTGCAAATGGTGCATAACAGTATAAACTTCAACTAGTACTGATAGAAGAGATCACTACACCATAATTTATGCGTATAGGCCTATAGATAAGCAACAAGAAATACAATCATTTTGACAATCGGCAAGCGAAATACAGATGTAATGTTCCAAATTTTAAATGCAACACAAGAGCAACTCATTATCCAAATGATTAGAGCACATTCAACATATGAAGATGAGGAATACCCATGCAGAAGGGCACATCCATGCTGGGGGGGAGGCTTTTTTTGGTCGAACAGTATTCTTTTTACTCAATATTTAAAAAATTGAAAATGCAAGTGCTGCCAACATATATGGCACATCAGCAGAGAGAGAGTGATGCAATAAATGAAGCAAAAAGAAGTTAACTAGCATATAATGAATCAGACAGTCACACAATGACACGAAATGTCTTCGTTCAGGAAGTGGGAATCTGACTGCTTATTACAGTGAAAGTAAAAGCTCCAAAGGTGGGCAGCTACGACTGCGGAACTCTAAAACATCAAGAATACAATCTTCATCATTCTCATTTAGAATGGTAAAATGAAATGCAGATCCCACGAACGACATTGTTGTCCATGTATTCTATGACAAAGATGTAATAAAGAGTGGCTTTAAACAACAGTATCAGCCTATTCACCAGTTGGTACATGAATACGTGAAGGGTGACAAAGGTGAGACTGATAACAACCGTTGAAGTAGTTGCTCAAATTCAAAGAAAACGGCTTGGGCAGCTGACTTTTGTGCAATGCCTTGACTTCTTGTATTCCGTGCCAAAAGTTAGTGGAACAAAAGGATACAGTTGGCCAACACATGTGAATTGGCATGAGTGTGAAAGGTAGGTGGAATGATTAAATGTTGGCTGGTTTTCTTCAATGCTGAGGATTTGGTGAATGGACTTGGCTGCTAACAATGGCATACAAAAAGGCATTACCACATGTGACTCTTGATAACAGTGGCAGGGCAGAAGCCACTGACTGATGTGAGGCATCTGGAAAACTCCAAATTTCAAAATTGAAATTTGTGGATTATCAAATTCGGAAAAGACTGTGAGGGTTTTCACATTTGAGAGGTTTCTTTACTGGGGGATGAGGGTGGTAAAATTGAGAGGAGTGTACAAGAAATTTAGGGCCCAGGCTTGGGGTTTGACCTTGAGTGGTGAGGCTTGTACTATTGTACTTCTCTCAATAGTAAAGAATGTGACCGGATCACGCCCCTTGAACTTGGCAAAGCTTTTTGTCAAACCACATAAATATTGGCGTTGTGTATGTGCTTCGATTTATATATTTATACATTTATTTTATTGTCATTCTACTGACCAAAATGCTGCAAGTATTCCCAACAAGTGGCATCAGAGTTGATTAGCAACAATATTTTTGTCAGTACAGATGGTACATAGATTTGATCCAGCAAAACTAACACCACTTTTCTTATGTCGTCAAACTTGTGCAGCAATACGCTGGAAAACTACTTTAAAATCCTTATCAAAATTAAATTCATCAACATCATGCAGAAGCTAGTCACAGACACCACAACAGGTTTGGAACTGTTAGAAAGCGTAATTAACAGATGAATCCAAATAACAAAAGAGAGAGAATGTGAAGATGAGAAAAGCATAAAGCCAATGAGGCCAAGCTGTACCATCTAACAATCCAGGTACAGAGTGACGGGCGCCAGAGTGAGAGAGAGCAAAAAATAAAAATTACAAAAGTCTTCTCAATACGCAACATATCCAAAACCATTTCAAATAATATAAACTAAGTTACTCATGCATCAAAGCGAGATAACATGCCAAAATGTTTAGATAGTAACTCACTTGCCCGCCAAAGTTGAGGATAACAAGCTTGACATCATCTGCAATTCCAATTTCCCTCCTCGCCTGCAATGGTTGAAAACAACAAAATTCATAGGAAACTTACATCTTGTATTATTTTTTTTATTTTTTTGGGGAGGGGGAAAGGGGGAGGGGGACTTGAACCTTTGTCCTCAAGAAGGTAGAGTCTTCACAAGGTATGGAGTACCATTGGACCAAAGGCCCATTGGTTACATCTTGTATTAGCTCTACCCTTAAGGCATTGATTAAATATCTTTTGTAACAACCTCCTTACGAGATTTGTGCAACCGCCTCACGACCAAAGGTACATCAATCACATCACGGAAAGCAGGCACTGCCAAATTAAATATTAATTTTACATAAAACATCTAAATGTATTTCCAGCATCAGATACATAGATAAGGAAGAGTAGATAAGAAAGTAGAAAGTCAATGTCTGGGCAATGCCAAGACCAACATACTTGGGCAATATCCGGGAAGGCGAATTAAGAATTCACAGTGAGAATAATCCTCTGCTATCTGTATTAATCATAAAAAAAAAAAAAATTAATGTTAGCAAAGAATCTTTTCAAAGAATGCTTTTTTATATTATAGCAAAGGGTAAAAAAACAATCTATCAATGGTGACAGTCCCTGAATTCCATCAAAATCATAGAACTCTATAATTTCAGATCATGTACCATGCATTTTGATCCAATGTTACCAAGATCATGGGTTGTGGTACATGATCCTGGAACAGGTACAATAGTTTCTTCGATACATGATGTGGTTTTAGGTTGTGGTTCGCTTTTGGAA
Organism: Ilex asprella; assembly: GCA_023539305.1. Classification (NCBI taxonomy): domain Eukaryota; kingdom Viridiplantae; phylum Streptophyta; class Magnoliopsida; order Aquifoliales; family Aquifoliaceae; genus Ilex; species Ilex asprella. The sequence continues at coordinate 41,658,482 of CM042188.1, read as the reverse complement.
CTCTTGTTAGGCCCACTTTCACTATTTCATGAACTCAAAAATTTAAACATCCATATTCAGTTAGCTAATATTTATTTTATATTTGCGATAAGAGTTTGAAAGCGAGTTCTAATCCAAAACTGTTTGACGCTTCATTGTTGTGAATAATAAAAGTCAATGATCACATATTTGAATTACAAAAAAAAATGAAAATCACAATAAATCAACATAAAGAAATAAATTACTATCACAAGTTAAAATTTGAGGTTGGGTTACAATTTGAGGTTACCTTAGATTGCTGATTGATTAGGGGGGTTAGGGTCACAACTTAGGTCGCGAACCCGCCCACATGGGGGTTGTGCAGCCTAAATCATTAATCATGAGACGCTTAGGGTACCTGTGATCCCAATTTTCCTCATCTGATCCATTTCCTACACCCTAAGTCCGTCGTCGTACATTTAACATGCAATTAGGCTACCCTATCAGTAACTAATATATGTGCATGGGAAATTTTTACTACCCATTTTCCCCAAGAATGAGAAAGCTTTGCCTATTTCAATTGACAGCTATCTTGAAATTAAAGGTATTGTCAAGTATGATCCAAAATTAGTGGAGTATTAGTTTGCCTGCATTTCGAAACACCTGCTATAAGTCCTAGTATTCTCTATTGGATGTGTATGACTATTTTATTAACGTGAACAGATGTAAAAAAAGTCATTCTTTTCTTCATTTTTTCATTTCTAGATTTGAGCGATGTATACTTTCTAGGTTTTGTGGTTTCTTCTCCGAAATTCATATTTCTTCACTAAATTTATCTTCAAGGACACACTTGTTCATATCCATGCCTATGTGACTTCTTTCCTTCCTTTTTTCCACTTCAGTGCTTCTCTCCTTTCAACACAACACAATGCTTTAAGAATGACTTTCCCACTGGCTTAAAAATCTGAAAGTTGTATATATGGTTTACACTTTACATCATTTGATACCACCTGATATTATGATTTTGATCCAGGCGTAAAGCACACATATATATATAAGTTACATACATATATAAAAGCTCCTATTAATATCCAACAAAACTCTAAAGATCCAATAATTGTGAAACTACCTCAAAAGATCATTCACAGTGATGCTAGCACTGCTCCAGCCAATAACAATTCTAAATCTAAAGTCATGTAAACCAAATGTGCTGATGTTGTCATATTTAATGATAAACGCGGGCACCTCACTGGTATATAGGTCTCAATTATCATCACTGTTATATTTTGTTTTTCATGTTCAACATTTTCAGATGCAAGTAGAATTTTGTGTAAAAAAAGTATTGAGGCCCTTTGGAAAACACCCCATTCACAGGTTGTAAAGGTCTGTAGTAGTCAGAAGCTAACAATGGGGTGTACCAGTCCTTAATGGTTGTCACAACATCATAACGGACCGTACATTGTGTCAGTGCATCCACTCAAAAACCAATTGGCAATGAGTGAAGATGCCTTTTCACCACATAAACCAACCATGGATGGCCCTAAATATTCGATGTGTGATACAAAGTCTCTTTACTTATTGAATTCCAGCAAACCAATAAATATATGGGTCCACATTAGTGACAATGCGTATCAATGTAGTGATGCAATAGCACCACATAATGATGAGAATGATATTGCTATTATGATCCAACCAACCAAATAAAGTCAAACTAGCAATTCCCAATGCTGGACAGCCTGGACAACAGAAATTCCAAAACCCAACCCAATAGCGAGGGGAGCAGGATCTACCTCTTTGTACATAGACATACCTATTCTTATTTGAAAACGGAAATGTGAACAACATACTGATATTGTTTCTTGTCGTAGTATGCAGAGATATATTTCATATTTCCCTCTATACAAGTAGTAGGAAAATTGATCTGTTGGTAGCAAATGGATAGGGACTCTGGTATGTCAGAGAAGTTATAAGACACTGTGGGTGTCCATAGATATTAGGCATAAAGAATCAGTGAACCTGATAAAATTTCAGACTATGTTCATCATTTTTTCTTATGGTAATACTGCTAATATAACATGGATGGTTGGAGACAAGGATCAAAATATCGTGTCGATACGTCCGAAACGTTTCGGAATTTCAACACACCGACACGAAACATAGGTTGAATCCCAAAATTCTAAAGTTTTGGTTGAAACGTCACTGTGTCGGACCATTTCGGTCGAAATAGTACCGTTTCGGTCGAAACAGATCGAAACACTTGTGCTGTCATTTATATATATATATATATATATATATTTATATAAGTAATGAACAATTACATTTAATACCCCACTGCATTATAATTTTTTACTTTTAACTATACATAACTACCATTAATTTAATTTGATACCTTTCATTATTTTTTTCCGTTTTATAATTATTCTTTTATGTTATTATTATTTGTTAAATTTACATATTAAATAACTGCAAGTCATTTTATTAATTATAACTTATTTGTTAAATATCTAGAATTAAGTATTTATGTGTTTTAGTCATTGTGTACACAATGATTTTAATATTAATGAAATAATATTATTTATTAATTTGAAGACACAATT
>CM042188.1:41625557-41655527 GCA_023539305.1 Ilex asprella | reverse complement strand
TTGGATAATATTCTAATTTAAATGATTTCCGCCTCATGTCAAACCTTTTTTTCCTCCAATTTAAATTTATTCTTATATAAATGGATGTTAACTGAATAAATATGTTAAATTAATCAATTATTTAGCTTAAATGAATTGTATTTGTATTTCTACATGTTTTCACGTGTTTCCATATTTTTTCTGCGTTTCCATTGCATTTCCGAAACGTTTCCGAATTTGAGCTGACAGAAACGGTACTTCAAAACGATATTTCGATCCTTGGTTGGAGACTTATTTCTTATATATAACAATTAGCAACTTAGCATAATCACTGAAAGCATGTAAAAATATACATCATTAAATGACCAAGCAAAAGAATTGAATGTTTTTTCATTTGGAGGAAAGTCGGTGTCTATTTATAACATGCATTCCTTCTTTATGGGAAAAAGAAAAAAGACATCACATACCTTCATAAAAGACAACGAAGTTAAAAAATATGCAAGAATCTAAAATTGACATCAACAATTATTATAGTTTCCAAATTCACTTTAAAAAGTTTCCAGTCAATACTGGCCATTCCGCAATATATCACCTAATGCACCTCATGTGTCATCAGTAGAAATGGACTTATTGCAATCCCTATTAATATCTAGGACCAAATAAAATCAAATGAAAGCAAATATAGTGAAATCACAAAGAAACAGCAACCCCATTAGTGGAGAAACAGGACTTGATGAAGATGACGATACACAGAAAAGAAATGGTCACCTGCCAAACTATCGATCGATGATGATATCCAGCAGCCATCACATATTCCGCATAGATGAAGTCCCAACTGCAGAAGAGAAACAAGGAAAAAACAGATAGGCAAGAATAACTTGATTAATTATTAGAGGTAACTTAGACTGCATAACTATAACCAGTCAAGCGCAAAATAAAAAGTTCATATATTGGAGATCGATATGCAAAATAGGGCTAAAGTGAGTTGGTAATCACAGATAGAGGAAATCTTTTTACTTGGAGAAGCAAAAAAGTAGGTTTTTGTCGCTTGGACCAGTGCAGAAGCAGAATTAGAGTCATGTAAAAGGGATTAGGAACTTCTATGGTTTCGGACTCATTGACTAGAACTAGGACTCTAATCTAGAAAAGCTCAATATTAAAACTTGACCCAGAAACGATCCATGGGTTATACAATATAATCTGCTCTAGCAAATCCAGAAATTACAACAAATAATAAATGTATATAAAGACAGATGCATAAATAAGAACGTCGGCAAACTTACTTTAAGTTGGTCAAAAATAAGACCCAAGTCAAATAAAATTATGCAACATTTCATGGGCATCCCTATCTTAATAGCAAGTCAAATTCCAGGGTCACATTCTTTGAATTTGTCTTTCTTGAACAACTTGTGGACTACATCATTCTCCCTTAGTTATAGAAAAGTTAACCTCGAGTTTTGAAGTGTAGAAGTATCATTCTTCACAAGCTTTGAAATTGCAACTGTGCCTGTCTCGAAGAGGTCTTAAGACCCGTCTTGTTTTTCTTCCTGAATTGAGGAAATATCAAAAAGATTTGGACATTGTATGTTCGTGTTGTTGAATTTTTTCCAAATGCAAATCCTCAGACTGAAATACTGGCATTGAACATGAAGCCTAATAGGGTTCCCTTCAATTGAACCCTTTCCCCATTTTGTATTTGTGTGCTACTAAATGTGCTGCTAATTCCACTCGCTAATTTTTTTTTTTTTGTAAAAAACACAACTTTTATTGATAAAACATAACTATGAAGATTGAGGCTACAACAAAAGAAGATTATTTTTTTGGTAGCGTTGGAGATGCTCATTTTTTTTTTTTGGTAAGAAACATAACTTTTATTGATAAAACATAACTATGAATATGGTATCATTTGTGGCTCTTCATACTCATTTAGATTCTCAAAGGATGCAACCAAATTAAGCACTCCAAATATTGATGTTTCTGGTTAAAAGTCATCTATATGACTAGTTTCATTAGAGCATCTCCAACGCCCTCGCTAGTGCATACCTTTTAGCCATTTTGGTGAGCAAATTTCATATTTTGCTGCTCCAATGCCCTCGCTAGTGCACTCGCCAAAATCTAAGAAGCTAAATTGCTCGCTAGAGCTAGTGAGGGCTAGTTGCTCGCCTGCTCAGCCTGTCTTCCTCCATTTCTCATGTTTTGCTCCATTTTTGCACTGTGAACTGTCTTCCTTCCTCCTTCAGGTATGTCTCCCTTCCCCAATATATGTTTTCTCTTGCTTTCTGTGAACAGCCTGACTTCTTGAAATTTTTTTAGATGAGTTTCTTTTAATTGTTCACAATATGTTTGATGAATTCCCTCAATGAGATATGCACTCGATTCAGCCTCCTTCCATTCACAATTCCACTGTTTTCACTTCTCAATCTCTCTTGTTGAATTGATTTGTTTTGATTGTTTAGTAGTATGTGATGTGTGTGTTGCTATTTTGAGATTGTTGATATTGTATTTAGTTTTCCAAACAGAAATTCTTCTTTATTCTCTCTTTTTCCAATTGGGTCATCTTTATTTTTTCACAAAAGTTTGTTCTATTGTTGCCCTTGCATGATTTGCTCCTCCAGATTTATGCTTTGTAGCTTGAACTGTATTTTTTTTTACATTGTTCTGTTGTTTTAGCTTGCATTTATTTTTTGAAGTGCTTCCCCCATTTATACGGCTGCACTGGTTATTTATTTGGGAGTTTGTTGTACTTCTTGTTGTTTCTATGTGGGAAAGTCATTTGAGGATATTATTCAGCCCTTTTCCCAGTTGTACGATTAACTAAAGACAAAGCTACTGCAATTTCATGCCCCATCTTTATCTGCTTTAGCTTGTATGGATGGATTTGAGCTTGTATGGATTCTATGGATTGTATGGATTCATGCCCCATTTCAGCCCATTTGAGCTTGTATGGATTCTATGGTAACCTGCTTTATCTTACAGCTTTTGTGCTTGCCTCCAAATATATTCTTTCCCTTTTTTCAAATGTTTTAAAGCTCAATGAATGTTCACTTTGTTGTTTTTTTCCAAGTATATTCTTTCCTTTTTTTTCAAGTGCTTTAATGCTCAATGATCTTGTGAAATTCTGGCAGTTTGTTTTCTGTAGTTTCTCTAGTTTTCACCATAGAAAATCTGGCAGTTTGTTTTCTGCAGTTTCTCTAGTTTTCACCAATTTTTAACCACTGCCCAGCAGGCAGCTTCAATCAGACAGTGAAATATGAACCTCAAACATAGTTTTGACTATTTCTTCAGCCCATATCTAATTGGGTTCAGCATGGCATGGATTGAATAATGATTTGAACACTTAAGTGATAGCAGACTTGTAGTATTTAGAATCCAAATTATGTTTCTGAAGTGAATTATGTGAAAATTGAATGATATTTGTGAAGTGTTAATAATGATTTTAATTCCCTAAGGAGTCTGATCAAAAAAAAAAAAATTCCCGAAGGAGGAGTCTACTGATCATCTCCTTCACTCATGATTGTAGTGAGAAAGAGAGGTGTGTAGCCAAACTTACACAAGAAAATTGAGTGGCGTGTCTGGTATAATTTTTTTTTTTTTATTTGGTACAATTATATCATTAGAGTGACTAAGCTATGAATTTACATTTGTGAAAGACCAAATGGCTACAGAATCTACAAACCCCAAAGTTAGGCCTGATCCTACAACTAGTACTGCATGTAGTTCCCCCTGGCTATGGACCTATGAATATGACTTTTTCAGATTTTTGGAGTAATGCATATTGAGGTGGTTATGATTAGCTTTGTTCGTATTGTTGAGTGTCATGCCTCCGATTCAAGCTGAATATTTTAAGCACCTCCAGATGGAAATCATGGCAAAGAAATATGAGTTCAATACTAGTAAAATAAACTTGAGATATATGACAATGAGAAGGGGGAGGTCTTATTTATACATTTTCAAAAATATGACCGTTGTAAATATGGACATTGAAAATATGACCGTTGTAAAATTTAAAATTTGATGACGTAGCACAACACGTCATCATTATGACGCTTACGTGTTACGCCATGTGGCATTTTTGAATTATATTATTGAAGTTAGTTAAAGTTATTTGAAGTAGTTAGGTAAAATAGAGAGCGTGGTTGGAGTGAATTTTAAAAAGTAAATAGCTAAAGTAGAGAATACAATAGTTAAATATATTTTGAGTAGCTATTTTATTGAGCGTGGTTGGAGATACTCTTAGACAACTTATTTGATACTATTCCACCACACTCAGATATTCACTTAGTTAGCTTTTTAGACAAATTCCATTCACGACTATGTCAATGCTTAACCTGAAAAATCTATGATCTTTCAGCTTTGATAAAAAAATTGGGTAGAATATCAGTGAAGACCAAAACTATTTAGAGGTGCAAACAGTACCAGTAAATAGTAATTAAAGGTGAGCAGTATTACTTTGTGGGTTATAGTTTAGTGAATTGTTTGGGAAATGATAGGGTTTCATACATTACGTTTGAGGATATAAAGATTCAATTGTTAGATCTGATTATGGGTTAAGAACTTTGATACTTATAGAAAAATAGAAGAAAGAAGAAGAAAAGAATAGGAATCACTCATAGGGTTCCTTGGACACCATAATAAGGGTTTTAAATTGCATCACACTATTCTCGAAGCCTATGATTGCTGAAAAGTCAGAAATATAATATATCCCTTGATCTAAAAAACATCACAGATCTATGTATACAATCCTATGTATTTCCTAATCCTAAAAAGTTGAGAACTCAAAAATAAAAAATTGACTAGGAAACTCACGTAGACTAAACTAGGACTCTACTCTAGAAAAACCCAAAATTAAAACTTGACCCAGAGTACAACTTGTGGATCTAAAAATTACTCTGTTCAAGCAAGTCTAAAAATTACCAAAAAAAAACCCATTGCTTTGAAAACTATAAAAAACAGCATAAAGTAAGAATACCAAGACACAAACTTAAAGTAACCCAAAAATAAGACCCACCTTGATTCAAATAAGATGATGCAAGGTTTCACATAGGTGTTTGTCTTTGATAGCAAGTTGAATTTCATAGTTTTGTCACATCTTTGAATTTTTCATTTCTTGAATAACACTTATGGAATGCAACACATTATCCGACAATTTAGCATGGTTTTTATGCTTACTTCTTACATAATTAAGAATTTAAGATCCATTATCATGCTATTTATCACTAAAGGCTAACTAGAAAAAAATCTCCCTATAGCTTTGAGAAGAGAATCATTTGTTCGACTGGCAAAGTACATGGTAAAAGGGAGCGCATAAAAAAAAACAAGCAAGCATTTAAGGACCTTTAACTTGAATTAAAACTTCCTCCTTTGATATGATGTTGATATCTAGTAGGGTTATCCGTGCTTCTTTCTTGCATTAATATGGTCCAGTAATAGTCCAAAACAAGATTTCAGGTATTTTACCCTCCTTGCAATTCCTTAAGAACCGACTACATGAGACAGAGAGAACATTCCAATTATGCATAAAATCCATCATTGTACTAGCTTGCAATTCCCCGTTGGGCATAAGAAGGCAGACAAATTAAAAAGTCGGTCCTACTGCCCACGATTCTTTCTTTCATAAGTATAATCCATTGATAGTTGAAATCAAGAATGCATTCATGTTATGATCTCTGCAATTTTTCTAGAACATAGGAACCATGGACATTACGAAAAGGGATAACCTTTTTTCTCTGATAAGAAACGGTCAATTTTAATTATAAACGGTCAGAGTGTCAGAAATGCAGTGTTTTTTAAAAAAAGAAATTAGACATAAGAGTTAGCATTATGTGTTCCCTACTTTCACAAACACACTCCAGAGGCCATCAAGTCGCATATGAAAAAATTACCTCACTAGTGCAAGAAAGAGCAAAACAAGCAAGAGAAATCAGAGGAAACGCAGTGTAGTCAAAACTATTTATAGATGACAAATTACCTAAAGTTGGTGACGCAAACAGATCGAATTCCAGCATCAGCTGCTGCCCTACACGCAACTGGGACAACATCCGAAACCTATCCATCAAGGTACTGATAAGCATTCCTTTTTTTGAACTGGATAAGCATTACCTAAGACCCTTACATGAAGTGGAAACCAATCTAAAAGATAACACTGAAAACCAAAAAAAAGTCTAAAATCCATTAGAAACCTGCACAAGAGCGTATTTGCATGACCAGATTAAATGAAAGTACTTCTTTGTTTTAGTCTACAAACTGAGCTTGCACCACATTGTTTGCTCCCCATACATCCATGATAAGTCAAAAAAAATCCCTTACTTGACCCAAGCTCAATTCCAGAAATAGAAAACTGAATGTTTCCATTTCCTTTTGACATCCGAATGCAAATGACCAAGATCATACTATTCCATGAACCCACTTTACATATACTGGTCGAAATTCCGTACAATGATAGCAAGCATTAATTACCACTAAGTCTGCCTTGATGGAGTTTAGCCACTCAACTTCCGCTGCCAAAATAGAATCACGAGGTTCTACAGCTGTCTCGGAATACTAGATGAACCAATGAGATACCAAAAATAATTAGTATAGCAAGCAGGCAAGTAATTTTTAAGCACCCTTGAGAAGAAACTAATGCAAATTCATCAGTGGAATATGAACAATGAAGAAGAAATCACAACAATTCTCTTCACCAATTGGAATCAGCATGAGGGTTTTATCAATCCTTCCATCTGCCAATGTAATTAACAAATAACTAAAGGAAAAGTAGGATACTTATACACCTCTCATCTTAGTAATTAACCATACCTTCTCTAAGGAAGCAAGGCGATCCACAGTCAAAGCATCTGCTTGAACTGCTCCACAGTCAAGGAGTACCTGCGGTCCCACATATAATAAGGGAATGACATGTGCAGAAAGTTTGAGAAAGGCAAATTGATCAATTATTTCCACGTAGAGTATCTTTCAGCATGCAGAATTTTAACAATAAACATACCTTTCGGAGAAAGAGTCGAGGAGACTGTATCTCAGTAGTAAAGACAAAGTCAGGTGCACCAGTCACAACATGAACATCATGCCCGGCGCTAATGAGATGTCGAACAACCTAATCATTACAACAAGAACTCAATTCTTCAGCAATATATCCATTGCAGACAAAGTAAACTAACCAAATATATGTATATATATGTTTTCAAATACATAAGTTGTGTGCCCAAATACATAAGAATTTGATTGTTGTAAAAGCAGGCCCCGTGTGGTTGACAATAGAACTGAAGAATATAAAAGTTAAAAGAAATTCACACTCTCCTATCCTCCTCTTATGTTTTGGAAGTGAAAATCACCTTAGTTGAAAAGTACACAACACTTGTGCGAAAAGAATTTTTTTTTCCACTTTCTTATAATCCCAATAAGGGGTCATGAGCATACGGTACCCTGTGCAGATAGAAAGAAGAAGAAATATATGGCAGTGTGAAGGGATTAGAATGTGTAAGTCTAGGTGGTTAAATGTTGTTATAGGGGCAGTAATAGGTGGTTAAATGAAAGAAAGCATGTATAGATTTGTAATTAACTACTGATGAAGGGAGAGAACAAAACTCTACCCTCTCCCTTTATTAATAGTATAAATGTACAGAGATCATGAGTTGCTAGCTTTTCAATCCTTGTGCTCAAATCAAGATTCAAATACACCTATGCATATCGCAATTCAGCGGGGATAAAAACAAACAAGCACCAATTTTTCTGAGTTGCAATTGAAAGGAAAAACATATTCACCAGAAAAAAAAATCATAAGTTTGCCTGATGATTATAATCATCAGAAACATATTCACATATAATTCAATTTTTCTCCTTTAATAAAGAGAATGGAAGCAAAAACAAAGAATCTTCGTGCGAGCCAAAGGGAACATGATAACTAAAAAGGCTTACAAAGTCTTACATTATAAATCCATTAAAGTAATCAAACAACGTAGCATAGAGAAAATTTCAGAGAGAAAATGGGTGTATAATTACACCACAACAACCATAGTGGCATGCCCCAAGCACTGGCCAGTAAAATAGCAAGAAAACATAATCTGTTTCATTGATGCACAGACTTGATCAACCTTGATTTCAATCCTCATTCTCAAATTGAAATCTGTGGGGGTGTGAGTATGAGTGGTATGCTTGTTGGTGTTGATGTCACATGGAGTTGTCACCCATATCCTTTATTTGATAATAGACTTTTGTTTTTTTGGGTTATGTGCCGAGCTATGGAGTGAGAAATAGTAATAAGAGTTGACTTGGTTTAGTCATTATCGTTGGATACTTGGATTGGATTGGATTGGATTGGTTATATATATATATATATGTGTGTGTGTGTGTGTGTGTGTGTACATGCATAAATACAAAAAAAATTGAGGCACATTAGATTAGGATTCCTGAAGAATAGAAAAGTAACAGAAATCCACACTCTACTACCATCTCCTTCTTACTTTTTGGTATTGAAACTAGACTTGGTGGGGAAGTATACAGCACATGTTTGATTAAAAAAATTTCCACCGGTCATTACCTTTTCAAGTGCTACGCTGAAATCAAGATTCAAATGTGCATATGAGAACTCAATAAAAGATAAGAACAAAACAAACTTTTCCGAGTTGGTTGTTTGTTAATAGATAAGGGTGGCTTAGTACACGAGGCTTCCGCCAGGATCTAGGGAGAATAAATTTTCAGCGGAAAAAAAAAAGTCACAACCTCACCATGTAATTACATTCAAGACTAGAGTACTCCAATTTCCCTCTCTTTTCTCTTCTTTTTTTTTTAAAGAAAACAAGCAAAAAAAGAAAAACCAGGGGTGCTTTTTTTATGATTTTCCAAGGCATTAGAAGGCGGTTCTTTTTTAGTTTCTTAATTCATTCTTCCTTGAAATTTACATCCTTTTTTTCTTTTTCTTTGAGGAATCTTGTCACCAATTAGTGTACCTCTCTTCTCCTCTTAAATAATATTCTAGTTTCTCCGAAAAAAAAAAATAAAGAATTTTCCAACCACCCAAAGCAAACTTGATAAGTAAAGAAAGAATTCACAGAGTCTAAAATAATAAATAAGCAACATACTTAAATAATAAAACAGCCGAGCAGAGACATAATTTTAAAGAGAGTGGAAGAATTATTGCACCTCAACAACCCGAGTGGCATGCCCAAAGCCATGACCAGTAACATAGTAAGCAAATACAAGATGTTTTCTTGATGCAGAGACTTGATCAACCCCATCTTCAATCCTCATTCTCACTGTGCAACCTGTGTGTTGTGCTGGTTTCATGAACCCAAGGGATTATCATATAGAACTCAAAATCTCAAACGCACAAGAACATAAATCATAGAGGTCATTGCAGATTTCCAGAAAAAGGTAAAAAAAAAAGTAAATGCCATTTTTCCCTATACTCACTCAAAAGGGTACTTTTCCGACAAATTGACGTACACGCATGTATTCAAATATTTATGACCAGACCAGAATGGGTTTATGTCATTGTCAGCCCACTAGAAATCCACCACTAGAACAAAGTATTGATTCCAACAAAAAAAAAAATCCCAACCAAAGAAATCAACAAATTCATCAGTTCATCTTTCCAAACTTGCGTGAATTGTGCATACACAAAGATAGCATCTTGAATATTAAATGTGAAGAGATAGAGAGAGATAGAGAGAAGTACCTGGTGGCTCTGATGATCGGCGATGAGCAACGAACGTGATAGACTGAATTAGGATTCGCCGATTAAGGGGCAGCGGATGAAGAGAGTCGAAGACGAGAGAGTGATTGTTTGTTTTGGTGGTTAATGCACAGTGATGGTGATGGAGTAATAAATAAAGTTAATAAACAAATAGAAAGAGTAGGATGTTGAACCGGTTTTGTCCTTATCATGAGTCAGCTTAGTTTTGGATTGGATTGGATTTAATACAGTCCTACCATAACTTTGTTACTTACCTTAACAGCATAAATTATATGGTCTCTCATACTCTGGATAGGCACATCTTCAATTTGGATAGGCACATCTTCAATCAGATTTATTTTATTTTTTAAATTTTTTTATATATTTAAATTTAAGTCGATTAAAATTTAATTCAAGATAATTAAAATTTATTTTTATGTATTAAAATTTGAATTAATGAAAAATTATATATTTTTACGTATTAAAATTTGAGCCGATTAAAATTTTATTCAATGATCAAATCAAATTTTAATCAATTCGTATTAAATTTTAATTAGTTCAATTTTTGATACATAAAATATATAAATTTTAACTGACTCGAATTTTAATACATAAAAAATAAATTTTAATCAACTTAAATCTTTTCAAAAAAAAAAAATCAACTTAAATCAAATTTTAATAAATAAAAAAATATAAAATTTAATCGACTTGAAGCAAATTTTAATCGGAGCTAATAACTCAAGTAGAGTTCAAATTAGCTCGAATTTTAATATGTGAATTTTTTGTTAATAGTCTCGAATTTTAATACATAAAAAAAATAAAATTTAATCAGCTCGAATCAAATTTTAATATGTAGAAAAAAGAATTTTAATCAACTCAATTTTTAATATGTAAAAAAATAAATTTTAATTGACTCGAACTTTATATAAAAAGGTTGTTTGTGGTTTATGTGGAGGTAATTTTGGTATTTTAGATAATTTATTTTTGTTATAAATAGTGGTTTAATGGCCAAAGGTGTCAGCGATGTTTAAATATAAAGTAAAAAAGGTGTCAATGATATTTTTAATAACTAGAAAGTTCACCCATAATAGTGTCCTTCATATACAGAGACGACTGAGAATTATTAGCCAAGCAAATGAAAAAAGATAAGTATTAAGAAAAAAAATCTAAACCAGATAAAGGGGCCTTGAAATTTATAAGTAAGAAAATAATTACAATTCATAACAATTAGGTGATAAACTGCTACTTACTGAATCGAGCAAAACATCCAAAGTATTGTGGTAGGAGATAGTTTATGTTTTCTATTTATATAAAAATCACGTAATTAAGACCAAAAAAATAAGGTTAAAATTGTGGGTTTTAATTTTTTTTTAAGGTGATCCTAAAACTTCATTTGAGGCCCTAACTTTTTTCTTCTAATTTTGGAGCACAACCTTAGTCATATGTGCCTAAAGTTGACCATGAGGATGGATAGCATGACAACATGCTACCAAAAACTATTATTATGATACTAAATTGAAATTTATGCATGAAAAAAATCAGTCGGTTTTGATGAAAATCTTATCTTCTCTTCTCCAATCTCCAGCTAGACACATGCACGACGCACCTCGCTTCCCTTCTCCTTCCTTCTTAACAGATGAAGTTGAAGCTTCATTTCCACCATTCCCACCCCTTCAGTTTTTTCGATCTTTTCCAGCCTTCCTTCATGGCGATCTCTCTGAGTCTAGAAAGCCAGCATTTTTGTATGCATTCTCAAACATCACCCGGTATCGAGCAACTCTAATAGACCAAATCAAAGGCAAGAACAGAAAGCTCACTGCTTAAGAGAGAGGGTTGGTAGACTTTGGTGCTCTTTCAACTATCTGGAAATTGCAGCATTAAAGAAATGAGTTAGCTTCAGCAACCTTAGCCTAAGTTCCATGTCCATATATTGGATGAAAAACATCTTCGAACTGGGTCTCCCAAACTTCATTTCATTGGCTGGTAAGTTGTTTTGCAGAGCCAACATAATGAATATGGAAATCCCGAGGACAGCAAACTTTACAGATCCTTTCTCACTGAGAAGGCCAGTCTCCTTAAACATTTTAGCTATAAGTGAATCATAAGCATCATTGTAAAGAATGAACTGACACTTACATTTCAGAAATACTTTCTCACCGATTCATTCGTTGGGAGAGTGTCAGTGCATTGAATCTCCAGCAACTAGGAGATTATGCTGATAGCAGGTTGCCTATATTCACAAAGAAGGATATTGAGAAGATATAGTTCCTCCAATAGCACTCAAAAATAAAAATACAAAATAGGTCGCCTGTAATGTGTATATGTGGAGGCACCAAAAACAATACACGGTCTCCAAGAGCTCTTGTTTTGTTAGATTGCACCACCCTGCAAGCAAGGTAATTGTGATCTCTCACAAATCCCATTAAGTCCTTTAGATGTGACATGCTCCACTTGACCTGGTCTTCTCTTTCAAAAACCTCGTTCATGTTTAGACCTCCAACATATATCAGCATCTGGTATAAAAAACACAGCAAGAAAGACAACTAAAAATATCGCGAGGCTTCATTGGAAGTAAAATACCATTGTCTTTGATAAAAGTTTATATTATAACAAATTGAATTCAACTCCGGAGAAAGCAGTAGTGGGATGATACAGTAATCTTTAAGGCGTAAGGCAAACAGAGGCGCTAAGGACCTCCGGGGCCTAGCCGAGAGGCGATAAGTGAGGCAAACACTGTAAATAACGAGCAAATATTTGTTTATTGGACCAATATTTAATTACAAGTCACAACTAAGCATCCAGAAATTATGAAGCATTCAAGTTTAAACTTTTGAAATATTAAATGTTTAGATTTCACAAAAGCATAACATTCAAATTCCATCAAATAGCATTAATATCTCAAGTTCTTAATATCTGAAAACATAAGTCAAACAATTGAAACAACTAAACTTCAATTCATGCTTCCACCTATCATAAGGACCTATGAATAATCCTCACCACCTAGCAAACCATCTTCACAATTATTTGATTTATATCCCTCCATATATTACTCCTTTGCCTCATCTGAATCTATTCCTCGTACCTACAGACGATGATCTTGAAACCCCTAGTGTTGTCCTAGAAGTTGATGTTGATCTAGTAGTTTGCTGGCTACTTTCTCCAGAAGCTCTGGAAACATCATCCCACGTCAACGATTTTGGAGCTTGTTCCACATTGATAGCATTGCACCTCCAAAACTAGTGTATGAGTCATGTGGACCTCTACACTTGTTCTTAACTAGTTTTGAGTTAGCTTCTTTAACATGGCCTCAGAGCTGTGCTAGGGGAGGGCTTAATTTCTTCAATAATTAATTTCCCTTTTGATTGTACTATAGGTTCAGTTGTTTTTTTTGATAGATGACAACAATTTTATTAATGTAAAAGAAAATTTTAGTACATAATGATAATTTGGACAAGACATCCATACACCAGCCACATAACAGAGGCACTACAGATTGTAACAAGCAACAATAAAAAACAATTCATTCACACGCCGCATGCCATCTTGCCCCGATACCATCAACCCCCTCGTACTTATTTTCAAACACTTGCATTTCTCTCTAACCAAATCACCGAATAATAGCAAAAATTGAACAATTCCAAAGGGTAACTCCTTTACTTCTCCTTCTAAACCATGATAGTCCACACAAAACATTGATGATATAGAACTTGGAGCTACCCAACAAATCCCAGCCAACTCAAACAACTTGTTCCATAATTTCAATGCAGGAAATGCAAAAATAAATGGCTAGCATTCTCTCAATCCATTTTGATATAGGTTCAGTTTTTATGTCTGCATATTTGTCTTTTGATTCTTATGTTTATCTCACAATGTGCAAGTGGGGATTGCACGGGCAAGTATTAGAGCTCATCCTTAAGAAAATGACACCTCCAAAAAAAATGGCAGTACTGGCCTTCCACTCATTATCAATTGGTTTTGAGTTAGATTATTTGAAAAAATAATCATCGGCAAACAAAGAGTCATCATCTTCAATTGATAGCCTAAAGTATATCATGACGGAAAGCACAAAAACGAGAGTGCCTACGCACCTTGAGAATAATCCCTGAGGTGTGCACCTCATCATAGTCACCTTGCCTAAGGCTCGTTGATGGGCAAGGGGTGCGCCTAGAGTAGCCTTGAGCCTAGACACATGCTTAAATGCGATTTTTTTACAACATTGGTATGGCATGTGATCCAAATCAGCAGTGGAGGGGGCGATATTGAAGCTACATTTTCATTGCAATATGCCGAAGCAATTAGGAATAAACATGATTGGTAATGCAAATGATTCCAAAAGATAAAGCAACAAGTACAAACCAAGAGAAATGGCCAAAAATGAGCTGCTAAACAAATCAAGAGGCATGGACATGAGGTGTACAAGGAGCCAAGAGCATGAACTTAATCAGAGGAGTACAATCCAATCTGAAAATCTTATGACCATGGAATTTTGCTTGTAAGAGTTCAAATTCATGACAATAACAACATTCCACCATTCCTGACTCATCAAAAACACAAACTAGTCCATTTTATGTCCACCTAGGAATTGAAGGATCCTTGCAAAAAGGTTTACCAACTCTGAACTGTGTGCGTGTGGAGCCTCCTGCATTGTTCATGTCAAAAGGCTGCCAGAATAAGTAAACAACTCTTATAATACATGGCTAGTTTTTTGGAAAGCTCCTTAACCAAAGATAGTAGCTATCAAGATGAAATCAAAGATCAATCACTGCATAGTTACAGACTGGCCAGATGGTTTAAGGTATTGCAGGAAGACAGAGGATTGACGTAAGACTAGACAGGGAAAAAGTTGACTAATAAGAAAAGCTGTAATAGACTATCAATAAAAAAACACCCATGCATACATGAATCCCCAGGAACATTGGTATCAAAAACAAAATTTGTAGCCAAGTTTAAGCAGTTTTATTAGAAGTAACAATTTCAACCTATAAAAAAACTAAAAAAAAAAAAGTCATTTCCAAGTCACTGATTTCTCACGAAGATATTCAAACAACCAAAACAAAAATCATTCTTCACCAAATGCAATAATGTGAATGTCTTCAATGCTAACTGAAATCAACCATATAAAGTGACAGAAAACGCATTGGATGCTCTAGCAGAAACACATGTCAATAATAGCATTTCAACTCTCATTTTGTTTTAAATCAAATACCAGTCCCAAGTACAGAGAAAAATAAAATTACCCAAAGATAGGCAGGTACCAAAAGGAAGCTTCAGAAACCCAAATCATAATATCACCCCTAAAGAGAACTTTTGACGTTACCAATGAATCTTACTTCATGTTATCAGCTGCATCCAATTTGTGTTTCCTAACCTTCTCTAAAGCAGTATTGTAACATGTGTTTGAATTAAAATTAAGCACCACATTAACCAAGCATTTACGACATAATTGAGGCATAATGTGTTTGAATTAAAATCAACATAGGAAGAAGACATCCATCAAAATTTTAGGACAAACATACGGAGTTTTGTAAGCAAAATGTTCAAAAATAAAAAACCAAATCATAAAGAAAGACAAGATCTATGACCTTATGATATTTCAGCATCATTGTATGCACTAGAAACCACTCCTATATCCATTTCAGAGCCGTCTGAAAATAAATCATCCTCAAAACCTCTAATGGTTTCTTCTTTCTCAGTTTTCACGTGAACATTGCCATTGTCAGAATCACTATCGAACAACTCTTTGTCCTCCATTTCCAACTCTTTGTCATCTATGTCCAAATCTTTGTCATCCATGTCAGCTATGTCCTCAAATGTCTCAATTTTCTTCTTCTTTCCTCTATATCCAATGAGGCTCTGAACCTTTTCTTTCCAAAGTACCAATGGGCATTTCTCAACCAAGTCCAAACCTTCATAAGCCTCATTCAAGAACACACTAAACCTCTTCCCCCTCTCTGAAACATAAAAAATCCCAAAATGCTTCAATAACAGTCTCATCAACTTCTGGGGCATCACAAACTCCCTTCGAAAATGTGTCAAATGATCAGTCACCAACCTCTTCTCAAGAGTAAAACTCAACAGCTCGTGCATTACAGCCACAGCCCTTTTATCAAATTCTTTAGACCCGGCCTTTAGGCCCCTAGCATCTGCATATGGAGAAAAATACTCCATCTTCTGAAAATGGTCAATCTGTCCACCATATCTATACACTTTCTTATAATTCGACGGAAACTTCATTGGAAAAGCCAAGTAAAGTAACCCCGGCACATGATCAGTTAAATCTGACGCACCCAAAACTTTCTTTTCTATTTCTGTTACCGCCCAAGAAGGATTCCAAGAAACCAACTCCAGGAACTGACTCTCGTCATCATGTTGAAATGGTTGAACTACTTTAAATAATTCCGGATATTTATACACCCATTTGGCTCTAAAATCAAATGGCAATCCCATATCCCTCCGAAAATGCGCAATCTTGTCTAATCTTAGTCTCTTATCAAGAGACATCATTAACATTCTTGTAACATACTCTGCAGCTTTGTCTTGCTGAGCTTCAATGATTTTCTCTTCTTCTTTAACCAACTCTTCGCCTATCCTCGTCATTCCACACCACAATACACCCTTCTGGTCTTTGTAAAGTTCGAAAAGTTTGGGGGATTTTCGGAGGAAGTCTGAGATTTTGTGGGGTTTTGGTAGATTGATTTGGCGTCGATATTGGTCGAGTGACTTCATGGGTATGATTTGTTCGGGTTCTTGCTTGAGAATTTCGAACAAAAACAAGATTTTTGAGCTGATTTTGTGCTTTTCGGTCACGATTTCGAGGTCGTGGACTCTTTTTTTTTGGCTCCTGTCTTGGACTCGTTTACTGGTTGTCATTGAGCGATGTTGTATGTGGATGTGGACAGTGTGTGTGCAGTTAGTCCTGGAAACTATTCGGTTAGCCATCACTTTAAACAACTGACATGTGAGAGAGAGTTAAGAATTCATCGTCTTGAACCATCACCTGTTTGAGGAAACGCCTGAACGAAAAAAGACGATGGCTGAGAGCTATGCTTTTCTCAATGTGGCCGACTGATGGTAAAACTCCAAGTGTCATGACATTTGTTTTTAAGTTACCCATAAATTTTTAATTATATCAAGACATAAAATATGCAAAAGTAATTAATACAATAATTGACTTAAATTCCGACCCAATTTTAAAATGATTCAAAACATCATAATCGACTAATAACTCACATCGAAAGCTTTGGGTGTGTGTGTTGGGTTTATATGCCTTCCTTGCAATTCTACTTTCTAAGTAGAATTGTAAGTGTTTGGCTTTGACTAAAAAAAACGATATGTGTGCGTGTGGCTGTCCCATGTGGACCCAGAATGCCATCCCTCGTCTTACCTGCCGCCTGAAATGAATGGCACTGCGGGATGGGCCATAGGCCTAGCGTTGGATGGGCTGGGCTTCCCACATCGGAAGCATTGGGTGTGTGTGTTGGGTTTATATGTCTTCCTTGCAATTCTACTTTCTAAGTAGAATTGCAAGTGTTTGGCTTTGACCAAAAAAAAAAATTTGGAGTGAAATTCTCTCCAATTTTTTAATTTTTTTTAACTAATCATTTACTATAAATTCAAGTTACACTTATTATATACAATAAATTCTTTAACGATAATTTATCAAAAAAAAAAAGTATTAGAGAATATGTATATCCTTTTAACCAAGGCTAATCTAAACTCATGGCCACCACCCTTTAGTTCATAACCACAACAGTTATGGAAACAACTCTCCCAAAACTGTTCCTAGGGTTTTCTTGCCAGACTTTTGCTTGTGTCTAGGGATGACAGTAGACTGAGATTGGGGTCGGGGAATAGTCTCGACCTCATACTCGCTTTAAAAATATTTGTCCGTCCCAGTCCACCCACATTAGCGAGAAAAATTTAATCCCCATCCCTATCCCACGAGTAAATTTTGATCATCGTCTCCACCCATAACAATTAATTTCTATGATTTTAATTAAAAAAAATCAGAAACCTCACAAATAGATCTGTAAGAATGGTGAAACCCAATTATCTAACAAATGGATCAAAACAAATAGAGATAAACTAAAGTGTTCTTTTTTTAAGAAAAGAGAAGTGTGTGTGAGTGGACGGATTTTGTGATATGATATATATGTATTAATAAGTGGGTGGGAGAGTGGGTAGAGTTTGTGTCTTTGTGATATTATATATATATATTAGTAATTACCTATGCCTAAATACATCATGTACTAAATAAAAAAATCGTAAACAATTATCTATGCTGAAGGCAATGGATATCACAAAAATAGAAACCCCCACAATACCTGAAGTAGGAATGAGAATCGAGTTGTGTCATCTTATATTATGTCATATTAGTTTGAATTCCTGTCAAAAATACCTCAAGCTAAACACAACTTATTTAATTAATTGTGTGCATAACCTAACACTCACATCACTCGCTTGTAAAACATTTAATTTGGACACGGTCTAGGTAACACATTGGACATAGGTGATGTCTGGTTTCGCACAGGCAATTGCTTTTAATCCAATTCACCTCCACATGAAGTAAAATATAGTTCAAAACCTTAGTGATCTAATCTAATTGCAAGATAAAAGTCAATTAAAAGTCTTATAGGCTCTTGATCAATTGCAACTTACAATGAGCTAATCTAACTACCATGAGACACAAAAAAAAATCTATATCTTCGCGCTAAGGAAATGTGAATCCAAGCAAACCTTTAGTTTAGTTTTGATGCCAAAAAAGGTCATACAACTGGAGTGAACCCATTCAATGTCCAAAAAATTAACATAAATTAGTTAATATCTCATATCTAGAGTAAATTTGTTGATGCCAAGGAAACCAACTTTAACAGTCAATTAGCTCCTCCTACCCACCAAAAAAAAAAAAAAATCAATGATTATTTTAATACCTCCTCCATACTCTTTCCATTTTGAAACTGATAACTCACGCATGTTGTTATAAAAATTCCATCACCTCATCAAAAGGAGAATCTCATACTTTCCTACCTCTCTCCATAACAATCTCCTATAAATCCTTTTCTAAATAGATAAAGAAATAAGTTGAATGTCCACCATTCAATTCCCCAAATCAGTTGAGAGATAATGTAATAGATAACGAAATAAAAGCATGTAATGTTCATTAAAATACAATGTGTTTTCACTTCTCATTTATCGAAAATTATTAAAAATACCATGCAAAGAAATGAATTTTTACCTGGCTGAAAGATTGCTTCAATAACTCCAAAAGGCAATATTTTCACTTCGTTGTATTTAAGAGCAGTTTCAATCCAAACTATTCACCTATACCTGATATATTATAACAACAACGTGAAATAACAAAAAAATAAAATAAAACAGAACAACATGAGAGGAAAATATAACTTTTAACATATTATCAATTTTAGATGTGGAATTGAAGATGGAGAATTGTGTATACCTTTCTATTTGCACTACAACATACACACAAATTCAATTGCTTAGCATCACCTATATTTTTATGCAACAACAAAACCTTTCTTATCAATAAGAGTTAGGCTCAATGCATATAACCGAAATATAATTTGAATAACTTTTAGTTATTTGAACCAATACCCAACGTATCTATAGCCATTTGAGTTAAAACACATATTTAGGCAACTAAATCAACCCATTGTACACATGAGGACTTGACAAACAATACATCAACAAAACAAATAGAACATCACAAACATCTTAGTAGTAGGTTTTGATTCATATAGTTTAAAGAACACATCGAATTATAGAGAACACATATGGTTAAAAAAATAACATATCGAATTATAGATTAATTATTTCAATGAAGCTATTTGAAGTATTTAGTACCTCATACTCTAAAACTCAAAAAATAAATCACAACACTTTTTTACCCTTGGAGTAATAGATTACCTAAGTGCCTGTGCGCCTCCTTCAAGTTCTTGTGCAGACCTCTGCATTTATATTGTTGGAGTGGTCAAAAGAATATAGCAAATTAGAAATCTTAAATGATGGTGCTAGTTCTTTTCTCCAAGGAAAATTAGTGGAGTGCTTCCCAACCATCATAATTTATGATTGGACGACATGTCTGCCCACACACTGTGTATGTGTTCTATGTTCGTGTGTGTCCCGTGGAAAATCCTAGCGAACATCTTTTGCATGTGTTCTATGTTCGCATGGTGGGTAACAGCTACACAAAAAGCAACACACAAAAGCATTTTTTTTAAAAAAAATCGAAGCTTTAAGCAAAATATCAGCATCCCAAAAAAGAATTCAACATTTAAGCACAAATCAATTTCGTGTGTTCGCAGACGATGTGATTGCTCTGTGTGTGGAGCACCTCTGTGGCCTTTGATCGAACACCTTATGGGCATTGTGCGATGTGAGTGTTCAGAGAGAGGGAGGGAGATATGAGTAGCAGTAGATGTGTACTTGGGCAACGATGTTGGATGAGCAGCGACTGGGTGTTTCACAACGGCAAACTACAAAGATTTGGGAGACTAAAAACTTGTCAAATAAAGCAAGTTGAGATTGGATAGAAGACTAATATCTTAATAGAAGTTCAAAAGTTCTGAACCAATTGAAAATCAATTGGAGAAAAGTTTGTCAATTCTCTGTATAGAATAGATGAAATAGAGAGAGATTTGGTTTGCATGATAGTGGCGTTGTTATAGTGGTTTCTAGTTTGGGCATGACTATGTGACGCATAGGAGGAAAGAAAGAGAGGTTGGGCGCGAGTGTGTAAGGTAGATAAGGAAAGAGAAGCGGTGGACGATGGCTTGGGCGCTTGAGGGATAGACATATACATATACATATGGGAGAGTAGAGTTTTATAGAGAGAGCGGGAGCAAATTAAGACGAGAGAAGGGCCAGATTTGAGATACTGGAAGGTAGTGGATTTAAAATTTGAAATTTTTAGTTGTATGTGTTTTGAGAGAGGGAAAGAGGCTATATGAGAGTAGGAGTCTTGAGTTCTATATAGGTTGAAAGACTTATTCAAATTTTTAGATGGGAAAAAATTATGAGCATAATTTGGATCGTCGGATCAACAATTTTATAATGATCTGAACCGTCTTTTATGTTAGGATTACGTTGTTTGTTGGATGTGTTTAGGTCGCACTCAGTTCTATTTTATTATATATATATTACAGGTTTAGTTGACGCATGATGAGTTTCAATCCATCTTCGTACGGGTTTATCAAGTATCTCCGTACACGTTTATTGTCTAATATTTATGATCCATCTTTGGTCCAAACAAGACGAGTTTGGACGAATATTTTTTTTTGTCCACTGCTGTCCCTACTTGTGTCTTACCTTATGAGCAACACCAATGAATTAATCAATTCAAGACCACTAAGTGCGACCTAACACAAATTGGAGGCTAAAGCGATAATTTTATATGAGATTTTGATCAATATTTTAGAAAAAAAATAAAAATTGATTAGAGTTAATTGCACTAGAGGTTCCCAAAGTATGAGGTTTGTCTTATTTTGGTCTCCAATGTTTCAATTGTATTATTTTAGTCCCTGAATATTAAATATGTTTCTATATGGTCTTTCGAGCAGACAACGTCCAGATTACTAACGATTTTTTATCATAAACTTGTCACGTAATAGCAAAATATAGACAAAAATAATTTTAATAGTTCTTAAACAAAATTTGGATAGCTCTTGACAAAAAAATGTGTAATATAGGTAGCTTTTAAATAAAATTTGGATAGTTCGTAATCAAAATAGTGTAATTTAGATAGATATTTTACCAAAATTTTATTAGAAATTTGGTCAAGTGTTATCGAAATTATCTTTTTGTCCACATTTAAGTATCATGTGACAAGTTTATGATAAAAATTTATTAGCAATCTGAACACTGTCTACTTGAGGGCTATATAGAAATATTTTCAATATTTCGGGGACTAAAATGATGCAATTGAAATATTGGACACCAAAATGAGACAAACTCTATATTTTAGGGACCTCCAGTGTAATTAACTCAATTGATTATTTGATATTTTAGAAATAGTTGTATGATTTAGTTCTAATATTTTAGTAATTTTGGGATTTGATGAAATCAAATAATACAGGTGTCATTGCGAAGTTAAGATCTTAAAAATGAATAAATTATTTGAAGTCTTAAAGAGAGCAAGATAGTCAAAGATAAAGACAACGACATAGATCGAAACAATGAGAGTGGGAGGTAGAGAAAAGCTTGAAAAGAGGCGCTGAGATGATGAAAAGAGAGTGAAATGAATTTGAGAGATTACATTTTTTAAGTTAGAATTCGCTAATTTTAGGTTTTTTAGAATATTTTGTTATATTTTATGACTTTTTATAAAGTTTTACATAAACTTATGAAAATATATTATATCTTTAATTGGTCTATTGAAAAGGATTTCAGAACATTAAGCTGAACTAAGGGGCAAAAATTAAATTTGGGTCCTAACTTTTTGGGGCTTTAGGTGACTATTTTAATGGTCAGATCATAGAGTCGGTCATGTAGTATCGCCTCCCATTTCAAGGATTGGAGTGTTTGTATATTTCCCAACGATTATAGTCTCTACACATCCCTTATTGTCGAGTCTTCGACCATGAAACCTATTAGGTGAAACAAAATTGAACACTAAATGACATTCAAGGATTAGATATAATATATGTGTTAATCCATATTTTATATATTTTGCCTTTATTTGTCAAAAATCCTATGTGGACTGTTACAAAATAGTGTCATAATAAATATGTTAAAATTTTATTTTTGGTAATTCAGACATTTAATATAAACATTTGTTCTATTTTATTTGCATGTTATCTGTGTGCAACTGTTCAATAATAAAGTTTATATGAATTGTAAATATACATAGATCATCATTGTTAAATATAAATTTTTTAACAAACATATTCACATATTTGTTTGTTTCCCTCATTTTTTATTTGATCTGCACTTTTCAAAATCTCTCAAGTAGTCCATCATGTGTAGCTTGATACACTTTGAGGTTTATAGTGCTGACTCTAGATGAAGTTTTTTTTTTAAATATTAATTTTAAAAAAATATTTTCTTTTTGAGATGATGACTGTTAGTCAAATTTTATTCTAAAATTTTATACACGTATCTTTTCAATTGATCACATGACTAATCCATATAATCTTTCTAATTTTATGATATTTATTATTATTCATTTACCTAAATTTAATCTAATCTTTTTTTTGTTATATTGTGTTTGTCACTAGTGACAAATATATTTAAGAATGTTTTATTTAAAATTCAAATAGTGTTTAAATTTTTATCTTCTTCAAAAAAAATGTTCTTCAATTTTTTTATATATACAAATGTTTGTTTTCTAATAGTTATATTTACAAATCAACCTAACACTTCTATAATAAGAAAAAATATTATCTTAGAATAAAAAAAAAATTATAAGTATAAAATAATAAGACTTAATTTATTGTTGCAACCCATAAAATTAAGATATGATACAAATATTATCCCCTTAACATTGCCTATTAAGAAAGCAATAGAGATAATTAGTAGATTAATGTTTTATGTATTCAATTATTTAGTAAAATAATGTACTTGTAATAGATAAAAAAAGAGTGAAATTGAAAGGGGGAGGGAATGAAAATAAATAATTTGATTTGTGTATTAATTTTAGATAAGGATAAACATATAACTAGTGGGAGAACATGTCTTTGTAAGAGTATTTTCAATTATGATTCAAATTTATATTTAAATTTGAGTAAAAAACTTGATTTGATACAAATAACTCCAATGGTTAAACTCAAATTTAAAAAAGGAGAAACCCAAATTTAAATGAGAGTAAACCCAAATTTAAAAGAGAATAAAAATGACCTTTGAATCTTTAAAAAATGTTGAAACCTCACCATTAAATATTTAAATAAGCAGTTGGAGATGCTCTGAGAGAGAATGACTAATGATGTCTAATATACAATATATTTTTTCACATTTTAAGCTTTAATTTTTTTTTCAAATTTAATTTTGTGTTTAGAATGGACTTTGGGCCCAAATTATTAACTGAAATTTGTTTATTGATTGGAATTTTAATTAAAATTTTTTGTTGGTCTCAAATTAAAATTGTTTGTTGATCTCAATTTTATAAATTTTAAATTTTAATATGAATTATATTATAAATCTATAAATTTGTGACTTTTTTTTAATTGGGGCCTAGAATTTTGTGGCCGGCCTTGCAGACCACTCTTCAATTCAATTTATAGTGGAGGATTTCCAAACCCTAACCCCTTTTCAGCTGCACAAACCCTAGAAACTCAGATCTGGGTTTCAATGGATGAATCCCAAAAACCCCCAGTCCCAGGAGGCCCTTCTCTGATAAAGCACTTAGCCTCCTGCAACACCACCATTAGACAAAGATCCCTCAAGCTCATCACGTCCACTTGGCTTCCTTCTCAACCTCAACTCTCCGATCACGACATGAAGAAGCTATGGAAAGGTCTTTTCTACTGTATGTGGCACGCCGACAAAGCTCAATCACAGTCCGAACTCGTCACCCGTCTCTCTTCTCTGATTCTGAACCTGGATCTTCGTCTCTCTCTGCATTACTTCTCCACTTTCTTGTTAACCATGCGCCGTGAATGGCCCGGCATCGACCACCTCAGGTTAGACAAGTTCTACCTCTTGATTCGTTGTTTTGTGCGGTCTATTTTTGGTTTGTTTAAAAAGAACAACTGGGATTTAGAGCTTTTGAGAGCTGTAACGAGTATTTTGAAAGATAAGGCTTTTTTGGCGGACGATAAGGCGATGGGAAATGGGGTTAATTATCATGTAGTATCTGTTTTTCTTGATGAATTTAGGCCCTTTTTGCCTGTTAAGCTCGAAATGGTTGAGATTTTGTTGGAGCCTTTTTTTGCTGTGATGGGTAAGTCTCAGGATAAGATTTTTGTCGGTAAGGTTAAGAGTAATGTGTTTGATGTGTTATTGAAAACAGGGAGGAGTTTGTTGGGGGGGAAGAAGTCGGGGTTGGATGGCGATGATGAGGTTGAGGATGAAGTGCTTGGGATGATATCATTGAAATTGGGGGTTTCAGGGAAATTTTATGAACTGGGTTCGAGTGAGGATTGTTTGCAGGGGAATAGGAAGGTTGTATTTGTTTTGCATGAGGAGTTTTTGAGGTTGGAGAAGGATTTAGAGTCGTCTGGAATTGAAATTCTGATTCCTGAGGTTAAAATTGATGATGATGATGAGGTGCCGAAGTTGATTCCTATTGTTAGTAATGGGACTGAAAGGGAAGGTGCTTCTGAGGTTATAATGGAAGGATGTGAAGTTGACCTAGAAGGTGTGAGTGCATCTAAAAGTAAGAAGAAGAAGGGCAGTAAGGGTTTGATTGGGAGTAAGAAAAAGGCTACGAAGAAAAAGAATGGGCTTTCTGAAAATTGTTTAACCATTGAGGAAAGTGAGAATATGGTTACTGCAAATGGTGATAGTTCAAGCACCGGACCTGATAATGATGGTAATTTGATAACTTTTAATGAATCCGTGATTTCAAATCTTCAGATGCAGTTTGAGAAAGTAGCTGCTGAAGTTGGCATGGACACGGATGAGATAAGTTTATTCGATTCCACTGTAGTTACTATGAAATGTACTGCCTCGAAGAAGAGAAAGAGAGCTAAGAGTAAGGATAGGAAGGGCTCTACCAACCCAGACCTGACCAGTCAAGCTGATACCGGAGGGGATTCTGCTTTGAAGAGTGTAGACAAGAGTGCAAAGAAGGTTAGGTTTTCCATGAAGAATAACTTGGTGTGGAAGCCACACAGCCCAATGCCTCCCCAAAGTTTGAGATTACCACCCTCGGTTACTCCTAGAGGTAGTGCTCTCAAGAAAGGGATACCGCCAGGTCCCATTAGGGAGATGCCTCCTGCAAAGAAAAAGGTGAAGCAGAAAAAGAAGGTCCGAAAGGTAATGAAGACAGTTTCGCCTGCCATCAAACGACTGCGGAAACTACATGCTCTTTCTGTCTAACAGATTCAGGTTGGTGTATCTTGTTTATGGTTGATTAAGTTCAAGTTTTTCTTTAAATGGTCGAATCTTCTGATTCATGGTGCTTTTTCTTGGCTAAATTGCCTTGGATGGAAGTTCTACAGGTCTTTGTATTTTATTCTTGATTCCTTAAATTAAAAAATACATTTGATGACTGAGACAGAGTATATGCTCTTGAATGAACAACATATTAATGATTCTCAGCATATTTCATTGTTTGTGTTTATTTTTTCTGCGGTGTTTATCATAATTTTCACATGCCCTTTTGTATCGGTGCCAAATTGGAAAGCCACCTTTGCCCCCATTTAGATATGAGCTATCATTATCTCTTCTTATAACACTAAAACTTGTTATTGATGCTATGTTATTAGCTCCTTCTATTATGCTATTCATCTATCTGCTATCTATTTGAAGAGTTGACCAACTTTGAAATGAATGCCTTTTACTGTAAATTCTTTTCCACATTATCTGTTAGGATTCAAGAATATTGGTACTCTGAAATTATTGTAATTAAATCTTACTTTGTTTCTTGATGGGTGCTTGTGTGATCTTTCTTTCTCTGGTTCTTTCTGATTTTCGTTGAAGATTTATCTTGAGGTAAAATAAGTCTCCCTTCTGGACAGTGGTATGTTGACTGGAATAACTTTCCATGTTCCTGAAGTTGTGAAGCTGTTTTGTCATCAATTGATTTTTCCATCCGATGCACAGGGGAATCCGATTAAGCTCTACAGTATTAGTGTTGGTCTGGACTCTGGTGCAATAAAGAGAACTTTGTGACATTACCAAATGAGAGGATATATGTTGTATATATAGGGTGGCATGGATGGGTATGTTGCATAAATCATGTATTGCCTTGTTCAGTGATCATTTTAACTCTAGATACATTGTATACCCAATAAAAACCAAGCTTTCAGTTCTTCTTACGATAAAAGATCTATTACTTGGCCAGGGGATGACAAAAACAAATTCAGGTGAAGGCAGTGAGATACTGCATGATGGCCCAATAGCATATTAGAAGGATGTTTTCTTCATCTTGAGAAGGAATTTTTTTTCTCATGTTTCTTGTTTTTTATTTTTTTTGGGGTAAATGTGCCTAGTTTCTCTACCTAATTATAATCACTTTGCTTAGACCTTTTGGGGTAAATGTGTCTTGTTTCTCTACCTGATTATATTCACTTTGCTTAGACCCAAGTATTAAGACAAGTATTTCTCAAATTGAGTGGAGTTTATACCCCAGTCGCATGATTCCTCAGAATCCTTCGCTGTCTTGGTGTTTTAGCGACTGTGGAATCAGCTTTTTAGCTGAGCTCTGCTATTATCAACTTCTCTGCTGAGGTATACTCTAGTCAGCTTCTTTGGAGCTCTACTTTACAAAACTTCTGTATTGAGCTCCTGTTTACTCAACTTCTTTGCTAAGCTCTACTCTGGTGAGCGTCTCTACCATCGTCTGGTTTGGTAGGCCTCTCTATCGACTGTTGGTCTAGCTTCGTTTCTTCGTTGCAGTATTCCTTGCTTGGCTTCCTATGCTATTCAACTTATTTTTTTTTTTTTGGGTTCAATGGTAGGGTGTTCAGGTTAGCTTAGCCGCTTAGGTGTATTCAACTTCTCTGTTGAGGTCTGCTGGTCTTCCTTGGCTTTTTGAGTTTCTTGGATTTTCCTAGGCTTCTTTGACGAGCTTCATGATATTTTCTGACTTCTTAGCCGAACGTTGCCAATTAGAATTTTCTTTTAGCGGGTGCATAATGCTGTTGAACCTCCACACGGATTCTTCAGATGTATTTCTTTACTTGCATGGATCAGAATTTTGTTTCAAAACCACCCAAATGTTGTTTAAACTTATCTACTCGTGGGCGATGTTTGGCTATTATGCTTTTAGCATCGTGAATTATTCTGTCGTTTTTTTTTACGAGATTTAGATTTTATTTAGTATGTTTTCTCTCAATTTCATTTAATGATAAATAACTAATCATTGAATTTATAGTGAGAGATTTGTAATTAAATGAAATTGAGAAAATGTAACTTAGAGCGATCATTTTATGGGCTACGTGAATAATTGTATTTATGACCAATGAAAATGGTGATGGGTAATTAATGTTGGCCCAAGAATACTTGAAGTCTTGGGCAAAAATTTTAGATGGGCCGTAAATTATTTCGAAATGAATAATTTGATTATTTTTGTTTTTAATTTCAAATATGTAAATTTGTATCTTTAAGAGCATCTTCAACCCTGATTCAAATCTTGACTCAAATTTAAATTTGAGTAAAAAAGTATAAAAAATTTGCTCTAATCTTAACTCAAATTTATACCAAATTAAGGAAAATTTAGATTTTTATTCAAATTAAGGGAGATTTAAATCTTTACTCAAATTTTTAATGGTGAGATTTTACTCCCTTTTAAAGATTCAATGGTCATTTTTATTCTCTTTCAAATTTAGGTTTGCCCTTATTTAAATTTGAGTTTCTCTTTCTTTAAATTTGAGTTTGTCTATTAGAGTTTTTTGTATCAAATCAAGTTTTTTACTCAAATGTTAATTTAAATTTGAATAAAAATTTAGATCATGATTAGAGATGCTTTAAATAGGTATACACAGTGACCAAAGTGGTGAGATAACTTTACACTAGACCTTGGTTAAGTTTGAGTGGGTCCACCAACGTTAATTTACAACCCAAATGAACAAAAAAAAAAAAAAAAATTCACTGCACAAGTTCACCGGCGGCAAGTTTTTCCGTGGATATTTTTGGGTTCTTACCCGATTTCTTGGGTTGTTAATGTGCCGACAAATTTCGACGATAATAACAGAGAGATTGGAAGAGGGGTTTTACAAAAAAAAAAAATATTACAAATCCTTCTCTATTGATCCTACATGAGTAATGAATTTTAATTCGAGCAGTAACAAGATTTGTTGTTTATCGTATTATTTATGTGAAATCCTTTGACAAAATTATAATTACATATAATTTTTAGATTTTTCTCTCACATATTTGCAAAGTTGAAAATATTTAGCTTGTTGAATTTTTAATTCTTTATGTCAAACATCTATAATATAAAATAAGACAGACTTCAATAACTCCATTCGACGACCTCAAATAGATTCATTCAATAACCACTAATATCCTTTTCAAAAATCATTTACATTGTACTGTATTTTCAGGCACAGATTATCTCTAGTCAATTAATATAACTGACTATTTTGCTTATCTCCAAAATGAGAGAACAAAGTAATGAAACTTCTAGAAAATTAAGTAAACTTAATGAGTTTGATCATGATCCTCTTAAATTTGCCACTTGCCATGGCTGCGATGAATTGAAAACTAGAAGAGAGTCAGTCCCCTTCTGGGATGACGCCTTGAATTGATACACCATTTTTCAGAAGCAAACTAATTCTTGGAACATGCCTAATAAACAAAAATCAAAGACATTTCACAATGCATGTTGCCATACAGGAGAAGATTATTGCACATCCAATTTTTTTTTTTATTTTTTTATTTGCTATCTAATACAAGTTTTATGATTTCTTTTTTTTTTGTGCAAAATTTGAGTGTCATTTACATTTTTTAGGGTAACTTGAAATATTAGAATCGATCATAACAACTTTAGGATTGATTCCAAGTGCCCCAAAAAATTATAATATGAATCAAAAAAGTTTTAAAATTTTTTTTTGTAGAAAACTCATTCAAAAACTTGTATTTCAACCCACAAAACTTATAAAATTTTGTCGCAAACAATACCAGTTCAATAATAATCCACCAAATATATCTTATTACAAGCACATCTATCTATATATATAAAACAATTAAATCAGGTGGGAGGTGGCTTAAGATGCCTTCCCTCTCACTTTTTTTTTTAGAACAAAACTTAAGGTTGTCTCCAATCAGATGCTAACATGTATTATTAGTAACTATCCAACAACTCTTCACTGACTAACTATTATTTTTTAATTTTTTTTTTCAAAAAGTCACTTTTTATCACTCAAAAACTTAATTATAATTATTTATTTAACTTTTCTAATAATAAAATTAAAACTACGAATTATAATCTCGTGCATCGCACGAGACCACTACTAGTATACATCTCAACATATATACATGCGTGGGTGTGTATATATATACACACACAAATAGGCCACTGGGAATATATTAATCACATGTTGTAGATCCTTGGTTGAGGGCAGAATTTTCCCTGACAGAATCATTAGACCTCTGATACTTGCAAGTTCTGCAATCTTCTGGTATACCCTCAGCATCTCATGTTCCAAAATCGCATGATTTTAAACGGAATAAATTTGCGACGTAGAAATTATTTATACAATAAA
>CM042188.1:41596525-41615557 GCA_023539305.1 Ilex asprella | reverse complement strand
ATATATAATATCATGTGATAGTATGTGATAGTGAAATCGACATAAATAAGAGTTTCTAAGCAAACTACACTTCAAAAAAAGTGTACCAATTAAGTTTTTTCCATCATACCATGTGTTATAAAAAAAATGTAGTCCTATGTACTTGTACGCATAGCAAGTACTAACTTAGGCTATAGATAAACATACAGTCGCCCCAAACATAGATATAAACAACAATGTACCAAAGTTTTCATAGTTACGTCCTTGTATGTACTTAGACCATGGTGAAAAAAAGGAAACAGATATAAACAACAATGTACCAAAGTTTTCCTAGTTACGTCCATGTATGTACATAGACCATGGTGAAAAAAAAGGAAAAGTCATATTATGATAATGATAGGAGAAAGGTTATGATACCATCTTCGGTGTCGTACTGAAATTTATAATTATTTAAGGTTAAGTTATAATTTTTTGAGGTATAAGTTACAATTCATAAGGGAGAAGTTATAATTGTTCAAGAAAAGTACATGATCGATCATATGTATTTATGATCGATTATGTTCCCTTTGATTGATCACGGACTTTTCTTAAACAATTATAATTTTTTTATTTTGAATTAGAATTTTATTATAAAAATTATAAATAACGATACGATACCGAAAGAGATACCGTACACTTTCCCGATAATAAGCAAAAGCAAGGCAAGATGAATGGTCACATCCATGAGTTAAGTATACATGTTGATGTCAGTCAAGAGAAAAAGAAATGAGAGTTGGTGGAATTGTGGAATAATTCGCTTTGAAATATAAAGACACACCACCCATTGAGGACTTCATATTTTTTTCTCCACTTTTGTGAGGATTAATATGACTTAAATAATTAAAACAAAAATGAAAAAACCAGATATTTTCTTTATTTAATACTACTTAAATAGATTTATCATGTTAAAATCGATTTATTCATATTCGATACTAACTTAACTAGTTTATTATTTATTTTAAAAATTAATTTAAATTAAATCTAGTGTCGAAAACTTGTCAATCTCACTTTATTGGTTTATTATCAAACATGGTTATGGACTGGATTCAATGTTAAATTCAATTTATACCTATGTTTGATATGCAATACATACACATGTAAAACTCACGGATATATCATAATTATTAATAACTATTTGTCCTGTAAATGACTATTTTATCCTTGATCAATATAATTTATACTCATGTTAAGGGATACAATTATTTTTTAGATCCTTAACCCTTTACCCATTTTTCCAAACCAACCATTTTTTTTAGGTTTGATGAAACCCATGATTATGAGTTTAATCTTCGGACTAGTTATATGTTTGGTTGAATCCGACGGATTGGACTGGTTTAAATTTAGAACACAGCCCTATCCACAGCAATCCCGCGACAGCCACAGATAAAAAAAAAATAAAAATCCCGTGACAGCCGGATTAACATATTTTCTTTTATTCAATCCTTCATTTTGGCTACTACATTAAGATGTTGCAGGCCCAATGTACTAACCAATTTTACATATTGATCAAATCATCATACTCTTGAATACAATCCATCCAAAAGTAAGTTATAATTGGCTTGGCAAGACTAATTTACCACTTCAATGTTGTATTAAAATTTTTAAATAGTAAATTATTTTACCAAATCAGGTTTTTGGCATTCCATTCTAAAAAAATTCAAAAAATTCAACCACAAATATGTTAGATCTTTTCCAGAACATAAAAAAAAAAAAAGAAATTTAAAATTTCAAAAAATTTAGTTAACAAATATATTGACTATGTTCTACATTAGATACTGAGATTTGATGAAAAACTACGAAATTACTTGCTTTTTTTCCCAAGTGATTTTAACTTGATATTGATTTAGATTTTTCATTAAATACACAATTGATTCCTGTGAAACATTCAAATCCAATGCTGAGGAACATTTGCTTGATTTTCTCAAATCCAACAAAGAATCGTTCTCTTCAACAAGCTGAGGAATTCTCTTCTCGAGTTTTGAGAGAATTGAAAAGTAGATGAGAGTTCCCTTCTAGATGATGTCTAATTCTTGGAATACACCTAATATGGGTACTTGTATTCAACAAAAATCGTAGACATTTCACAATGCATGCTTGCAAACAGGAGAAGATTATAATAGCAGTGGATTTATATAATATCTTGTAATAGTGAAATCGATCTAAATAAGAGTTTTCAAGCAAACCAGGTTCTAGAAAGATATACCAATTAAGTTTATTCCATGACACCATGTATTAGCAAAAATATTGTCATATGTACTTGTACTCATTAAACCTACTAAGTCAACTTAGGTTGTAGATAAATACAAGGCACCCTGAATGTCGATTTAAGCAACACACGGGTTAAAGTTTTCATAGTTACGTACATGTATGTATTTAGACAATGGTGAAAAAAAAAGGAGAAAGTCATATTATGATGATTATAGTAAGAAAAAGCAAGGCAAGACGAATGGCCACATCAATGAGATAATTATGTTGATGTCAGCTAAGAAAAAAGAAATGAGAGTTGATGGAATTGTGGAATAATTCGCTTTGAAGTATAAAGATAAACTAACCATTGAGGACTTCCTAAATTTTTCTCCACTTTTGTGAGGATTAATATGATATATAAATAAAACAAACATGAAAAAATCAATCTCGATCATCTTATTGAATTTATATTGTGCATGGTTGCTTGCAAGGACCAATAATAACTTGTCAAAACCTAACCATGGAAGACTTGGAAAGTCTTCTCTGGTGGTTATGAACATAATGACCAGATCAAGGACACACTACCTATAAATAGGAGTTTTTACCATATTAAATTCACACACTTCTCATCAAGCAACCATTCATAGAAAACACAAGTTGCTTCATATATGTAAGAGTACTGTGAGGCCAATAAAAAAAAAATGGCCAATCACTTCCTTCTTACCATTGCCCTTGTGGCTTTGGCATCTTCCTTTGCCTATGCCTACGATCCTAGCCCGTTGCAGGATTTCTGTGTTGCAATTGAGGAACCCAAGGATGCAGGTATAATCTTCTTCTTGTTGTTAATTATCAACTTTCATTGCTTGGGACTTTAACTATCACATTATGTCTATTCTTAATAACATTACAAGTTTTTATCATCAATGTAAGTAGTAGTGGATGTTATCTTTATTTTGCAAAAGTTGATTTTGGACTCGAACTCATAACGCATCCTTTGTGTCAATAAGTACTTGCCAACATTTCTATTTCCCCATTATACTATCTGGATTTCTCTTTGGTTTTTATTTTCATTTGGATTTCGCATGTTTGAGCTACATTATTTTAGCTAACCCTGTCTTGACAAAACACCTATTAATGTGAGTGCAGTGTTCGTGAATGGAAAGTTTTGCAAGAACCCAAAGCTTGTCGTAGCTGATGATTTCTTCTTTCCTGGTCCCAAGATGCTCGGTCTCAACATCCCCAGAAGTACATCAAATCGAGTTGGGTCGAATGTTACTCTAGTAAACGTGGATCAATTAGCAGGACTCAACACTCTTGGTATCTCAATAGCTCGTATTGACTATGGACCCAATGGCCTCAACCCACCCCATACCCACCCTCGTGCTACCGAAATCATTGTTGTCTTGGAGGGTGCCCTGCTTGTTGGCTTTGTCACTTCCAACCCTGACAACCGCCTCTTCACCAAGGTCCTACGCCCAGGAGACGTCTTTGTGTTCCCGATAGGTCTCATTCACTTCCAATTCAATGTGGGAAAAACTAATGCGGTGGTTATTGCCGCTTTAAGCAGCCAAAACCCAGGGGTTATCACTATTGCAGATGCTGTCTTTGGCTCAACACCACCTATTTCTGTTGATGTTCTTACCAAGGCATTTCAAGTGGACGAGAAAGTGATTGAGCTTCTTGAGAAACAATTCTAGTGGGAGAACCACTAGAAATCAATATCTTAGGGTGTGACAAATTAATATAGTATATTTTATGAATAAAAGTAACAAACATAAACATTCCATCTCACTACTCTTAAACTAGTTATAAGAGTATATAACTAGTTTGGTCTGTTATGTTTGGTGGCATCTTTTCTACAAAGATTGTCTAGCAATAAAATAATTGAGTTTGTTATGTTTTGTTCCTTTGGTGGGCAGCTTTTCTCCTATTACAAATAATGAAGTTTGTTATATATGCTTGTTCTTAGTTCATTGACTTGGATAAAAAAAAAAAACTACAATTGAATTCAAATCCTCTTAATATAAAAGTTTTAATTATCAGTTTAAATAATCCATCCTTGAGTTCCATGGACTCAACAATGAATTTGTTTGGGTCCCGATGAGAGCCGGTGAAACCCCAATAAATTGATAAAATTTACGAAATGTAGTGTGAAGATGAATCAAATCCCAACTACGATAATACCTTAATAAGGGTGTGTTTGCTGAACTCAGACGAATTAGACGGGGTTGGATTTAGAGCCCAGTCCTATCCAAAGTAATCCCTCGGCAGCCAGCTAAAAGGTTGCATTAGCATATTTTTTTTAATCCCATCCTTCATTTGGCTACTGCTTTAGGATATTGTGGGCCCCATGTAATAACCCATTTACAAATTGATTAAATCTCATAATTTTTTTATAAATTAACCATCTTACCCTTGAATACAATCCATCCAAAAGTATGCTATATTTGACTTTGCAATACTAATTTACAACTTTAAAAAGTTTTAAATAGTAAATTATTATATCAAATCAAGTTTTTGGCGTTCCATTCTAAAACAATTCAAAAAGTCAACCACAAATATGTTTGATCTTGCTGGAACATCAAAAAAAAAAAAAAAAATCAGTTTACAAAATATATTATCAAGTTTTACATTAAATATATAGATTTGAGAAAAAACTATGAAATTACTAGCTTTTTTTTCCAATTGATTTTAACTTGATATTGATTTAAATTTTTCATTAAATAAGCAATTGATTGCTCTGAAACATTCAAAATCCAATGCTGAGGAGCATCTGCTTGATTTTCTAAAATCCAACAAAGAATCATTCTCTCCAACAAGATGAGGTGTTGAATTAACGTATTTGTTGTAAACTTTTTCAAAGTTGTAAAAAAAATGAAAGAAAAAATTTGACAATATGCTTTGTCTAAGTTTGCAGTCCGTTTGTGCACCTGTATCAACAATGTTTTAGGTCACCATAAATCGGAATCTGATCCTCAAACTCCCATAACTCACTGAGTTTGGACGAAGTTTGTACCAACTCGGTTTCCTCCTCCTAATTCTCAAATCAGCTCGTCGACGTGGTTGATGGAGGCAGGCCGACTATATCGTCGAATGCTCCCAAATGGTACCCGAGGTCCGATTGATATTCACTAGAATTTGATGTCAGATTCACCATCATAGTGATTAAGCTTAAATAATGCATATTTATCATATTATTGAGGGGTTAATTGTCTCGAATATGGACTTAATTGTATGAGATTATTATTACATTTGATTTTATCATGATTTAATTGGTGTTTACCTATATTGCAGGTAAAATGACGTAATAAGAAGGTAAGAAGACAAATATGGGAAGCAGGATTCTGCATCAGAGGAAAAATTGCAAGCACTCTCAGTTTCTCACGTCTAAACAATTCTTTGTTCACGTTTATACGTGTGTAAATCTAAGATTCGCGTTTGGACATTACTTTACCCATGTACAGACACGTGTCCTTATTCGCAGCCAATTAGAGAGCTCGATGACACGAGACTTGGTTCATCTTCCCCCGATTTGGGAAGAACTCTTTGTACTTTTTACAACTTTTAGGGGAGTTTTTCAGATTTGGAAACTTTCTTATTTAATCTTTCTTTAATTTTGTGTTTTATCCCTAATTAATGACCGACTAAACTCCTTTACTAAGATTAGAAGAAGATTCAGTATACATTTGGGTATGTAATTAATTCTATAAGCTTTAATCGATGTTTTTATTTAATGTTCAATTCCTCTTATTTAGTAAAACTTTCTCTCTATATAGTTTCTCGAATTTCTATGCTAAATGTGAAGATTATAAGATTATAACTTTCTCTAGATTGCTTTAATACCCAATTTAAGATTATAACTCAAACCCAAATAGGTCCAAATTATAATTGCATTTTGTATTTCCCCTCAGAAGGCATAGCCGCATCTTATACTTAATTTAAGTATCTTAGTAATATTTAAACTTACACTTTTCGTAGTCGTGATTTGAATATTTGTTCATAATAGCTCTATGTGATGATTAAATTTCATTATTCAAAACCATTAGCTAGAGTACGGTTTGTTTTGAAACTCTAATCACAAATTTAAAATAAATATTACTCGATTATGCGTACATGAATATATAATATTAGAGGGTTTCCAAACGATTATCGGTGTAAAAATAGAAACTCACATAGACATTTCATGAGTTAATACAATTAAATGAGGTTAAAGAAATAGTAATGGGCCCGTAAATATTTGGGAGAAATGAAGAGTACTATAGACATTTTATAAGTAGACACCAAACTCTTATTTTCTCCCTTTATAATGGTAGTGAATAGATATAATATTATATAATAGTGAACTCGACCTGAATAAGAGTTTCAAGGTCCACGACATTCAAAAAACAACTCTAGTGAGACAACCACTAGAAATCAATATCTTAGGGCTTCACAAATTAATATAATATACTCTATGAATAAAAATAATGAACATAAACATGCCATCTCACTTCTCTTAAACCTGTTATAAGATTATATAATTAATTTGGTCTGTTATGTTTGGTGACATCTTTTTTACAAAGATTGTCTTGCAATAAAATAATTGGGTTTGTGATGTATGGTTCTTTTGGTGAAGAGATTTTCTCTGGATACAAATAATGAAGTTTGTTATATGCGCATGTGCTTAGTTCATTGATTTGGATAAAAGCAAAAGAAAAAAAATTACAATTGAATTCAGATCTTCTTAATATAAATTTTTTAATTATCAATTTAAATAATCCATCATTAAGTTTCCTGGACTTTGATCCCAATGAGTAGCTCAAGTAGTAATAGGGACGAGTTGTAAACTCAGATGTCTTAAGTTCAAATATTGACAAATTTTTGGGATCAGGTCAGGAAGGATTATGATTATTCTAATTTCGGTGTAGATCGTTTGTCTTTGATCGGACAAAAGAGAGGATTAGTCGAAATGTATGTAAGCTGGCTTGGACACCTCTAACCGTTGAATCAGAAAACAAAAAACAAAACAGTTCCACGGACTCAATAGTGAATTTGTTTGGGGCTTGATGAGACCTAGTGAAGCCCTAATAATTTGACAATATTTACGAAATGTAGTGTGAAGACGAATCAAATACCAACTATGATAATCTATATTTATATTTATATCTATACTATTTATAAATGTCAGCATCTACAAATTTTTTTAAATTTTAGTTAGATAAACTTTATCTCTATAACTTCTAAATTTTTTGCTGGATAAACTTTATTACTAAAATTCTAAATTTTTTGTAAGATAAATTTTATTACTATATATTAGTTAGATAGAATTTAACTCTATAACTTCCAAAATTTTTACTAAATAAACTTTATCACTGTGACTTGCAAGTACTTTCTTTTTTTTTATTCAATTTGACAAATTCAATTAGAATTCTAATATAATGTGAAAAAAATTTGCTATTTTTTAGGATAAAAACACAACCATCGAAAATTCATTATTCATTGTTATATAATAAAATATTAAAAGAATAAAGAGCTAAACTCATAAATTTTTCTTTCTTTCATACTTGTTAGACTTCCAAAATATTTTGAACAATTTTATTTTTTCTATTTCACTCCTAATTATTGCACTAAAGACAATTATGCTCACAAAATATTAGCTAGATAAACTTTACTTCTATGGCTTCCAAATTTTTTGCTGGATAAACTTTATCATTAATATTTCAAAATTTTTGCTTAATAAATTTTATCATTTTATATTAGTTAGATAAAATTTATGACTTTCAAATTTTTTACTAGATAAACTTTATCACTATGACTTGTCAGTACATTCTTATTTTTCATTTAATTCAACAAATTTAACTAGAATTCTAATATGATGTGAAAAAATTGCTATAATTTTGGTGATAAACACAACCATTAGAAGAGTAAAGAACTAAACTCGTATATTTTTTTTTCTTTCATACCTATTAGACTTCCAAAATATTTTGAACAACTTTATTAAAAATATATATAGGTAGATATAATAAGATAAACTTATATCTCTCCAGTAACTTTATTAACATATTTGGTATTATATCTTTGCAGGGTCGACAGTACTTAGTGTTGTCAACTTGTGAGCTTTTTTTTTTCTCTGTCAGAACATGCCTATTGCTGGTATTGTATTTTCTTTACTTTGTTTTCCATTTATTTGGATATGACTATTGCTTAAATTGCTCTATTTATCGTACAACAATTTTTTTAATTGGAACTAAAATTAATTTGTGTTCAATTGAATTGGTGTTTCCATCAAAGTAATAATGAATGCTAAAAAAAAGTACTTTTCATGGAATGAATAGCTTAATCTGTTAAACTAATCTCATAATATTTAATTGTTTATTATTAGTAGGCTTGCAGTGTTTTAGAAGTTATTATACTATGAGTAGAATTTATTTTGTTATCAGACTTCTTGAATTCATGTGGTAGTGGAATAATTTTAGATTAATAAATTATATTTAGGAGTTTTCTTAGTCTTATGTTGTAATCCCATAAATTTTTAATGGATTTAAGAAGCTATTGAATGCTTATAACAACAGTCATTTGCTTCATCAATTTCATACGTTTCATATTTTTAAAAAATAAAATTAAAATCTTATAATCTAATTTTTTTTACATGCGTGCATTACTAATACCTTAATAATGGTGTGCTTGGCTGAACTCAGACTAATTGGATTGATTTGGATTTAGAACTTAGTCCTATGGAAAATAATCCCCCGGAAGCCTCCAAAAAGGTTGCGTTAGCATATCTTTTTTTGTCCAATCTTTCATTTGGCTACTACTTTAGGATACTGTGGGCCCCATGTACTAACCTATTTGCATATTGATCAAAGAGTAATGCTAGATGGACTTAAAAACTAGACTTAAAAATCTGACTTGATAATCTCAACCATTGAATAGGTAGTAGGTCCCAATAAATGCTGGGACCTACAGTGAAATCAATGGTTGAGATTATCAAGTCAAATTTTTAAGTCTATTTTTTAAGTCCATGTAGCATTACTCTTGATCAAATCTCATAACACTGACATAAATTTACCATGATCACCTTAAGTACAATCCATTCAAAAGTGTATTATATTTGACATGACAATACTAATTTACAATTTTAATGTTGCATTAAAAAGTTTTAAATAGTAAATTATTATATCAAATCAGGTTTTTGGCGTTCCATTCTAAAAAAATTTAAAAAGTCAACCACAAATATGTTGGATCTTGCCAGAACATCAAAAAAAAAAAAAAAAACCAGTTTACAAAATATATTAACAAGTTTTACTACATACTAAGATTTGATGAAAACCTATGAAATTATTAGCTTTTTTCCTTTTGCAAGTGATTTTAACTTGATATTGATTTTGATTTTTCATTAAATAAAAAATTGATTCACGTGAAACATTGAAATCCAATGCTGAGGAACATCTGCTTGATTTTCTAAAATCCAACAAAGAATCATTCTCTCCAACAAGCTGAGGTGTTGAATAAAAGTATTTGTTGTAAACTTTTCAGAAGTTGTAAAAAAAAGGAAAGAAATTGTTTTACAATACTCTTTGTCTAAGTTTGCAGTCAAACATGCTATTGTATCGACAATGTTTCAGGTCGCCTTAAATTGGAATCTGATCGTCAAACCCCCATAACTCACTGAGTTTGGATGAAGCCTGTACCAACTTGGTTTCCTCCTCCTAATTCTTAGATCTGTCGGTTAATAAAGAAGAAAAGGGTTTTAATCCTAGCTTTTTACTATTGAAGGGCATGTTGGTATGTTCGATTTCTATCTCGTCAGTAGAAAAATCTGGCCATGTATATCTCACCTGACCCGTGGGTTTAAACTATCGGTATCAGAGAGGATTAACCGATTCATTTACTACGGGCCGACTAATTGAGCCTAACGATTATTCCATAAAATTTTTTGAATCCAAAGCTTGTATTTGCGGGGCTCCAAACTTTTTTACACACAATCCAATCCCGTTGTCCACCTTTATCTATCCAAACAAACACCCCCCATGGTCTTGTTTGGGTGGCTTTGTGAGATACAAAGAATATATGGGTACCCATATTCAACAAAAATCATAGACACTTATTTCACAATGCATGTTTGCAAACAGAAGAAGATTACTGCACCGGCAAAAAAAAAAAATGGTATTGTTTGCAGTTTTTTCTTTACAAAATTTAAGGATCATTAAGGGGGAGATCTATGAGTCCGTTTCCTCATGCCCACTAGAATATAAAAGAAAGAACTTTCCTCTAACTAGTAATCTTTAGGAGCGAGGGGTCCTCTTAGGCGGCGAGGCCTGTCCCTTCAAGTGGCGGGGCCTCATACACCTACTTTCACTCGGGGATAGTGTTTTCCATCCTGCTTCTAAGGCATAAGATGCTAAGGAAACTTGAGTGAAAACGTTTCCCCCCTTTCAATCATTAAGGATGAACTCGAACCAATTTTTAGGATAGCTTTGTATCAATCCTAAAATGTTAGGATCGATTATAACAACTTTAGGATAGATCACAAGTACTCCAAAAACTTAAAACATAAACATTAAAAGTTGTAAAATGATTCAAAAAATTTTAAGTTTCTTTTTCTTGAAAACAAATGTAAAAACTTGTAAAACTTCCTCACAAACAATGTCAGTTCGGTAATAATCTACCACATATGTCCTAATACAGGTATAAGTATATATATATATGTGTACTTATATCTTAATGACCTTCTTTAGAACCTGCAATGCCAAAAAACTTGTGCACTAAGTTACTTTATATGTGTATGCATATGTATCTCTAGCGTTGTAGACTTTAATTTGAATGGTTATTGAGAGAACAAAAAAGCCTTTAGTCAAACGGTATTCATTGTCTTGTAAAAACTTTGTCTTCTTGAAGTTAAGGGTTCAAGTTTCCCTCTCCCTTCTCCTTCCCCTTTAAAAAAAAAGATATATATTAATCACATGTTGTAGACCTATAAGTTTATAGGTTGAGGGCAGAATTTTTCCTTGAACGAAAAGTATGACACCACTTTGAAGTATATCCTAAGCATCTCATGTTCCAAAATCGCACGATCCCAAACGGAATAAGTTTGCAATGTATATTGGTTTAAAATCCGACCTATGATTAAAACTCTAATCCAAATAGGTCCAAATTATAACCGCATTTTCCTCAGAAAGCATAGCCGCATCTTATACTTAATTTCATTATCTCAGTGATGTTTAAACTTACACATTTTTGTAGTCGTGATATGAATATTTGTTCATAATAGGAATACGTAATGATTAAATTTCGTTATTCCTCGATCAAAAAAATAATAATTCATTTTTCAATACCATTAGCTAGATTACGGTTTGCTTTGAAACTCTAATTACAAATTTAAAATCAATATTGATTGATTATATGTACACGAAAATATAATATTAGAGGGTTTGCACATTATTACCAGTGTTAAATTAAAAGTCACATAGACGTTTCATGAGCAAAGGCAA
Source organism: Ilex asprella (assembly GCA_023539305.1). Taxonomy (NCBI): domain Eukaryota; kingdom Viridiplantae; phylum Streptophyta; class Magnoliopsida; order Aquifoliales; family Aquifoliaceae; genus Ilex; species Ilex asprella. The sequence continues at coordinate 41,603,882 of CM042188.1, read as the reverse complement.
TTAAATGAGGTTAAAGAAATAGTTATGGGCCGGTAAATATTTGGGAGATATGAAGAGCATCATAGACATTTTACAAGTGGACACCAAACTCCCATATTCGCCCTCAACTTGAATAAGAGTTTCAAACCAATTAAGTTTATTCCATTACACGTGTATTAGTACTCATTCAACTTACTAAGTTAACTTAAGCTACAGATAAACATAACGCAGCTCAGGAACGTGGATGTAAGTGACAAATGTATCAGAATATTCATAGTTACGTGCATGTAAGTACTAGAACATGGTGAAAATGAAGGAAAAAAGTCATATTATGATAATGGCAATAAGAAAAAGCAAGGCAAGATGAATGGCCACTTCCATGAGATAATTATGTTGATGTCAGCCAAGAAAAACGAAATGAGAGTTGGTGGAATAATCCGCTTTGAAATATAAATATTAAACCAAACATTGAGGACTTCATAATTTTTTCTCCACTTTTGGTGAGGATTAATATGACATACATAAATCAAAAAGAAAAAGAAAAAGAAAAAACCATATATTTTCTTTATTCAATACTGCTTAAAATAGATTTATCATATCAAAATTGATTATTTCATATCCGATACTAACTTGACTGGTTTATTATTCCTCTTAAAGATTAATTTATTTTAAATATAGTGTCGGAAACTGATCAATCTTATCCATGGTATAGCTTATCCTGTCAACTTGTCAAAAGCTAATCGTGGAAGACTTGGTAAGTCTTCTTTGGTGGTAATAAACATAATGACTAGATCAAGGACACACTATCTATATAAAGGGCCTTTTACCAAGTTAAATCTACCACTTCACACCAAGCCATCATTCATAGAAAACACAATTTGCTTCATATAAAGGTACTGTGAGGCCAATCAAAAAAAAGAAGAAGATGGCCAATCACTTCCTTGTTACCATTGTCCTTGTGGCTTTGGCATCTTCCTTTGCCTATGCCTCCGATCCTAGCCCTTTGCAGGATTTCTGTGTTGCAATTGATGAACCCAAGGATGCAGGTATAATCTTCTTCTTGTTATCAACGATCAACTTTCATTGTATGGGATTTTAACTCTCCCAGTGTGTATATTCTCAATGACATTACAAGTTTTACAAATAATGTTATCTTTATTTTGCAAATGTTGATTTCGGACTCGAACTCATAACACATCGTTTGTGTAGATAAGTACTTGCCAACATTTCTATTTTCCCATTACACTATCTGGGTTTTTCTTTGGTTTTTATTTTCATTTGGATTTTGCATGTTTGAGCTACATTATTTTAGCTAACCCTATCTTGACAAAACACCTATTAATGTGAGTGCAGTGTTCGTGAATGGGAAGTTTTGCAAGGATCAGAAGCTTGCCACAGCTGATGATTTCTTCTTTCCTGGTCCCAAGATGCTTGGTCTCCACATCCCCAGAAGTACATCAAATCGAGTTGGGTCGAATGTTACTCAAGTAAACGTGGAACAAATACCAGGACTCAACACTCTTGGTATCTCATTAGCTCGTATTGACTATGGCCCCAATGGCCTCAACCCACCCCATACCCACCCTCGTGCTACCGAAATCCTTGTTGTCTTGGAGGGTACCCTCCATGTTGGCTTTGTCACTTCCAATTCCGATCTTGGCAACCGCCTCTTCACCAAGGTCCTACACAAAGGAGACGTCTTTGTGTTCCCAGTGGGTCTCACTCACTTCCAATTCAATGTGGGAAAAACTAATGCGGTGGCTATTGCCGCTCTAAGCAGCCAAAACCCAGGGGTCATCACTATCGCAAATGCTGTCTTTGGCTCGACACCACCCATTTCTATTGATGTTCTTACCAAGGCATTTCAAGTGGACGAGAAAGTGATTGAACTTCTCAAGAAACAATTTTAGAGGACAACAACTAGAAATTGGATACAATATACTCTATGAATAAAAATAACAAACATAAACATGTCAATATCTCACTACTCTTAAACCTGTTATAAGAGTATAAAACTAGTTTGGTCTGTTATGTTTTGTGGCATCTTTTCTACAAAGATTTTCTCGCAATAAAACGATTGGGTTTGTTATGTATGGTTCTTTTGATGGAGAGATTTTCTCCTGTTACAAATAATGAAGTTTGCTATATATGCTTGTGCTTAGTACGTTGATTTGGATCCAACAACAAAAGAAAAGACAACTACAATATAAAAGTTTTAATTATCAGTTTGGTCCCTGATGATTGTCAACAATGAATTCCATTTGCTTTCTTTTTCCATGAATTTAGACAAGCCTCCATATAAAAATACTAGCCATAATCCATACTTAAAGACACGATATAACATAAAATTTGAGTGTTCAAAATTTTGATTCCATTGCGATTTGAAACTTGAAATAATTAAATAATTTAAAATTTAAAATTATGTTAAGCCTTCTATTTCTTTAACTACATAATTTGAAATTAATTTCTAACCATTATCTTTTAAAAAAAATTAATCATTTTTATTTTATATCAATTCTATCAAATACAAATGAATGAAAGTGTATCATTTTTACTTTCTTTTCTTAAAGGATAGAAAGTATAATTCTTACTTTTCATCATTCCTAGCAAACAGAGCATTAAAGATATGTTTGTTTAACGGGATAGTTAGGGATAAAAAAGTAGGATTGGTTGATTTAAAGATATCTTGCTTGGCTTGTTAATTTTGGACTGGCATAAAGTATTTTAAGACTTTCCTAGCCCAAAATGAATATTGTGAATATCTATCTAATAAAACAGTTAGTATTTTGAATTTCTTGGTATCATATCAATCCTTATTGCGAGTATAAGTGACTTACTAAAAGTCTTCAAATCTTTGTTTTTCTTTCTACATTAACTCTCATTACTTTTTCCTTACGTCACATCCAATAACTATCTCATGGAAGCGCCAATTGATACTCATTCCTGTCAAGGACTATTCTCTTCCTAGACCATTCAACTTGCAATCATGGAAGCGCCAATCGTTTTCTGTTAGTGAAAAAATCATTCCCTGTCCATTCAAATAACTAGTTTCTATCTAATATTATAGTTAAAAATTTGAATTTTTAATTTATAAAAGTATAATAAAATTCATCAATAACAGTTAAGATTGATAAAATTCATCAATAAAAGTATAATAACAGTTAAGATTGATTCAATTTTTATATATTTTAATCTAATGGTATAAAATTCATCAATAATTTTTTTTTCAGCTAAAAAATATTATTTTCATTACACGACCCCCAATGCTAAGTAATTCCACTAATTCATATACATATACTTCCATATATCTCAAACTTCCTCAAACAAAACTTCTTCCGCATCATATTAGCTGCAGGTAGGCATGGGAACAAAATAGTGTTAGATTTTTTTTTTTTTGATAATAGGGTTAGATTGATTGGTGTTTTGTACAGTTTTGTTAGAAACAACGGGTTGACAATGTAGCCTATATTGGAAATAATGGTGCATCTTAGTAACAGTGTCATTGTTCTAAATTGAGATGTAGTGGGACTGTGTAGGCTCAATCTTTTTTGAAATTTATATATTGTGGGTTTGACTCTTATAATGGCATGTTTGTTTTGGGTATTAAAGAATGAGATTGGACTAAATTTGTCCAATTGTCATTTAATATCAAGTTTAGATCAAGTTATAGACTCATAATATCCAACCCTGGTGGTCCCGAATAACACCACCTGCAGCAGACATTCCTGAATTGCCTTTAAAACAGTCTTCAACGCTGATTTTCAGGTAACCCACTGCAGGACGAGTCCAAGCAACCAAGTGAAGGGGTAGACGCCGAGGAACCAAGACCCTAAGAGAACCTACAAATTCAACCGACTCATCCCGACGCAACTGACTTGGAGCAAATCCAAAAGCAAGCCCAACCAATTGCATATTGACCATAACCCTTTGAATTACAATCGGTACCTGAAAGACTTAGCCATCGAACCTATAAACATTACCCGTCTTGAATTTATTTATCAATATATATTATTATAATAAATATTTATAGGGCCTAATTTAATATTTTTTTTCTTAGGCCCCCATATATGTGATACGTAAACAGGCATGTTGCCTTGAACTAGTAGGCTTTGTTTATAACAACCAGAGAAGACTTACCAAGTCTTCAATGCATGGCTAGGCTTTTTTCTACTTCAAGAACGAATTATTCTTTTGGATATATAGGATATGCTCCCATTGTAGACCGATGGATACAGGGGCGGAGCCAAATTTTTTTTTCAGTGGGGGCAATTTAAAGTATATTAATATTAAAATTTAAAATATTCACAAAAAATATATTAGTAGAACACCAATTAAAAACCAATTCATATACATGAGCGATATACAAAAGAAACCAATAAAATAAAATCATTATTGATTTATCTATAAGAGCTAACAAAAAAAAAATTGAACCACTAAATTGGGCTCAATCATACATGAAATTTTAAGAAATTTTTTTATAACTAATTCAAAAATTAATTTGTTCAACACAAACTTAATATTCATCATTAAATTTTAATAAACAATTGAAACTAAGTTAAACTTCAATTATTCTAGTAAATTAAACCTAGGTATATGAAAACTTGGAAAAGGAAGGCTAGAGATCCGATTGTCTCAAGTAACTCAAGGAAGAGGTCGGTTGTGGGTGGAAAGCGGAATGTAGCAACTACAGTGGAACCCACAGAGGAGCTCTTGCAGTCGGTGTCGAAGAAGAAGGCTTTTCCTGATGAGGAATGTTATGGGGATGGGAAATCAAATTTCAAGATTACAACGGCAGTGTCTGGTCTCCAGACCTGCCGATCGCCATGAAAATACTAAGTTGGAACTGCCGAGGAATTGGGCAATCCCGGACAGTTCAGTGTCTTCACGATTTTGTGAAGAAAGAAAGGCCCCATTTTGTTTTCTTGATGGAAACAAAATGTAAAGCTCATGGTATTGAAAGTTTGAAAAGACGGATGAGGATGAATGGGATTTCGGTTGACTCGTTGGGTCTATCAGGGGGGTTGGCTTTGTTATGGCAGAGTGATGTAGATGTTTCGTTGCAGAGTTTTTCTAGGGCACATATCGATGTAATTGTTGGTGGAGATAATGAACAACACCGTTGGCGCTTAACTGGATTTTATGGAAACCCGGAGGTTTCTAGACGGTCAGAGTCCTGGTCTCACTTGTGTTTGCTTCGGTCACGGTGTGAGTTACCCTGGTTTTGTGCTGGTGATTTTAATGAAATTCTTACAAACAGTGAGAAGAAGGGTAGGAGGGAAAGACCATATGGACAGATGAGAGATTTCAGAGATGCTTTGGATACATGCGCATTGATGGATCTGGGATATGATGGGTACCAATATACATGGTGTAATAATTGGTTGTATCCTTACACTGTTTGGGAGAGATTGGATAGGGCGTGTGCTACCACTGATTGGACTGATATGTTTCCGAATGTTGGGGTGCGTCATATTTTTAGCAGGGCTTCGGATCATTATAAGGTCCTTATAGACACAGAGGCAAGAAATTCGATGAATTTTACTGCTAGGCGTAGTAGGAAGTTTAGATTTGAGGCAGCTTGGGTCAAGAGAAGCGATTGTGAAGATGTCATTAAGAATGCATGGGAGCCTGGGACATCACAAGTGGATGTAAAGGGGATCATTATGAATATCCAGAATTGTCGGATGGGATTGCTTAAGTGGAAAAAAGAACATGTTGGATTTGTCCCTGCTAAGATTGAGTTGTTGAAAGAGAATCTTGCACGCCTTCAAGAAGGAACAATCTCTTCTACTGTAAGACAACAACAACGGTCTCTAAAGGTTAAATTGGACGAGCTAATGGATCATGAAGATTCTTACTGGCGCCAAAGATCTAGAATAAGTTGGCTTAAAAATGGGGATAAAAATTCAGCCTTTTTTCATGCCTGGGCCTCGCAGAGGAGAAGAACGAATTGGATAGGGAGGCTGAAAAACCAATATGGGGGGTGGTGTTCATCACAGGAGGAAATTGGAGATGTAGCTGTTGAATATTTTCAATCACTATTCAAATCAGGTCAACCACATGATCGAGATCTAGAAGCTGTTTTGAGCAAAGTGACTAGCAAGGTATCTGACGAAATGAATTCAAGATTACTGCAAGGTTTTAGAGCAGATGAGGTAATGTTAGCTTTGTCTCAAATGTATCCAACTAAGTCCCCGGGGCCGGATGGAATGCCAGCACTTTTCTTTCAAAAGTATTGGCATGTGGTAGGGGTAGATGTCCTAACTTGTGTATTATCATTTCTCAATGGTGGTGATTTTCCCTCTAAGTTAAATTACACTCATATTGTTCTTATTCCTAAGGTCCAAAATCCTGAGTCTATGTCACAGTTTCGACCTATTAGTCTATGCAATGTTCTTTATAAAATTATATCTAAAGTCTTAGCTAATAGGTTGAAAGTCATTCTTCCCTCAATTATTTCTGAAAATCAAAGTGCTTTTGTCCCGGGTCGGTTAATAACTGATAATGTTCTAGTGGCTTTTGAAATTAACCATTATCTTAAATGCAAAAATTGGGGAAAGGAGGGTCACATTTCTTTGAAGTTAGATATGAGTAAAGCATATGATAGAATAGAGTGGATTTTTTTGGAGAGAATGATGGGAGCTTTGGGCTTTGCTAATGGGTGGATACGATTGATAATGCAATGTGTGGAGTCAGTCTCATACTCATTGATGTTGAATAATGAGCAAATGGGTTATTTTTTTCCTCAAAGGGGGATCCGGCAAGGAGACCCCTTATCCCCTTACCTTTTTCTTCTTTGTGCAGAGGGAATGTCAGCATTGCTCAAAGATGCCGAAAGAAGTGGTACCATCTCAGGGATTAGTGTGGGTCGAGGATGTCCCAGAATTTCTCATCTCTTTTTTGCAGATGATAGTCTACTATTCTTCAAGGCTACACATACAGAAGCAGCTGCAGTTAAGGAGGTTCTACAACTATATGAATCAGCTTCGGGTCAACAAATTAGCTTGGATAAATCTGCAATGGTGTGCAGCAACAATGTGGCAGAGACAAAAGCAAGAGAAATACAGGCTATCCTCGGTGTTTTCCGTGTACAGCAGCATGAGAAATATTTAGGATTACCATCTGTGGTGGGAAGATCTAAGAGGGAGGTATTTGCTAGTTTGAGGGAGCGGGTTTGGCAAAAATTACAAGGTTGGAAAGAGCGTCTATTATCAAGGGGAGGTAAAGAAATATTAATTAAAGCGGTGGCACAGTCAATTCCGACATATGCTATGGGATGCTTTAAGCTTCCAGAATATCTGTGCAATGATTTGGAATCTTTAGCTTCTAATTTCTGGTGGGGTAAACGGGAAAGGGAGAGGAGAATTCATTGGGTTAA
>CM042188.1:41531481-41546506 GCA_023539305.1 Ilex asprella | reverse complement strand
ATATATATAAAGCATTAACATTTTTTTTATTTTTACTCTGTCGTCCTTTGTTTCTCGTTACTTACTACTCTGCTATACGTGGTTAGTAGTGATAATGTGATAGTGTGATGTTTTAAGCGTAATATTTTTATGGATCTAAATTCTATGTTTTCTGGAATTGTGTTTTGAGATCACTAGGTTTTTGGTGTGAAAGCAGATGATCAATAATCGTACACTGCTATGAATGAAATATATGGGTTGTTTTATGAATTTGTAATTATTTCTCCCTCTCTCTGTCTTTCTTGCAATGAACCCGAATTAAACTTGGGCAGTGCTCGAGTTGAGTTTCTCAACCCGAGATAGAGTTAGGGTTAGGGTTAGGGTTAAAGATTATATACTTAGGGTTGACTGTCTAACCCGCCCAAATTACACCCCTAGTGGTGGAGGTGGCAGTGATATGATGGTGGGGGTAGTTTGGTGGTGGGGTGGGATGGGGTGCTGGTGGTAATGGTGGTGGAGCGATGAGGGTGATTGTGATAATGGTGGCTTCAAACACTATTTTTTTAAAAGTATTTATGAAAAATTATAAATATTAAAAGTACTTTTAAAAACACACCTTTAGAGATCTATTTTTTTTTATTAAATTTGAAATGTTAATATGAACTGTCGAATTAATTTTAAAATAAAATTGAAAAAAATCTCAACCGCGAATAACAAAAGTCATTTTGGTTATCTTTTGATATTTGAATTATATTGTATTTTATTACATAAATATCACATTTATTTATTGCATATTATGTATATATTAATTTCATATATTGATAAAAAAAATTCATATATAGATATAATAATAAAATATGCATCTATAATTTTTTTAATCCTTCAACTTTTCTATTTTAGTAAACACAAAAAAAATTAATCATTCTTTCTTGTCATCCCTCCTACCAACATAAAAGAGGGAAGGAATGATTCTTCCTTTGTAGGATAGAAATGGTATGTTTGGTTGAAGGGATGAAAAAGAGGAATGAAAATTAGGAGTGAATGTATTTTCCATTTCTAGGAAGAAAATATTTTTTCTTTTCTTTTTGTTTGGTAGGAAGAATTAAAAAAAGGGAGGAAATAATTTTTTTTTATTTTGTTTGGCATGAAGGAAGAAAAAAAATATTTATACAATATCATAAATGCCCTTCTATAGGACAAGTATTTATTCTTCATGGACCCCACTTTCTATAGTACACAAGTGGATCACTCTCACTCCACCCTTTTATTTTAATTTTTTTTATCTATCCTACCAAACACACCATTAAATAATTTAAATTCAAGAAGACCAAATGGCATCGTGGGGAAAGAGAAATTGAGTAGGATAGATAGGATATTAAAGTTGCAATGCTAAAATTGAGGGAAAAGAGAAATTAATGAACCTGATTGAAATTAGTGGTATCTGGGGAATTTGCCCAAAAAAAGTTCATAAATACGCAACACATAGTCTTTGGAATGTCTTCCATAAAGAGTAATGACATCTCGTAAAAAGTGTTTTAAATTTAGGGACCTAATTTAAAGATATAATATATTTTAATCAATTTAAATTACTTCTAAATAAGTAAAAGCAGTTTTTTCTACTTATACACGGCAGCAACCACCACCAAAAAGCAAAAATAATAACAATAACAATAAATTTTCTAAAAAATAATTAACCCACAAAGTAATGCTTCAAAATTCGAATAAAACTCAAAATATTATAACTCAAATTCATATCGTCTTTTATATGAGCGAGTCTCAAATTTTTTTAGTGAGATTCATTCACCCAACATTCATCCTAATGTTTTCTCGGTTCCAGAAACTAATATTTATGTATTATTTTCGTTGCATTGACAAGCTTAATAATTGTTTGAAGATTACGAGTTTGGCAGAAGGGATTATGAAGGTGGTGAGAGGTGGAGATTGGTATTTGGTGCATTGTAAGAAAGGAAGGAAAGAGGTATTCGACAGTGGTTGGAGAAGGAAATAGTGGATAATGGTAGTGACGACTACTGACTAAGGAGTGGAATTGCAAGCTCTTACCAGAGCTCCCATGGAGGAGGGTTTGTTGCTTGAGAAGATGAAACGCATGTGAAAAACATCAACTTGAAAAGTGGGTTTTGATTGAATGACGAGGAAAGACATTTAAGTGTTCTTATCTGGTGTGCTAGGTTCTACAATAATAAGCTCAAACTATCCAATGTGTTATTATTGTATTGGACTCCCGTAAACTAACTAATTTACCGTGCCTTTGTACAGAATTCAATCCCAGGAAAAAAAAATATTATATACACATTAATACATAAAAAAAAAAATACATACGTTACCACACCAAAAATACACATACATATTAATACAACAAAAAATAAACACCAATACAACACCACCAACACATACACACGCATACACTCTCTCCAATATGCCAAAAATCACATGCACACGTACACACTAATACAACAAAATACACATACTAATAAACCAAAAAACACACTAATACCCCACACACAAACTAAAAAAAAAAACCATAAATACTACTACAACAAAAAACACATACATACATTAATACACTAACACGCATGTGCGCACACACATACTCTCTAATACAACAATACATACATCGACTCTGATACAATAAAAAAAACACACACACATACACACTAGTACACCTAAACAAGCACACAATGTGTTAACAGACACACATTGAGTTATCACACAACTAATACACCACACCCCCCCCCCCAATACACATACACAATGTGTTAAAAGTGAGTCTACAATTGGATTAGGATCGGAGATGCTTGAACATATTTCTAAAAGTAGCCAGTTTGACTAGAGTACCACTTTTAGTTTGCTTATTTGAGTAGATTACAAGAAGTGATATTTTTTAGGTTTTCGCAATTACGAGCTTGTTTTTGTGTGACAGACGTTTATAAGATCCAACAAGCTTTTCTATATCAATTTCAATCTCAAAGCCATTCTGTATAATTGCTAACAGTATCAATGTTCTCTCACTTTACATCCATTGTGTACTCGAACTCATTATCACTAAAAGGGATAGAAATTCCAAGTAATTACTAATTAGTATTGTATTAGCTCACTAAGTGGACAGCATACTGTATCAAAAATCTCCATCGGATGAAAAAATAAATTCTCACCAGTCTTGTATTCATTCTACCAGTTCAGGACTTCAACAATTCCTTCGCCAAAACCACTTCAAACTAACACTAAATCAGGGGGAGAAAAAAACCCAATTCCATCAGAAGGCTACAAAAGATATGAAAATAAAGATGGATCAACAGATGACTCCAGAGCATATCAAAGACCAAAACAAACTGATTGGTAAAAAAAGTGGTAAATTGATGCAGCATCAAAAATTGCACGAGTGAATACAAAAAACAAATAGAGTGAAATAAAGTAAGAAGCCTTCAAACAAGTACAGAGCAATCCAAATTCTCAAAATGTAAAGAGTGCATAAAAAATATGTATCCAGACAACTATCGAAGTGCATCAAATGCACCAACGACTATATCGCTACAGGACATAGTTAGTTGGTTAGTTCAATAATATGAATCGTAGGCAGACCGTACCTATCATTTATTTCATCATTCCTGGCAACATGGATGGAAAGAGTAACATCATAATAACAGCACTACTGTCACCCATACTAAAAAGGGTAAGGGTTATAAACTCAAAGCCTCCTACACCAAGCCAAAAATGTAAATCCAGTACCGAAAATTCTTTCTGATCCAACATTTAGAAATTGGAGGTTAATCTAGGTTACTTGTTTTTCTTATATGTAACTGCATGTTATTAGTATGACTGGAGCACTACTCTAGGTAAGTCCAAAAAATATATATATCAATGAATACTGTTTGCTACTCGGTTTGACTAGAGTACTTCTGAGGTTGCTTTTCCTAACTGACAACTACTTCCTAAGTGCTATGATTCGCAACAAAAGGAATTGTGGAACCACTTTAATGTTGGAAGTGAGATAGATCCCAGTGCCCCATTCCTACATCCACTACTACGTGAAATTGCTAGTGAACCTCAAGGTGTGATTCCTGGGTATATTTTTGTTTCTCTCTCATTGTTTATGTGTCCTCTTCACCTAATTCCGATAATCCCTCTGAATACGTTACTGTTTTAATTACAATATCTTAATAATTTTGATCTATCTCCCATCTTCCCAATATCCTGCTTGTATTGAGTAAGAAAAGGATACATACTCCTTAATCTATCAGGTTTGCCTCAAATTTAATCATCACTCTATCAATGTCTTCCAAAACTCAAACTCCTATGATTCCTTGGCCAGTATTGAACAAGAAAGGCAGCCATATTCCCCAATCTGAAGAGTTCTCCTGCATCAATTTTATTTTAGAGCCATCCTGCATCAGTTTCATACAAAGTCTGTTCTGTCCTGCATCAAAGACTTCGTGGCACTGACATTTAAATCTTGCCTAAAAAGCTGCTTCATTGGCATGTGATGGACGATTTCAAGTTTCAAAGCAACTACAGCTGGTGCACCCTGTCATCACCAACCAAAGTATAAAACCACAAAAAGGAACAAGGGATAATTCATACCTCATCTTTATAATTATAAGGTTATGAGCTCTATCTTAATACCTAGTTTATAGTATTCGTATATGCCCAAGTTTTTTCCGGTGAGAAAAAATATTTTAAGGAAAATCGCAAAAAGCATAAGAATCAAGGCTAAAAATAACACAAAGCATTCCAACCAGCAAAAATACAAAACAAAGGAATTCCTTGACATTCTGAAGTGACGGGCACCTAGCTTCATTCCCATTGCCCTTCAATCATCTCACATATATTATCAAAAAATACCCTTACATTTCTTTTCAACCAAATACCCCACATAACAGCAAAGCATCCACAAGTCCATAAAGTGGTACCCCTTTTTGTCCTTCCAAAACCTCTAAAAATCAAAACAAAATGGAAGAGAAGAACCTAGGAGCTGTCCGCTCAGTCCAAAAACATAAAATAACTTCTTCCACAATGATAGAGAAACAGGCAATGTCAAAAAAAAAAAGATGACACACTGATTCACTAGGCTCACGCCACATGGCACACCATTGTGGTCATAGACAGGTTTGAGTTCTTCTCCTCCGAAGCAAGTCAATACTATTGGTCTTACTATGCGCGATAACCAAGCACAAACCTGCACTTTAATGAGTACTTAAACCGCCCTAGGGGAGGAAAACAAGAAATGAATTATTATCAATAAATCAACCAAAGAAGGATTTACAAGAAAAATAACAAAAGGATCAACAATCCAAATTCTACCCAATAGACTTACAAGATAAATTGACTCCATCAAACAAAGAAAGAAGTGCGGTCATATTCAATACACCGCTATCATCGAGACTTCAAGGGAACCCAAAGTTCCAAGAATGTGTGTAAGAATTATAATGAACTGAGCTCATGAAAGTAACGGATGAATTATGAGCACGAGAAAGACAACAAAGACAAGGGAATCTACAAGATACTGGAGACTCCCTAATCCAAGTATTCTCCCAGAACCTTACCTGTCCCCATTACCCACAGGATATTAGGCATTTTGCAAGAATCTATTCAACGCTTGAGGCATGAATTTCCAGACTTCAATAACGTCTCTTTTGCACTCCATTGGTGTCCTAGCTATTGACATGTAAACCATATTTACATGTTGTAGCACGGGAAACCACGATAGTCATTTTCCTACTAAAGCTACACTTCTTGTCAACAAATTGCTAATCAATAGATCCCCTTCTACTCTCAATCCTGTCACCATCTCCCATTTAACTAGATCTTTTTTACTCTCTCCATTCCCTTCGCACAAAATTTATCAACAACTTTTCAATCCTTTTTGCTACAATTATTGGCATCTTAAACAAAGATATAAAATAAGTGGGAATGCTAGCTGAAATAGATTGAATTAATCTTAGTCGCCCCACCCCTGATATGTAAACCCCTTAGACCCATCAAACTTCCCCATTTTCTCAATAACAGGTTCCCAAAAACTCATTACAAGGGTAGTAGCTCTTAAAGGTAGACCCAACTACTTCAAAGGCCACTCCCCAGCCACACAACCCAATGCTGGGAATTAATCCACACAATACCACTATTCTCCATGTTCACCTTCAATCCCGAGAAAATACAAAACAAATCCACTATATCTTTTAAATTTAAAAATTTGCTCTATGTGACACCTGAGAAAACTACAAATGTGAAAATGGAATCTCATCATTATCAATGCAAAGCCCTCCACAAGATTACACATCTTAGCTCTAAGAACCAATCAACTTAATCTACATGCCACTAGTGTGAATAAAAAAGGTGATAAACGGTCACCTTGTCTAAACCCTCCAAATGCCTTGAACCTGTCCCCTGTCCCCTGTTTTGTCATTAATCATGATTAAGATACCCCAATCCACCTGACCATATGCTTCTTCAAAGTCAATTTTGCACAGAATGCTTCCTCCCCTCTAGACCTATACTCCTCCACTACCTCATTAGTAGCCCTATATCTAAAATTTCTCTACCCTTCACAAAACAACCTTGATATTCTAAAATGGTAGCAATAAGCACCACTCTCAATCTCATGGACAATACTTCGGCTATGATCTTAGAAAGGCTAGTCACTAGACTGATCAGCCTAAAGTCCATCTTCTAAGAGGTGTCGTTTTTAGGGATAACACAAAGAATCATAGCATTAATATTTTTTTTGATAGAAAACAAAAACTTTCATTGACTAAAAGGTTTACAAAAGAGGTCGACTAAAATCCATCCTATGATGATTCAATAGAGGAAAAATACTAAAAAAGACATTGCATCCCTATAAAAAATAGGAAAAAATTCACTAGTTACATGCAGCTATCCAATCAATTCTACAAAAATAGAAAGGCACATCCCTAAACTCATTTATAGAAGAAACCCAAAGGGAAACCAAAAACTTTGCTCTATCCCAAAGAAACTCCACAATTTCTTCTTTTCCTTCAAAAAATATGTTATTCCTTTCAAATCATTCCACCCACAAAATTGTCGAAATGATACGTTACCAACATAGATCCTCTATATCCTTTTTCGAACACACCATAATTAGCTTCGAATAAGAAACACATTCTCTCGGACACATCCAACTCAAGTCAAATTCTCCCCAAGTTCTAAACCACAAATTCATCGCTATTGCCTACAGAGCAACAGAGAAAATGATGGTCCACACTTCCACTAATTCTCCTACGCGTAATGCACCATTTGGATAAAGGCAAGAATTTGGTCTTATCCTTTGCAACAAATCACAAGTATTAACCTTTCCAAGGGTCGGTGTCAAAACAAAAACCAGCACCTTGGTAGGGCACTTTAGCCTTCTATGCCATCTTATAGGGGTCAAAGATTGAATGGCGTTGATTATAATCAAACTATGGAAGTAAGCTTTGCAAGAAAAGAATCTAGAGGAACGAAAAATCCACCTTCTTTTGTCCTTTACCATTAACAATAAAGGCACAAAATTTAGTAAAGAAAATAAAGATGACAATTCCCCCCACTTACCTTGCATTTAAGGCCCTAAAGAAATTAATTTCCTCCCCCCCAAAAGATGAAGAGACACCATAAATACTAGCAATGGGAAGCCTCTTGAGACCTTGACAGCCTAAAAAGACAAGCATAAGTCAAAGCAAAAGGAGCTCATCCATATATCTGTCCAACACCGAATTCTCTCCCCCCTTCCTCACTCCAATTTTTACAAGCCTCAACAAACCAACTAAACCCTGTGAAATAAATTTCAAGGGACATCGGTACGAGCACCTCAATATCAGATTTGAGTCCCAACCACTAGGATGAAGTCCATATTTAATTATAATAACATCATGCCACAAAACCTCGTGTTATAATAGGAACCTCCATAGCCACATTTTGAACAAAGCAACATTTTTCTTCATCAAACTACCCACACCCAACCCCCCCTTTGCACGTAGGTCTAGTCACAACATCCCATTACTAAATCCTCTATAACAGCATCCCAACAATCTTAATAAAGTGTCAAACCCATCGGGAACCAGGCCTTATCAACACCACAATTAAAAACTTCCTTTTTATTTCTCCCATCTCAAAAGGCCTTTCCAACTGCTTTAATTACCCTCATTGATTGGACTCCACTTCAAACCTTCTAACCTCAGTCTAACACTCCAAGAAGATGAATATAAATGAACAAAAAACTCAATTATCTCACTCTAAATTATCATCTCATCCTTAATAATCACTCTATTATTCAATTTCAACTTATCAATAAAATTCTTCTTTTGCCTACCATTTCAAATCCCATGAACAAGTTCTGAATTGTTTTCTCCCTCTTTAGGCACTTTACTCTAGCTTTTTGTCTCCAACTAATCTTTTTCGTAAAAGTCACTTCCTCATACTTATTCCTTAACTCCCTCATTTATCCCTCTTAAATTCTCATCTAAACCACCACTCTCCTCAATTGTATCGATCTCTGCAATTCTATTCATGATCAAATTTTTGCAACTCAAAAATCCCCGAATACTTCCTAATTCCATCTCTTTATCTTTTGTTTTACATGTTCTAACTTCTTCATGAATGGAAAACCTTCCCACCCGTGATAATTCCATCCTCCCCATCACTCTCTAATGTGTCCTTCAAAAGCATGGCGGTTAATTAACACATGTTCTCAAACTTAAAAGGACAATGGCCCCCCCTCTCACTAGAAGGTAAAAAGGCCCACTACCTAAACCTGATCTCCCAAAGACTCAGATGAATTTTCTATTTATGGTTTTTAAACCCTAGTTTCCTAGTTAATAATAATATCATGGGACATTTCATTCAAACTCTCTTTAACAATTCCTTTCTTCCTCCTAGAAATAGTCCCTCTAACATTCCAACAGAAAATCTTCATTGATTCACCATGTTATTTATCCCTAAAGACACTTTCGTGCACACCTCAATCTTAATTAATCCCAAACCATAGGTTTTTAAGCCCTCTAACCCCCATAATACTGTTATTCTCTTTCAGAGTTACCCTTGTTTTTTTCAAACTCATCCATGAAAGGCATCCATCCAAGCTTTTTTGCTCCCTCTCCTTTTTACCAAAGTCAAATTTCTTCCGTCCAAAATATCTTTCAATTTCATCATTGAATGAGACACGCAAACATTGATATCACCAAATTTTCTCATAAATTTATAGTCTTCCCACAACTTAATATGTTCACTCCAACCAACATTCTCTAACCTTCCCCCTAAAATCTTTGTGTTCAAACCACATATTTTCACACCTGCAAGGACATGGACCCCAAATTACAATAGAATTATCAAGAACAATAGGATAAGGCCTAACACAACTCTAGGTAAAGAGAAACTCTTGCCTCACTCCCAAAAAACAATCCTCTGAGCCAGCCAACTGAGAACAAAAAGCTACTCCACTTTTTACACTCTAAACCATTAGCCAAAAGGGGATCTCTAAGTTCAGTTTCCCTAATAAAACAAGCAAAATCCCTCACACTTCTAACAATTCTCTCTCCTTTCAATTTTTCTAACTGATACTTAATGACATTAAAATCCCCACATAGACACCAACGAGAGCAACGTATACCAAGTGATGTGAACCCCAATCGACTTGCTTTGAGACCCAGCAACAATATTAGAAATACAACCCAAGAAAGTCAAACTCAAGTCTATGGATGGAGAATTTAGATCCGTTGAGAACTCATGTCAAGAACCTAGATTATATTAAAATCTAGACCCGTTGAATAACCCGTCTCAAGAACCCAAATTACAAGGAGGAACGCCACAAAAGTTGTGATCTACTTTTGATAAGTTCAATCAAAAACAAGAGGAGTAAACTCAACTCACAATCAAAATTCATTATGTATTGTCTCCCTTTTTTTCATTGATTAAACGGCTATTTATAAAGCTGGTCATTACAAGAAAACAAATCATAATCTAATAAAAAAACAAATCCTAATCTAAATAGGAATAACTAAAAACTAAAATTTATAACCCTTTCTCTCAAAAAAGCCCTTGAGTGAATAATGTCACGAGTATTGTAACATGAACAGTACCGTGCTATGGTAACTTATTCTAAACCCTAGTTCAAATAAAATAATAAGACATATTTGGGCTAAGCATCCTCAAACCCACTTATTCTAAACTAATAATAAAAACTATTTAAACAAATTGAAAGTTTTAACAACAAAATGTTCTATCTCTAAGTCATATCTTCATGTCTTACACAACATGGATCAAGTGGATCAAAATTGATTCTCCTTCTTTCAAGCCCATCTTAAGTGTTAAACTCTTGCTAGCTTCATCCCAAGTGAATTTCACCAATCCCTGCATTGCTTCCTTGATCTTCTTGGCTCTTAATCTTGTAATTGGCCCATGTGGACATGCAAAGGATTTTTAAGAGTAGACTCACCTTGGTTCTCATCACCAAGCAAGCCCACTAACTTTTTGCATAAGGACTTGAATGGAAAAACTTAGATCCATATACACTAGTGAACCACCAATCTAGGCTAACACATGTTGAACTCGAATGAAAATTATAAATTTGCCTACAATAGATCTAGGAAGCACGGATACTTCCCACTGGAGTGTTGTGGCAGTATTGGACACGTGTCCAACACAGATACAGCCAGGACATAGCCAGACACGTGTCCGACACGGCTAGAAGTGTACTAAATAGTGAACTTAGTCGGATACGATCAGGATACGTCTAGGACACGGCAATGATACGTCTAAGACACGACCAAGATACAAGCAGGACACGGTCAAGAATTTTTTATTAAAAAAATAACTTTTAACTATTAAAAATTTATTTTTTTAATATATTTTTTGTTAAGTAACTTATATACTATGAATGTTGATAGATGCAATGATGTTTGATGAAAATAGTGGATATTTAATTTGATCTATTTCAATTTTAATCAAAAAAATAATATTTACTAGGTCTTATTATTAATATTGTTATAATATATGTTTTACTTTTAATATATTACAACTCTATTATTATTTAAAAATATATTATATTATTTTAATAACTACATCCTTGTCGTACATGTATTCCATATTTTTTAACTTTGTCGTATTCTCGTGTCCGTGTCCGTGTCCGTATCTGTATCCGTGCTTCTTAGCAATAAATTCATCCACCGGCAAAACTCGTTCATCCCAAATAATGATTATACCACCAAAACTACCCACAGTTAATAGATGATCGAGCCTTAAATCTAGAGACTCACACACTCTTAATCATTATTCTATCACTAACATTTAGCTTAGATGCTTACAATAAAACAATATCCAGCCCAAATCTCAAAAGAAACTATTTCCCTACTAGATCCTAATCTCCTAATATTTTGACCAATAATCTTCACAATAAACTAAAATTTCCTCATCCAAACTCAAAAATGTTAATTTTTTCACTCTTGAACCCCTGTTTCCTTTCTCGTACTCGTCCCTTCCCCCTTAATCTTCCAATTCTCTTTAGTGGATACTAGTTGACAAATCCATCTTCCTTACAAAGTTCTTAAGGATAACCTACTTCTCTTCATCCCCCACTCTCTCCACCGACCTCCGAATTCAAGTCAATCTCATCCCCCTCATAGTCAGAAAATACCCCATGGGATGCAACCTATAAATTTCCTAAAGCAAAATCAGTAGACCGAGAAACAATCTTCCACTAAACCAAATGACTTTTTCTACCCTCACTCCTCCTTTCCCACAAAAAAACCTTGCATCATCCATTCAACACTCCTACTAAACTCATAGTCATCCTAAAGAGAGACATGAAATTAGTGCAAATACTAACGACACAAATTGCACTAATGTTTAATCCCCCCAAACTAAAATAAAGATTTGCTTCCATCCACCTAACCCTTTTTTTTTTTGCTATGTCTGGATTCCAAAACACCATAGAGACAAGATTAGCAGCTAAAGGTTGACCAAAGTACTCAAGAGAGCTATCCCCCTCCCCTTCCTCTGTTCCGCCCAAAAAAAAAAAAGAGAACATCCCAACTCCAAAGCTAACTAAATAATTTTTCCAACAATCAAGTGTTTTTCCATGTTAACCATGAATTTTGATATCACACCAAACACATCGACAATCTTCTAAAAACTCAAAAGCTTCTCTATAACTCCAAAGGAAATAGAATGTAGTATCATCAGCAAATTGCAAATGTGATGCACATACTTTTTCCCACCCAACCACGAAAAACTTCCACAAAATTGCACTCGTCCGCCCTCAAAACTAACCTATTCAATCCATTAAATACAATGCAAACATAAAAGGCAATAAAGGATGCCCTGCCTTAAACCACCATTTATGAAGACCAAAAAATTCACTAACTGCAAACCTCTAATCCATTTCCTTCACATCTCCAAAAAAATCTTTTGCTTACAAGACCAAATCAACAGTTTCAATCCACATGATCATAGACCTTTCAAAGTGAATTCTGAAAACAATATCCTCCACCCTCTGGATTTGTAGTCTTCAACCACCTCATTAGCCACCAAAGCATCATTCAAAATATGTCCCCTTTTCACAAAAATCCCTTGCTAACCAAAGAGAGCATCACTCAAACATTCTCGAAGCCTTAGTGATAACATTTTAAAAATGATCTTACATAAACTTGTCACTAAACTTCATATCAATCCATTTATTTTTCACTTATTTGTTTAGCCTTAGTGTATGCCACTAGTTTTGAATAAGTTATAACAAACTCAAAACGGAATGCATGCCCCATGCTTTGAATTATCAAGATTCAGAAATTATGTAAAATATAATAATTCATAAATTGACAACCATTTGATTATGTTCTACCATTATCTTGCGATGGAAAATTTTCAGCGCAAGTTTAGCAAATAATAGGTACATGGTTCCTCTTTAAGATCAATAAAATTTTTGTTTATCGTAAAAAAAATAAATGTAATTAACGCATAATATTGCAGAAGATATTTAGACAATGCATTACTCAAAGAAAAAGACTTTATTGGGATTCTATTGATAAAATAACGACAATCAAGACATTTAACTGAAGGACAGATTATTTTAGGATACTATTAAAAATCATGATTGCATCACTATTCACAACTAATCAATATGAATGCAATGACTGAATCCGTAAACCCAAGATTTGCACTAACAAATCAAATGTTGATCCATCCAAAAGGTCATGAACCCCAACACAAGAACGACCAATCACCAAATGTATGACTCCTATTATCTACTTGTTATCAGAGAAAGACAAGAACCATAGCCAAGCTAGATATAATCATAAGCTACTGATTTTGTTAACACCGAATACATACACTATAACTGCTACACAAATAACCATAAGACAGTAGATCTGGAAGAAGCAAAATACTTGTCCCCAAAGACAAGGTAGCAATTATGAGGTTCCTTCGTTGTCCCCATTTTACTTGGTAATCAAACAAAGAGTTACCTAAAAACATTTTTTTACTTCAAGTAAAAACTTTCAAATCTCATATTACCAGCAACCTAACCTCAATATCAGTTTAATCATAAGATCTATGATCTCATAAATATCCATGTTCATAAAATTCTAAACTTCTATTTGGAAACCAAAAACTATTCCCCAAAACCTCAACCACTGTTCAAATGAATCATAAGAACCACAATCTCAAACAACAGCCATTTCCATAAAAAACTAGAATCTTCATATAAAACCACAATAACATAGAACAATTTACCTTTGATGCATGAGAGTCTTAGTAAAATTCATCACTAAGGAAATAAGAGTCAAAAAATCCAACCCAGCTCACGCGAACAAGAGCTTCGCACTTCTAACAAAGTTGAATCATCGAATTCTCCAAAGGCAAAACAACACAGCTCACTAAAATTGCTTATTCAAATTTCATATGTTTTCCTCGATTCTTAGCTGTCAAACTATTGCAAAACATTCAGATTTTCGATTGTGAGTGAACTAAAACAAATCAAGATAAATTTAAACACAGCTCTCTTTAATAATGTGTGTCAGAATTCCATACGGAGCCCATTTTCATAAGAATTCAATACCTTTCTAATTACAGATAGTTAAGTAGGACACAGCAATAAAATACGGAACTTTTGTTCTCAGAATTCCCCACAAGCTCCATTTCATGAAAAGTAATAATCACCAAATAAAACCACAATTTTATTGCAATTGATCAAATATGTCAGGATCTTGATAAGAATTAAAAGCATACCCGTCACAAAAGATACAAAAAAAACAGCTCATGTCAAGGAAATTATAGCATCAAGCAAAGACTCATAACGTTAATCTATGTTCTGTTTTATCATAAGATCCACAATTCCATACAAAAACCCAGTTCACAAAAAACTCCAAAGCTTCAGTTAAGCCATAGTTTGGACAGAATTCACCTCAGATAAGCCGGGATCTTAATGCGAATAAAGAGCATACTCATCACATAAGAAATCACAACAAAAGCCACCCCAGCAGAAGCGAAGGACACCTTAACACTCTTGGCTCTGTTCTTATCAAGTGCAAGATCCATAAGCACAATTCCAATTCCACCAAGAACAAACATGAACCCAGAAGAGAGCCCTTCAATGATGTACTGCCCATTGACCCGACCAGGTAGAAAAACGACGGGTTTGACGGCGCCGGTGACACGGTCCTGTGTGGACCCGATTCCGGGAGGCTCAACAATGACGTCGTAGACGAAGCCTGAGACGACCATGAAGTAGGTGAGGAGTACAAGGGCGTAGACGGTCATTGACGAGGGGAGGGTTATGGTTGGTAGCCTAAGGCGGAGGCGTGGAGGGCGGAGGAAGGAGAAGGGAAGGAGTTTGATAATGTGGAAAATTGGGTCTATGGAGTAGTCCATGAATTGATCTGAATGGGTGTCCGATTTGGGAGCCATTTTAGGGTTTGGAGGAGTAAGAGGAAAGTGAAGTGACAGACGAGGAGATTGAAGAATCGGTGTTCACTCGTACGGGAGAGGGTGGGCGTAGGGGTTGGTGGTTGTGACTTGGGGGTGTGGATCGTATGCGGTTGGGAGCTAA
>CM042188.1:41501736-41519922 GCA_023539305.1 Ilex asprella | reverse complement strand
AATTTTTTTAATTCATACTATAGTGAAGTCCAAAATAAAATCAATAGGTCAAATGACTATTAGTACGGTACCCCATTTTAAAAACGTCTCTTATAAATTTGTGGTCAACTTTCTAGTAGCCGTTGGATTAGAAGATTCCCATCTGACGGTCATTAAGAGTAGCAAAACTTAATATTCCAGCTGCCCACAACATATTACTAATGGAAAGTTGGTCAACCGTTCACTTTATTAAAAGAAGGTCAAACAAAAAGAGGTGATGTTTTCAAGGTGGTCCCCCTCACGTGCTCGCTTCTTCATTCATCGCTCTTACTTCAAAATTCTCAAATTCAATTGTTTCTGGAAACTCTCTCGACTCAAGAAAGAGATGGTCTGGTCAACTTCCATTGCAAAGAAAAACGTTGTACTGTCTCCCAGGGTTGGCTAACCAGGTTTGACTGCAACAAAAGCAATGAACCTCGTAGAATTGGGCCATACCTTAAACTAAGTAAAATTATTAACAGAGTCAAACTCTTGTAACTTTTTTTTTTTGTTAATAATTTGAGATAAAAACGTTTTAAAGTCATTAAATTCATCTTAATAGCTAATTTTTTTATATTACAATATTACCCCTGTTATGTAAATTTTATAAAATTCAAACAGACTTTCAATCTCACAAAACTAAACTAGTAAGAACATCCAAAATTTCACATACCAAACAAAGCATATTTACAAAAAAAAAAAAGAAATAAAAATGAGAGGGCAAGAGTTTTTTAGTTTACTGTCTTAAGTTTGCAAGATCGAACCAATAATATCATTCAAAATTCACAAACATAAATAAAGATCCTTCAAAAATTTTATCAAACACAATCAAATCTCATCTAAAATTTACAAATCAAACAATCAATTCAGAAAAAAGAGAGGGAGTAAATGTTTGGAGTGAGTATTTTTAGTTCACTATTTAAGTTCACCGTTTTTTAGTTCATTGTCTTTAGTTCACTGCATTGAGTGTGTTGTGTGCCCCTTAGGGGGTGAAAGATAGAAGAGAGATAAATAAATTTAAGAATGAGAGGAAAAAAATATAAGTATTGATCTAAATTAAGATTATTTTTGTTAAGTTTTAATTTTATAAACCTTTGACTTTAAAAGTGTTTGAGGCTGGACATAAATTCCAAAAATCTCTAGGTGAATTTTATTTTTATATCTAAATCCGTTAAAACTTAGAATTTATATCGAACAACATAATTGCCATTTAATTTTAACAAATTATATATGAATTGTGATTCAGTTTTATCAAACAATTATTAAATTTTATCACATATTTATATGATATTTAAATATAATCAAGATCAACACACAAACCAAATCGAATATTGATGAATCCAAACACGAACATGTGAGCGGATTCAAATTCGGATTAAGATAATCGATCAAAAAAATTAATTTATATCTGATTAATCAAATTTAAATTTGCATTAAATTTGGTTCAAAACTAAATCAATTGACAAACTTGATAATATATAGATATTTTTTAACAAATAAAAAAAAATTATTTCATAACCAAAGAATTACAATCATTGAAACAAACCTGATAATATATCATTCCTTATTGTCGAAAAAAATGCAAAGTGCAAATCGAGCACGAAAAACTTTCTCATTATCATATTCTTTAGGTACGTAAATTCTTAGTGTTAGAAAAGTGTTCATAAAATCACACACATCATATAAGCAAAAAAACGAAGAGATTTAGGTAAATGTCTAAACTTTAGAATTTCGGAATAGTATCCCTCAAGTCATTTGGTGTTTGAAGTGTTGGCGCATTAATCTAAGTGCTTGAAGCATAGACTTCTTGTTCCACTAGCACTATATTTTAGAAGTTGTAGGAGTTGAATGTTAGTGCCCATACGACTTATACTTTGGCACTATTATTCAATTCCTTTGACAAATCATACTAGCGTTTGGTCTACGCCCTCTAGATTCCACCTAATTCTTAAACAAAGTAAAAGTAAAAGGAAAATGAAAGACTTAATCACATTTAATACCCTATAAGGTTTGGTATAGATTAGAAAAATCCTCTCTAATTTGAAAAACAGATTAACCATACGACATGCATGAACTATGTATCTCGTGTTTTACATGCCAATATTCACCATTGATATTCAAGAGAAAAGACAAAAATGCACTTGAATATAGAATTGCACCATTAAATCTCCTGCACTGGGACAAAAATCCCAACATTGCCCATGGTGATCATTTTCTTCTACTCTTGAACAACTACTAAAACCCTACCATTCAATCTCCTACAATCACTAACTCCCTAACCTGTCAACTCCAAAATAAATGCAACATTAACCGCAATTAACCTTTAAAACTAGATATCCAAAATCCAAACTAAACATTCGACACCACACCACCCAAACCTAATCAACTCAAGTGTTTGTAACCTACAACCTACCAACTATCATAGTCACTCCTAACACAAATATTAAATCCAACATAAATCAAAATGCAAGTCTAAATTTCAAAACAAACAGGGGTAGGTAAGGTATATGGTTGGTGACTAGCTAAGAATAGAGGGTTAGGGGCTAACCTATGAAGGGTGGATATTTTGGGGAAGAGGAGAATAAAACGTTGTCTAGCAATGAGGGATTAAATTCTTTATAGGCATCCAATCAAAATTGAAGAGTTACACAGATATATAAACCAAAATTGAGAATTTTCAATGAGTTTATATAGCTCCCCAATTTTGATTGATAGCCTATAAACAATTTATTTGCACGCCGTCTATGAATAATCTATTCTCCTAACAACAAATTCAAGAAGTAAGAAGTCTATGCAAGTTTTTAACAGAAAATTGTTCCTTGAAATAATTTTTTTTTGGTGTAATCTATTTTACTTTACCTTCCTAAAATGATGAAAGATAAATTGGTTTTTGGGTTTGTTCCATTACTCCCATCTCCAAAACATTACCAACAGAGGTAGAATTATTATTCAAACACAAAGGTGCATGTTGGAATAAATAACTAGTAATAGGGTGTCTAAGGGTAATTAACCATAAAGAAACACCTATCATGTGTGTTTGGCTTTCTAGTTGACAAGAACAGTATAAAGAAACATAGATGGGATTCCCAAATCTTGAAGTTTTCACCACTTGTGGTAAGTTGACTTTGCATAAAATATCAAATGATGCTTTTATTGATTTTGAGAAAAATTACTATTTTTTTGGTCCACCATTACGAATGTTTATGTTGACTTGCTTCTTAATTAATTCTTTCGTAATCATAATATTTAAAATATTTATAAATAATAAATCTTTCAAAATTTAAATTTAAAAATATATTCACTGTTACGCATTACGAATGAATATTAATCCACTCACATGTTTTTTTCACTTCTAAAATTTGTTGATCAAATGGTATGATTTTATTAGAACAATTAAGTTAGTATTAAATTTAATATTTGATAAAATCCATAAATAATTTAAATGTTATATTAAATTAGGCCAATAAAATAAATTTTGATATTTTTTTTTAAAAAAAGATTAATAAAGAAAAAGAGTGAACGTCACTAGCAGGTAAATTTTTCTATGCTTATTACAAGTGGGACCCCCCACGTTCTCCTTTAGACCATCACAGGAGCGGCCACTTTGTCCTTTTCTTCATCGAAACAAAAGAAAAAAAGTCTAACCCAATCCTCACCGTTGGATTAGCTACACGCCTTTGACTTTTCATCTCCCCCACTATCCTCCTCCAACCATATATTCCCCTCAATCCCTCCTTTCCTCCCCCAATCTCTCTCTCTAATCTCTCATCTCGAGCTCTGAAAGTCATCTCTAATGGCGGTAGATCTGGTTAGCTATCAGCATATGAATGACCATACGGCTGTTCAAGAAGCTGCCTCAGCCGGTTTGAAGAGCATGGAGCATCTGATTCGAATCTTTCAATCTCAGCAACACAATCAGCTCGATTGCAGAGGCCTCACCGATTACACCGTTTCTAAATTCAAAAATGTCGTTTCCATCTTGAACCGGACCGGTCATGCCCGGTTCCGTCGAGGTCCTTCCAATCCGTCCTCGTCGCCTTCATCATCTTCATCTACTCGATCAGATTCCCCGGTCCAACGGCCGGTTATGTCTGAAACCCCGGTTCAGAGCCTGACGCTTGATTTTACAAAACCTGTTGTAATGAAATCCAACTCTAACAGAAACTCTAATCCTACCGAGTCAAGACCGAGTCAGATCTGTAAGGAATCTTTCAGCATATCTCCTCCGATGTCGTCCACGAGCTCTTCATTGATCTCCGGAGATGGCAGCGTTGCGAATGGAAAACAGGCGTCCTCAGCCGTCGTAGCTCCGAAACCGGTTATTTCCACCGGAAAACCGCCTCTTCCATCATCTTACCGGAAAAGATGCCTCGAGCATATCATCTCCGACCAATTAGCCGGGAACGGAGGTTGCCACTGCTCCAAGAGAAGGTACGACAGCGGTAAAGTTGTCCCTTTTTATTTCCTTATTTTGGGTTATAGTTATACTTATATTTTGTTGATTTACTTCAGGAAATCTCGACTGAAAAGCGTGATTAGGGTGCCGGCGATTAGTTCAAAGGTGGCAGATATTCCCCCCGACGAGTATTCATGGAGGAAATACGGTCAAAAGCCGATCAAAGGTTCTCCTTACCCACGGTATGAAGTAGTTTATTTTATTTAGATTTTAAATTATATAGCTTGCAATTTGAATACCGTATTTTTAAAATTATAATAATTTTTCCGACAAAAACATTATTATTTATACGGATCTTAATTTTCTACAAATCAATTGATTGACGAATTTTTTTTCCCAATCTACAGTCTCTTTAAATATTAATTACTATTAATTTTGATGGAATCATGCTCAAATCATACTTAATCAATTCAAAGTCACTATGAATATAGTAAATTAGTCAATTCAAATCGATCGCTATTGAATTATGTTGAATTCGTCAATAGTCAATAGTCAAACACGAATCTCGAGGCATAAAATTGAATTATATTTTCTTTGTTTTCTGTGGTGCAGAGGCTACTACAGATGTAGTGGCGTGAGAGGATGCCCAGCGAGGAAACACGTGGAGAGGGCGAAGGATGATCCAACGGTTCTGATTGTAACTTACGAAGGAGAGCACCAACACTCTCAGACGCCGGTTACCGAAAGGGTGACAGGTCCTCCTACTACAGTTTGTCAGTCAAACTGACTTAGTCAGATGAGGGCCCACCTTTAACTTTTTTGATCAGGAACCTTTGAAATTTGTGTAACATAGAAGGGTGTGATGATGCATGTGGGGGAGAGACAGGACTTTTTATTGTAAATTCAAAGAAATGAAAGGGGAAACAACAACAATGGAAAATCCAAATTGAAAGATATGGTATGTGGATGCGATTTTGTTATGTAATCATAATTTTATTCTTTCTTTTATAATCAGTCAATTTAATAATTGACCTGGTAACTTTGACTAAATTTGAATTTGATTTGAATTATAAATAAAAATGTCGAATATTTATTTTATAGTCAATTTCATAATTGACCAAGTAACTTTGAATTTGATTTGGCATTTGAATTAAGATTAATTTTGATTGAAATATCATCAATCTGATCTTGTTCCATACCATTAAAATATAAAAAAATCAATCATATTATGTTTTTGTGAGAAAGAAAATGAAGTTGAAAGAGTATAGTTAATGAGAAATAATCGAAAGTTTGATTTGGTGAAACCATATTCACATTCGTACAAAACAAGTGCCCACTCCGTGACACGGAACCCTGACCTACCGCACTCATTAACTATGTTGGGATCGTTTTTCAAATGAAATTCATTAAAGTTTATTTATTTATAATACAAACTAAACTTTAAAAATCGTTTTAATCAGTGAATTAACAAAAACGGACACACACACATATATTCCGAAAATAATACCAGAAATAACTAAAATGATATCTTCATATCTTATTTGCAACAAGACTCAATAACGAAGTCTCACACCACAATCTCTAGTTGGATCACTAAATACAAGCAATAATTTTTAGCTTGTTTAGGTACGACCTCAAAAAAAGAAGACTATGTCGTTCATATCATCTCACAGGAAGAGTTTAGTATTTCCAATTTAGGTCAGGAGCACCAATCAAACTGTTTTGTCCATGAGCTATCCAAAAAAATCAAGATGTCTACTTAAACAATATTATCTCTCACAGACATAGAAGATCACAGCATATCCAGACTTTTTAAAATGTCACGTCATACCTAAGGAACGTAATCTCTAACGATTAAATATTCTCTTAATCAAATCCTGACAAATTAGGGACATTAATGATGACGTTAGAACCACTCTATAGGTCGATATATATATCCATATCTTTTTTTTTAAAGTAGTAGAAATTTTTGGAATGAGTAGGAGACTCCATTGGAGTGAATTAATGAACCATTTCAATTCGTGCTTCTGCCTTATCCTCTAGCTCGTACCTCTGTTATATGCTTTGTAGCATTTTATAGAGCCTCCAGGAATAGCCACACGTCCATCTCTCATACACTGTTGATACTCACAAGTCACTTGTCTCAAGCCTTGAAATCCTCAATTCAAGCAATTGGCTCTCACCTTTGAGTCCATAACATCATCAATATATTATTATGTACTCTATATATGGTGCTCTGCAGTGTGTAGAATCAATGAAAAATACTTGTGATTATGATGACATGGTGTGTACTGAAGCGTCCATATTTATTCTAAACGAGTTGAGTTTAATTTTTAACATGAATTTGAACTTGAGCTTAAATTCGAATGCAAGCTCGAGCTCAATTCATTTGATCAAATGAGGCGAGTTGAGTTTAAATGAGATGTTAACAAATTCTTCGTGATTCCAAAACTACTTGAAATCAACAATCCGAAAAGCAAACAATCTTAATACTTGACTTGATTCACTTCATTTGTCAACTTACTAAAAAGTTCTCTCCGTTAAACTCAGTGGCAGAGCCACTATTGGAATGTGCCCACTCTCAATTTTTATTTTACTAACATTACATATATATATTTTTAAATAAATTAAAATATAATTAATTGTCTCCTACTTATTATAATGTTCGTATAACATCGACTAAAATATATACATACCTAAATAACTATTAACTTTCAACAATACTACGAAGATTGAATTTGAGTAACTAATGTATGGTGACATTCATGACGCTTAATATTGAATGAAGTTCAGTATCAATCCATTGATCACAATTCATTATATTCCTAAGTTAAATTTCTAAATTATGTATAATTGGTAAAACTTTATAATTAAAATTTTTTATTGCTTTTATTTGTAAACACTATGTATTTCTATTTTTTAATGTTTTAAGTTTAATGAATTTATAAGTATCAAATATAATTTTGATTAATATAAATGTAAACACTTTTTTGATCAATCGGAGAAAAAATTAGAGTTTGTTAATGTGTCTATTCTATAGTAATTTTCTAGCCCCGCTCCTTAATCGACTTTCATTTAATTTTTCACAATTGTGTATCATCTATCGTGTGTAAGTGAGGAGTTCACATATAAATAATGAGTATCATTTAATTTTATGGTAAGTGGGCTGGATGGTGTGTTGAGAATGAAGGAGATATACTGGAGGCAGAAAGCGAATGTTAAGTGGGCTGTAGAGGGGGAGAAGAATACGAGGTTCTATCATGCCTTACATAGAGGCAAGATAGTTAGAAATAATTTTTTTTTTGAATTCAGAATAAGGATGGAATTGTTGGAAGATGGTGTTCCAAAATAGTAAAATTACCTATTGATATTTCTGATATTATGTAACTTAAAGTAAAACCGAACAGTAACAGTGATATGCAAAACAATTACACAGACGAAAGAGTTACACAAAAGAGTTACAATGACAGGCTTTTGCGAAAGAGTTACAGCAAAGAGATACAGTAAAGAGTAACAGTGACAAACTTTCCACGAAAGAGTTACAGCATACAGTTACATGTAATTATACTATCTAAATAAATAAACACTGACCCGTTTGCAGACCAGGAACTGTGATTGAACTTTAATTAGATCAAGGCTAGTGTCAAACGCTATGTCCTTAAGACAGATTTCGTCCCCACACACAGTGCTTATGGAATCACGAGCGTCTGCCTCCCAAGATACAATGATCTTTATACGGGCAGAAGTAGTACTCCAATCTCCCCGTCCAGCGAACCAAACCTTTGTTCTGTACTCTCTAAATGCACTGACTTAATACCGAAATGTAGACTGCAATGTTTGCCTTAAAGCCGAAAATGTAAAGACCGAAATTCATGTATCTCTTGTATACAGAATGGTAAACGAATCTGGGTATTTATAGACACTTAGGTGACTTTTCGGACAGTCATCATACTAAAAGACACAACCCAAAAATACTAAGGACACAACCTTTAACAGTCAGTAGACACATTTGAATTAACTGTTCTTATATGAATAGACTTAACCTTTCGGTTTAGAAGGAAGCAAACCCGGTTTAATTAATTCATTTATTTAAATGAATTTTTCTCCAAAAAGATAGGCAAGCCCGGTCGGGTCATGGCGAGGCGGGCGGTGTGCGCGCGTGTATGGTCAAACCAACGGCATGTAGGCGCTCGCTCCGCTCACAAAACTGTGGTACCCCTTGGGGCCCAACCCATAGAGCAAACTTAGACTATATATGC
This sequence comes from Ilex asprella, assembly GCA_023539305.1. Classification (NCBI taxonomy): domain Eukaryota; kingdom Viridiplantae; phylum Streptophyta; class Magnoliopsida; order Aquifoliales; family Aquifoliaceae; genus Ilex; species Ilex asprella. The sequence continues at coordinate 41,511,249 of CM042188.1, read as the reverse complement.
CTATATTGAGCTTCTTCTTTAACCAACGTGGGATTGGTATCACATCCCACATTGCACTTCCTTTATTTCCACCTTTTCGAGAGGGTCACTTTGGAGCCTATTTTCTCATTCATTTTTTACTCGATTTGAGCAAGTGAATATACTACATTTTACTCCTCATGGAGTAGAAAATGAACCCACGAAAATTTATTCACAATAATAATTGGGTCCTACTTTAATTTTGGCTCAAAGTCGACCAAAAAATTATTTTGGTCTAGCAGGAATTTGGGTGCAATCAGATGAGGAAATAAGCAAGGTGGCATAGGATTTTCTTTCCATTTTTTTTATCTTTTTGAGACTCATGTATTTAGGAGGATCTCTTTCCTGTTATTCATCATTTAGTTACTGAAGAGCAGAATTCTGATTTGGTCAGAGCAACTTTTATGGAGGAGATGAAGGAGGTGGTTTTTTCTATGTCTGTGCATAGTGCCCTAGGGGCAGATGAGATGTCTGGAGGTTTTTTCCAAGCTTCATGGGGCATTATTTGATGATGCACAAAATAGTATGGTGCGAGATCAACAGTCACAAGGGTGATTAATGAGCAATCAATGGCAATTAGTGGCAAAACTGTAAATAAGAGTCAACACAGGAGATTTATAGTGGTTCGGTCTCGGATGACCTACATCCACTCTTCGAACGGCGACGGTGGCCTGGGGTGTTTTATTGATCAATGGTGGTACTCCGGAGAGTTTTACAATGAGTATTAGAGAGAGAGTGTAGAGGACTTGCAGAGTGCAACTCGTCTAGTGTCTCAAGAGTCACCTTCCGTGTGTGCCCTTTATACAGTGAGGGCTTACATTATATAGGCTCACCAAGGCGGTGAGGCGGTGACGTGAGGGAGAAGTCTCCCGTCAATTTGGTAAGTACAAACATGGTAGGAGTGAACCTCTTTGGTAAGTAGAGTTATGGTAGGAGTAGATTTATTTGGAAGGTAGAATTAAGGTAGAAGATCTCCGTATCCCTAGTCTTCCTCCACATGCTCCTATTTGCTCGGATGTCACTCTGGTGCGGAGTGTGCTCATGCTTAGCCTTGGACTTGAGTCTAAAAGTAAGGAGGAGAAGAGAAGATAGGAGAGGGCCAAAGTGGGAGATGCCCACTTGGTGTGGAGAGGTGGGCGGCGCTCATGGGGGGTGTCCTCACCTCACTTCGTTGTTAAGCTCCTCCTTCTCTTAACTTCCAAGTAACCCATTCAATTTCATAGCTCATCTTTCTCTCCCTTGTACTTCTTGGAGGATGATAGTGAGTTTGGCTTGGTCTTGATCTTGAGTCTTGAGCTCGGACTTGCTTCGGAGTGGGCTTGGTTGTCTTGGACTTGAGTGAGGAGGCCGGAGGAAGGAAGAGGAGGAGACGCCCAAAGAGGAGCCAGCCCAAGCCGGCGCCCAAGGGTGCCTGGGCGGCGCCCAAGGGCCTTCGGCCTCTTGGGTGTTGTCCTCTTGACGCCCACGCCTTCTTGGAGGAGCTTGGACGTTGGCCACTTGATCTCCTTGGACTCCGATTCACTATTCACCTCCGATTTACTATTCACCTCCGATTTACTATTCAACTCCGATTCACTATTCACCTCCGATTCACTATTCAACTCCCTTTGACGGGTAGACCCAGCTCCATGGGTCTTTTGGGCTCTTTTATGGGCTTCTTCGACTCCGTTCGGATTGGGCCTTAACTTAGTAAAATCCGAACTCATCATTATTAGTGAAGATGTGGTCAATGCTGCTAGTTTTTTTCTACAAGGAGGAAAAGTCCCGCAATATGTTAATGCTACCTTTTTGGTTTTGATTCCAAAGGAGGTAAACCCAATGTCTTTTGTTGATTTCAGACCCATTAGCGTGTAACTTTTTGTATAAGATTTTTACCAAGTTGTTATCTAGAAGGTTGGCTTCTCTTTTGCCTATGTTGGTTTCTGTTGAACAACATGGTTTTGTGAGGGGTAGAAATGAGGGAGAATGTGTCCTTGGTTCAGTTGATTGTGGGGGATTTGGACAGAAAGTTGGAGGCTGGTAATTTGATGCATAAGTTGGACATATTGAAATCCTATGATAGGCTGCAGTGAGATTTTCTTTTGAAGACCCTAACTAGTTTTGGTTTTTCTAGCTTGTTTGAACAAATTATAGCTAATTGCTTGGAAAACTAGTTTATTTCAGTTTGTGTGAATGGAGTAAGGAAAGTTTTTTTCCCTATATGTAGGGGTTTGAGGCAAGGAGATCTTATTTTCCCGTGTCTTTTTATTCTTGCTGAAGAATTGCTTAGTAAGGGTTTGAAGAGGCCTTATCAAGAGGGTCTAATTAAACATTTTCATCTGGGAAGGGGTGCAAAATTGATTAGTCATCTGCTATTTGCAAACGACACATTGATATTTCTGAGGGGGAATAAGATATCTTTGGAGAATTTGTTGAGATTCTTAAGGATGTACGAGGGGAGCTTTGGTCAAAGGGTTAGTACGCAGAAAAATTCAATGTTATGTTCTAAGCACATTTCTTCTGACAGAAGGCATGCTTTTGTTAGTAATTGCTGTTATTCCAATCAAGAGTTGTCCTTTCACTTGCTTGGGTTTCCCTATTATTCAAGGCAAAAGCAGGGTCAGGTATTTTGAAGGATTATTGTTGCAATTCAGGAGGAGATTAGAGGGTTGCTATACTAGATTATTATCTAACATGGGGAGGGTGGTTTTGGTCCAATATGTCCTGTCTGTTATTTCTGTGCATTTGTTTGCTTGCTTGAATTTACCTAAAACTATGATCAATAAGCTCAATTCTTTGATGACAGGGTTTATTTGGTCTGATAAGCTTGATGTGAGAAGGACACATTGGGTGGCTTGGGATAAGATAATTAGGCCTAAAGTGGAGGGTGGTTTAGGTGTGATGAGGTTTGAGGATGCACAAACAGCCTTCAGGTTGAAGCATGTTTGGAATGTGTTGCAAGGGTCCTCCTTATGGGCTTAAGCTTTCTCTGCCAAGTTTTTTAAGGGAAGGCATTTGATGAGTTGTGGAGGTACAAGTCACTTTATATGGTTTAAATGCTTTGAAGCCTTATTTTGAAAAAATGGTGAATTGTTCAAAGGTGTTAGTTGGGAATGGTGTGCACACTGATTTTTGGTGTGATAATTGGCTAGGGGAGGGTGTTTTGCTGAACAGGATAGAGGGAGTACCTCACTTCTTTCCAAAAATTGCTTATCTTTTTCTGGATTCCCAATAGCAGCTAAGTGGGGCAGAGGACATGCTAACCGAGCAAGTCAAGGAGGGTGTGGTTAGGTCTGGGGTGACTTTGTCTGCTCTTGTTGATAAGTTGATCTGGCAAAAGACAAATTCTATGAATTTTTTTTGTTAAATCAACCCGATAGGCGATTAGGAGTCAAGGGGAAGTGAATGATACTGCTGCTCTTATTTGGAAGACTAGTACAGCTCTTAGTGCTCTTTTGGTAGGATGGAAAATCTTGTGGAAGGCTTTTCCATTAGATTCAAGTGTCAAGAGAATATAGGTTGCTATGGTTAGTAGATGTTGCATGTCTTATCATGCTATTGAGAATAAAGAGCATTTGTTTGTAGGTTGTGCTTTTGCTAGTGTCATCTGGGATAGGTTGGCTGTTATTGGTGGTTTTCAGCTTATAGTTGGGGAAACTCCTTTGTTGAGGTTTAAGAGGTTGTGTAGAGTTTTTAAGAGTCAGTTAGTGGGGCATGGATTGATTAGAAGTATTGCCTTGTTGGTTTTTTGGCAAATTTGGAAGGAAAGGTGTAGAAGGGTGGCTAGTGAAGGTAGACTGCATTCTTATTCCATCTTTGTTAAAGTATGTAGTATTCTCAGAGATGGAATAAGAATCTTTGTTAAAGTATTCTCAAGCCAAGAATATGAGGCCTAGGGTACATGAGGATGAAGTAGGCAAGGTTTTTTTGGAAAATTTAAAGGTAAGGGTGTCTTGTCATATGGTGGGGAGTGCTGTCTGGGTGAAATGATTGTGCTCTCCTATTGGGTGTCTATAGCAAGTTGGGGGTGATGAAATCTCAAGAGAAGAAGGAAATGAGTGAAATCTGGAGAAATAATGTAAAGAGATTTCAAAGTAATGGGAAAAACGATTTTTGGGTTTGCTGAAGCATTTAAAGCCAAGCGTACGGACAGACACGTGGAGCCTTGAGTCAAGAGGCGTACACGAGAAATGAGTGCACATTTGTCATAACAGTCAAAACAATGTCCAATCATGCGCATTTCAAGGCCGATCCCAAGCAACCTTACTCTTCCCAGCTATAGCTCAGTCCTAGCTCAAATAACTCTACCTGACTAGGGAATGGAAAGAATTGATGATACATAGAATATGCTTAAGGTTGAGCTCGGTTTCTTAGCTTAGCTCTCTCAGGCCAGGAGCTCAATTGCATGATGACTTTGACTCCAGACATTGAGCTCACTAAATGTGCACCTCAAGGAAGACAATATAAAAAACAGTTGACATCCACCAAGCACCCCTTATATAGCAACAATTACTTATCCAGACACGTGATTCACAACCATTCCAGCAACCTCCACAACTGTTGCACAATATAAGCAGTCGTTATGAGAAAAAGGCAAAGATCTCACCATAGATCTGGCTAGATCCAAAATCAACTATAAATAAGAGGCAAAACTCACAACAAAAACAAGCAATTATAGCCTCACTAATATACTCTCTGTAAAGCCCCCCTAATTATTAATATATTCCCCAAGAGCAAGAAATTCTTTTAAGAGTAGATTAGCCAAGTTCTCGAGCTGGCGAACTACTATACATCTGTTGTGTGACAATCTCATTCTTGCGATCCTATTCACAAGAGCCTTGGAGTTTAGACTAAACTATTCAGTGCAACGTATATTTTTCATTCTGCTTTGTTATGTTTTATACATTATCATATCTCAAGTGATGTGACATAGTTTTTACCGTCAAATAAGTGAGTCTTATTAATATTTAATAATAAAAATTGTGTCACATCATTTGAGATGAAAAATTTAGTAAGCATAACATTACTGGTGATATTATTGCAGGATAACCCTAGCTCTACAAGCAATTGTCTCAATATAAAACTAACATAAGTGGTAGAAATTAAAATTTTGGGGTCCAATGTGACATAATTATTAGTGTGAGAGATCAATTTAGAAATTCAAAATTTATGCGGGGATAAAATAGCATTAACCCCACAGAGAAAAAAAGAGCTCTACGGCTCTACCTTCTCCTTCACCTCAGTTATTGCTGAAAAGTCTCCTTCATATACTTTGTTTGTGCTTCAAGCATAGCATCCCAACACACGCTCATCTGAGAAATTTGAAGAACAAAGAATCGAATCGATTCTTCTCTCCATCGAGCAAAATCGTACTCAGAGATGGCGTACGTGGACCGTGCGTTCTCGATTTCGGACGAGGACATTATGATGGAGACATCGTACAGTGTAAACAATCGACCGCCGATCAAGGAAATCGCTCTCGCAGTCTCTCTCCTCGTCTTCGGAATTGTAGCAATCGTCCTTGGAATCTTCATGGCATTCAACAATGTCGGCGGTGACAGAGCTCACGGTACGATCACATATGCTTCTCTTAATTTCCAATATTAATTAGTGTCAATTTGTTCGTATTATGGAATTTTTGGTTGATTAAATTCTTGTTTTGGTGTTTGATTATGTGAATTTAGGTATATTCTTTGCGGTTCTTGGAGGGATTTTGTTCCTTCCGGGGTTCTACTATACGCGGATTGCCTACTACGCGTATAAGGGTTACAAAGGTTTCTCTTTCTCAAACATACCTCCTGTTTAGAGGTTGCATCTGACCCCGATACTCTTTCTACAGGACTCTTGGCTTTGATTTCATTTTTCTTTCGAATTTTTATTTTTATTGTTACATTTGTTTTTACATAGTTATGTGGTGTACATAATGATACATGTTCAAGACAATCGTCTTTATTCTGTTTCTTCTTGTGATATAGGAAAAAATATGTTCTTGTTGTGTGAGGATTGTGGATGTACTAGTTACATACATGCAAATATACACACATCTATATGATAAGAGAGACACACACAATGCCTGTGAATCCCTACAACAGTGGGGAAACTTGAAGAGTTTTAGAGGTTTAGTGCTGCTAGGATAAGGTGCTTTAGCAAATTTTAACCTTCAGTGATGAATAAGGCTTCTTTTGGCATTTTGGTTCGTAAACGTTCAGATAACCTACCTGCCTAACTTAAAATAAGTAACACAAATTGCGTAGCATTAGATTATGCCATTCCATTTGATCAGTCGGTTCTTCAATTATTCTCATTCAACATTATTCTAGAGAAAACTTGTATGCACAATGCCACCGGGAAAAATACCAGACATTTTAAGTTTCTTATCTGAATTTTTTGAAATTAATAGCAGACACTACACTTGTCAAGCACACTATCTGAATAAGTAACAGTGGACTTTGGTTGCTTTTCAATGTTAAACGCATGCCTGTAAGAGAATTTGAAGCAACTAAATGTATCTAAGAACAATACAAGGATAATGCAGTGTACTTTGCAGCCATCATGCTGATTTAGGAGGTCTTTGTGAATTCCCGTAAGGTTGTGGTTAGGACATGATTTTGAGGGGGGCGACCTGGGAGTTGAAGGAGCTTGTCTGTAGTTGGATTAGGCAATATTTTGTCCGAGACTCTGAAGTCTTGCTGAGGCTTATGTCAGGCTTCACGACATAGAATCGCCACACAAATTGTGTTTTTGGTCTACATTACTGCTGAATGGTTGATTGTGGTGATTGGATCACTGCTTTTTTAATTTGGATAGGCCAGGATTACGTCTTATGGCCTTTACAAGTAGGTCCTCCTTCAGTTCAATTAAGTAATCCTTGATTATCATGTTTAATTAATTTTGTTTCATTTCTGGTTTTTTAGTTTGTGGTCTTCCTTTAGTTTCAGCTGGAAACTTTCAAATACCAAACTCGTGTTTAATCACTCCAGTGGGCTGCAGAGACTAAGAAGTGCATAAACATTGTACTGACGGTAGCCGTCACAAAGATTATTGTTTCTGTGAGAGATTCTCTGAGAGTTACTCATCATTCATCTTTAAACGATTTGTGTGTACTAAATTCCTGGTTCACGAAATGTGCTTTTGCATTCCGAAGAACTATTAATAGAAGGAATGTAGCTAGGAAGGCTCTCTACGTCTTTCTTACCATTGGTCAATATGATTAGTATTTCTGTGGGAGATCTTCTTTGGAGTTTATGTGGCTTTCACTTCTTTGCATGACAACCTATACCGGGAGAGGATTTCTGATCCTCTCCTCTTCATTAACTTCATGCAACCAACATTTGAGTTATCATTAGTAGTTTTCCAACTGAACCCCTTTACTTGAAGAACTTGGTATTTCTACTCTTCTTTAGGCCTTGACATTTGAATGTTTAACTGTCTAAGTTGTTGACACTTTACAGGAAACAGTAGTAATTATAATTTGCTGCCATCAAGAAATTCCAGTGACATTCTAATGAAACCGCTGCAATCAATTACACAAAATTAACAATCTTCCTGAACCAGAGTCCTCCATGTAATACGAACTGAATATTTTTCAATATTTTGATGGCACATTAGCCTGAGAAGTTAAGCTCATCATGACATCATGAGGTTTCCCCTCCTTTCATGTCAAGTTGTATCCTCTCCCTCTCCCCCCTTGTCCACCTCCCTCTGCAGCAAGAGACAACGAAGCTTGTTCCTCTGTTTATTGGATGAAGATCGATTATGAGAATGGACATCTGATAGTCAGAGACATTGAACTCGTGTTGAATGATAGTGACATCTCAGCTTGAATGGTAATCACTTCCATCCAATCTGATTCCTGTAGATACAAATCATCGTTTTCTTTTACAGGATAAGAAGTGGCATTGATTTGGGTGTGTTTGCTTTCACTGCGATTATTTGAAATCGCTAGGTTATACAGATGCCCCATTTGAAATTAGCTTATTTTATTGACTAAATCACTTGATGCAAGTATATTGCATGTTATAAAGGACTGAATGGTAAATCATACAATAGTTTTGAGTTTGTCAGAATCTTCCCCCCCCCCCCCGGCGGCTATATGCCAGATATGACTAAGGCAGCACACGAGATTGAACAGCTACTATTATAATGCAGACAGTAGAACAATTTTTTTTAACTTCACAAGTTTTTTCTGTAGCAGAATTTTTTTTTTGTTCTCGTACTGTCAATTTTCCATGTGTTGTTCTACCTTTTTTTTTTGTTTAGGTATCATTGACGTGTTCCAATTGAACACTTCACATTATCTTCCGATTATTTTCAAAGGGGAAGCTTTTATAATTTTACGATCTTATAATGTCTTTAAAGCATAACTTTTCGGAGCAACGAAGTACCCCTTTAAGAACAATACGCTCCAGCTTGAGCTTGCCCAAGACGGTGGACGTTCTCCTTTTTCTTTGAGTACCAGTTTTTCTGTGATTGATTGGCTTTGATCCTCTTCATAAGATTATCTCGCTCGTTCTCTTTATTTTTATATTTAAGGTAGGGATGTTGGGTATTATCTTATCAAGTACTAATTACTTAAAAGAAGGTAAAAAACTTTTGGCACCTGGACCGGCCTAGGTATCATGTGATCGTGCGAGGTTGCCGATGTGATTTGTGTCTTTTATATTTGGAATTGCACATTATCGGGGCACTGGGAAGGGGTGATGCAGGATGAGGCAGATAGGGGATGGGGTGGGATGAGTTTTATATGGTTTTTGCCGGAATACTTTATCCTCCGTTTGATATGATGAAAAAATATAATGATAAAAAATTAAAAGAATGGAAAGTTGAAGGGATAAATAAAACATTATGTTAGGTAAGAAAGGAAAGTAGAAAGGATAGAAAAGTAGATGGATTAACTTTTCTTCCAATTCACTAAAATCAATCTCTCCAAAATCAGAAAGAAAATGAATGGAAAGTTAATTATTTGTGTTAAAATGTATTTTATTTATCTATATGTCTTTTGATATTTATATAATAAAGCATCTTACAATTTAAATCTCAAAAGATAAATAAAATGATTTTTCTTTTCGCGATTGAGATCACTTTAATTTTTACTTTAAAGTTAATCTAACGGTTAATATTAACAACTTAAATTTAATAGGAAAAATAGACTCTTAAGGGTGTATTTGGAGTAACTTTTTAAAAATAATTTTTTAAAATAATAATATTTAAAATTGTCCTACAACTACTTCTATGACCATCACTACCTGCACCACCACCGTCACCACTCCTTTTACTGCCACCACCATCGTCGTCGCTGCCGCCACCACAGTTATTGTCACCCACGACAACTATCACCTTTTTTCTACCATCACCACTGTCGCCTACCACCTCTTACCCCCACTATAAATTGATGCTTAATTTTTTTTATCGTTTTTTTATGTTTGTGATTTAATTTTAGATATAAATACAAATATGTTTATTGTTTACTATTTTTTTATCACACCGTGCCTTCAGGCACAAGCAATATCTAGTATA
>CM042188.1:41467442-41491748 GCA_023539305.1 Ilex asprella | reverse complement strand
AAAAAAAAATGCTCCCCAGAAACTGAACCAATTTAATCCTAATTACTAACAAGAAGAGGAAGACTTTGTGCCTCCCTTACCTCTAAAAACTGTGTATGCATTAATATCCAACCAATGTTGGGTTTACAAGAAACGAACCTTATTAATTACCCTTCTATTAATATAGCCATTAATTAGTGCGGAATAATGCTTTTCATGACAACTTTTCCTTACAAATTAATTAATATGGCACAGCAGGTGAGGGAACCACAAAAATCAAAATGAGGGGACCAAATAGAAAATTAATATTAGTCAAATAACATTAAAAGTCTGGGGCCAAATACAATTACATAAAACTTTTAATGTTTGAACCCGGGGGCAAGACCCCTTAGGTACAATCATAACCATCGAATATTACTAATATTCGGCGAGGTTGAACAATCCCACAGTCCACATGATTTGGTTAAAGAGAAAATTGATCGTTCATCAGAGACTACCTCTATCTAACTCTACTTAGCCGCTTTGGGTTTTATTAGCTTTGTGGACCACATGACAAACGGCTGCTGCCTTTTCTTTGCATGGACCTCACTAACTTTTACAATTGAGCAATACTATTTGAATTTAATTTTGGGGACGTAATTCAATGCAACAGCTATAATTGATTACGTTCTTAAAATGGATACTTAAATTAAGTCTAAATAATATTTTTTTTTATAATTTCTCGCACGAGGGACACGTCGTAAGCGTGGTAACCCTAGGAAGTTGCATATCGAATGGGTGTGGCTGTTGAAGTTTCAATGAACGTAGTAGCTCTTGCAATTCCTTCTTCAACCTCACGTTTTCTTGGCTCAGACTTTTACAGCATTTCTTCAACAATTCGCAGTCTACCTCTGTCTGCCTCAACTTAGTCCTGTAAATTATTAACAGATTTCTTTATTGTGAGTATCTCATGGAAACCATACAAACTAAAGGGAAAAAAAAAACCCAAAAATTTTAGTCTTTTTATTAGTTCATTTAAGTAGCATTTGTTTTTACATTTTTTGTGTCTATGTTTTCTCGCTTCATCTAAACTTGATCACACGTATAACAACACACTTCTATATTTATACTAAGATATATCTAGATCATTTGTCCAATAGAGTAACTAAATACATTTTTTTTGACGAAATTATTTTTACTTAAAAATTAGGGTTAATTGCATTGGAGGTCCCCACAGTATGATGATTGTCTCATTTTAGTCCACAATATTTCAATTGCATCATTTGGGTCCCTGAAGTATTGAATATGTTTCTATATGGTCCTTTAAACAAACAGTGTCCAAATTGCTAACGATTTGTTCTCATAAACTTATCACGTGACACTTAATTATGAAAAAAAAATTAGATAATTCTTGACCAAATTTTTACTCAAAATAACTACTCGAATTACACAGTTTTGATCATGAGCTACCCAAATGTTGGTCAAAAGTTGTCCCTATTGCACATTTTTTGTCAAGAACTACACAATTTTTGTTTGAGAGCTATCAAAATTATTTTTTGACCATATTTAGGTATTACGTGACAAGTTTATGATAAAAAATTGTTAGCAATCTGGACGTTGTCTGCTTGAAAGACTATATAGAAACATATTCAATACTTTAAGGATCAAAATGATGCAATTAAAACATTGAGAACCAAAATGAGACAAATTCCTTATTTTGAGGACATCTAATGCAATTAACCCTAAAAATTACTTTGTAAACGTTACAAAATGATACATTACAAAACAAGAAAGAAGCGTAGTATCGGAAAATTAAAAGATGATCAAATACCTTGCTCTTCTGTTTTGAAACCAAACTTCTACTTGTCGTGGTCGGAGATTTAACTTCTCGGCAAGTGCTTGTTTCTGGGCCTGCAAGTCAATCATTATCCCGAGTATTCTGTTTTAATTTTGAGAATTGGTCATAATTTTCGTCGGAAATGAGCTTTTAAAACAAGCCACGTAATCTTGTGTATTTGGTGTTTATTTTTTGTTTCGTTTCATTTCGTTATTTGTTTGTAATCTCATGTGTAAACAAGATGCAATTGAAGTAATAATTCAAAACATTGTGACCATCCCCCATATATATCTGACGAACCTGTTACATTTCTTTGATTTATAGTTATTTTCAGTTTACAAAGAGTGGGTTTTTTTTTTTTTGTGTGCAGTGTACAATGTTTTTAATTGTGTCTTGAGTTCGAATCTTGACAACCTCTTACAGTCAAACATCCCTCTAAATATCCTAATTCCGACATAATTGACTACCTTTGATCAGACCGAAAAAAAGATTAATAGAGATGTACATAAATTGGTCCAAACACTCCCGTTGAACCACAAAAAAAAAAAACAGTTCTTTACTTTTTGAGATCCAAGATCAAATGTTCAAATAGATCGGTAAGAATATTGTTCCGATAGATAACTCTTCTATATAGTTCATTAATATTTGGAGCTCATTAATTTATCCCTTATATTTGAATAATCAGTTTAAACTCAGGAGGAAGAACTGGTAATAAAAACAAAACCATCCGTTCTGATTCTATATTTGTTCGAATAAAATGCTTAGCTAATTCCATAGTAGTAGTAGAGAAAATTAAAGTACCGTATCCAGCGTTGTATGCAGTTTGAACCTCTCTTCAAGGAAAGTGGTTTGTTCTGTGGTGAGCCTTAGTTTCTTTCTGATGCAATTCTTGTTGCTGTCATTGTAGTTGACGATTAAATTACAACTACTTTCATTTGCTCCTTGTACATGATCCTCATGATCAATTATTTTTGAACTCGACCTCTCAATCTCGCAGTCTGCATCAATGGCTTCCTCTTTCAGATTAAGCGGCGGAAAGGAGAGATCAAAACAAACAACACGCTTTCTTTTCTCGTGTTCCCTTTTAGGCCTGAACTCACCCATCCCGATTCCTAGTCCAAGTCCTGTGTTGCATGATTCTCCATCTTCCATGGTTGTGTGTGTGCTAGAGAGAGAGAGAGAGAGAGAGAGAGAGAGAATATGATCAATATAATTTGGAGTACAAAAGCTTTGGGGAGGAGGATTTTATAGAGTTTGTGTGAGTGATGTGATCAAGTTATTGTGCAAGTGACAACAAAAGCATAATAATATGGAAGAATTAGGGCGTGCGTTAGAATTTTGACTTTTTTGAGAAAAACCAATAACTTCTACATTACCTTGCAATGTTTGACTTCACAGATTCCCCAACATTAAAGGAATTTGATCAGACACCACAAAATTTTCAGATCCAAATCCTCTTTGTTAAGCTTTTTTGTTTTTTGTTTTTTGATTTCACTCAATAATAAATCATACGCTATGTATCAGTGTAGAACAAAAATGAGTTCGCCAAAAAATTGAACCACACACCACAAAAATAAGAAAACACACAACCGTTATTAAACTTAAAACAATACATATCCAATACAAAAGACCGTCCATAGTTAGACATGCGAGAAGTAATGAGTAACCTTCACTCATTTTAGAGAAATTCATTTCAAGACTTAAACTAGAAATATATCATTTCCATGAATGATCACTTGTCATCATTTTAGGTCTAGCTTCTAGTTATTGCATAAAAAATATATAATTTTGAAGCAGCCCAATGTATTAAATAAATAAAAAAGGCTTATTTTCGTATGCCTATTTTTGTTATTTGAGTTCGTATTTAAATCCGTATAAAAATAGTTATTCAACGCACTCAAATTCAGTGGATATGATTTAATATTCATAAAAAGTCAAGTTTGAAATGATTCATGTTACCAAAACCGAGGCAACCTATCTTACTAATCAAACTTCTCCCAGTGGATCACTAGTCTAGGGCAGTTAAATGATCCATGCAGCTTGAGATAGATGTGATTAACTTTTGCTCATTCAGGTTCGTACATCTGTATCTATACTATATACTATTACAATCAATTTCAGAAAGCGAATGGTTTGGTTACTGATCAACACCCTTACGTGACTACACACGCAGTCCTTGTTAACGTCCACACAGACCAGAGAGTTACAAAGAATAAATAACTTTCAATACTGAGAGAATTATGTCTAAGCCGTGATTATATTTGGATATTTATTGAGGAGCCCCAAGATTTTAAAGCATATTCCACAAACGGCCCAATCAGTAAAGAACTTGTACCCTTCCAAATCATAAGTTCCACTAAAGGTTGACTCGATCATCTAACCGTTAACATTGACCGTCCGTTACAAGTTACATGTTAAAATTAAGATAATTGATGCAAAATACATTTGGTTCAAAGTCTAGACTCCTAAAAAACGTATATAGACATGAAAGATGAATGCGATACAATGCGATCTCAGTGACATGCAAAATCTAACACATAGGATATGGTCACTACAACAAAAATCGTTTTTTGTGACGTTTTTTTTCGTTACTAAATTAAAAAAAAATCTTCACCATTTATTTTTTGCGACTTTTTTTTTCACCATGTGTTTGTTGCAATAGTCTCGTCGCAGAAAATATTTTACAACGTAATTTTATTTTCATCACCAAAAAAAAAATTGCTACAAAAAAAAACGTAGTTAAAATCTATTCTACCAGCATAAAAAATGTACAAAATGACAATTTTATTAATTTTTTGCGACACAAAAAATCATCGCAAATAATTTTTTCTTAAATAAAAAAAATAACTTAATTAACTTTTCGGGACGTAAAAAAATGGTCACAAATAATTTTACATAAATAAAAAATAAAAAAAATAACAATTTAATTAAATTTTCGCAATATAAAAAAATCGTCACAAATAATTTTTTCATAAATAAAAAATGTAAAAAATAACAATTTAATTAATTTTTCGCTACGTACAAAAATCATCACAAATATTTTTTTTCTAAATAAAAAATGTAAAAAATGATAACTTTATTAAATTTTTGCAACGTAAGAAAATCGTTCCAAATAATTTTTTCATAAATAAAAAATATAAAAATAATTGAATAAATACATTTACAAAGTATAAAAATCGTAGCGAAAAATATTGCCAAAATAGAAATTTAGACTTTATTTCACTTTAAATTTTAGATTATTTATTTGTGCGAAGAGATAAAACTATTTGCGACAAAAAAAATTTTGTCATAAAAAAAACAATTAGGAGGGAAACGCCTTTTCGCGATGTTTTAAAAAAAACCTCGCAAAAAATTGTCAAAATAGAAATTCAGACTTTATTTCACTTTAAATTTTAGATTATTTATTTTTGCGATGAGATAAAACTATCTGCGACGAAAAAAAAATTTCGTAAAAACAAAAAACAATTAAGAGGGAATTGCTTTTTCGCGACATTTTTAAAAACATTGCAAAAAATTGCCAAAATAGAAATTTGGACTTTATTTCACTTTAAATTTTATATTATTTATTTTTGCGAGGAGATAAATCTATGTGCAACGAAAAAAATTTGTCGTAAAAACAAAAACAATTAGGAGGGAATTGCTTTTTCGTGACGTTTTTTAGAAAAAGGTTGCAAAAAATTGCCAAAATAGAAATTTATACTTTATTTCACTTTAAATTTTAGATTATTTATTTTTGTGACGAGATAAAATTATTTGTGACGAAAATTTTTTGTTGTGAAAGCAAAAAACAATTAGGAGGGAATCGCCAAAATAAAAATTTGTTACAAAATTATAAAATCTTCATGAATAGTATACTTTTTTGCGACAAATTTAAAATCATTGCAAAAATTTTTTTTTGTTGTAGTGGAGTGTTGTGATGATAAGTTTAATAATAAATATTTTAATATTTATGCCTTCTATGGTTTGATTTGTGGAATAAGATGGATTAAGTATCATCAGCATTGGCATACAGATTAGGGCATGTGACATTTGGCCACTTTCATTGGTTTAATGGGTTATCAATTATGTCACTTACCTTAGCATGCATCTTTGAGGAGCCTAGCTAGTGTCCTGTACATTTCTTTTATAGTTCCAATTGAGTAAGAAGGGGTTCACAAGGATATGCCAAACTTGAAGAAGCGACCCCTATCAGAGAAACTCATTGAGCACTAGTCTAGCTAGCTATTGTTTTTCCGCTGGCTGTTCACCTCAAAATGTTATTTGAATTTAATTTGTTGATTTACTGCATCACAATTATTAATTTACAAAAGAGTCCCAACAAATACTGGGGCCACCGTCAATCCAATGATAGTAAATTAAATTAAAAAATTAAATCTAAATAATATTGTTCTTTCTACCAACGCAACTTTAACACGTGCACTTTTCAGTTCCGAAACCTTCTATAAAACTATTCATTTTAATCTTAATTAAAAAGAACTCCCTCGATTTCGCCATTTATAGTATGGAAAAACTAGGGGAAGTTATGCAAGGTTAGTTAAATCCACTTCCTGATAGTGGCTATGAAGTTCAATACTTCTAAAGCTTCAAGCCAAAAAATCTCACTTCACAATGTCATAACTTTCTACAAATCTACCTTGATAGCACATCTAGACGAACCATTGTCTCACCATTTTTGAATCTCACAACGGAATTGTTCTAATAATCGATTCCAAACATCGTACGACCTCCTCATTTGTGACCACCCAATAATATATAATTATCTTCATGATAAGAAGTAGATCTTATTTTATTTTATTTTGCTTTTTTCTGGTGAGGCCAATATTTACTCGAATTTAAGAGGTTTGTCAGAGAGAGAGAGGGGGGGTTAGCTCGGGTGTAGAATGTGGGGTTTTTCTCTTTTAACTTGACTTCTGTTTTGTTTTCTTATCTATCCAATGGAACTGAAAGCAATTAATGGCGTTTGTTGAAGATTGAGGCTTCTTTTCAGAGATGTTGATGTATCAAATTCTCTACTGTGTATCCCAGGTGCCGTATTAAATATCTATAAACCTCGAATGCCTGTTTCTTTCTTCCTTACAGGTTACATTACACCCATTGCATTCTTTTTGCCTCTCTCTCTCTCTCTCTCTCTCCCTGCATATATGTGCACTATAGTCGCTTTTCAAGTTTATTTTCTCTCGTGGGTCATCTCTATTGTCTGTGTTCTCTAGTATACTTTTGGATATCTTCCAAAACTTCACTCTAGTGTGGTGCAAGGCTGCAAGCTGCAATGAGAAAAGCAGTGATTTTGCTTGTGCTTGTTCATCAAATTCTTACTAGCATTGGGTCCAATGCAGAAGCTAGAGAGATCTTTCTTACTCCTGTAAATGGTTCCAAGAAGCATAATAATGACTCAGATGCGTCCGTAGTGGGCAAAGGCAGATGTAATTGCTCAAAGAAACTTTATTTCTCAAGGTGCTTCTGCAACTCTGAGAGGAAGAACGTTACTGATGATAAGCGAGTTGTTCCAACCGGACCAAATCCCTTACACAACAGATAAGGGAAGACTCAAGACTCGAGAGATATAGAAGGTTGGCAAGAATGAGTCTCACTGCATGTTAAGTAAGAGTGTTGCACTCTATGCAGCTGTAATGTGGGGAAATCTCAAGAGGTTTTTATATTTTTCATTTTCAAATCCTTACTGATGATCTTTGTTTCTTCAACTTTTTTTTTTTGTTTTGGTAAGGACTGTATCGTGTTTATCTGGCTTCGAGTCATATGTTGCTTCTGATCACTGTAATCATGGTTCAAATGATTTAAGATTCTAGAAAATAACAATGTTATTTCTGTCAAATTTTCTGATCAAGTTATTATTGTTGTATGATTGGCATTGACCCACCTAATAATTAAATCCTCTTTTACAACAAAATACTAGTAGATTTGATCAACAAATTTGATATCCGTAATATTTCTTGAGAAAAATAGTAACGCTCTAATATTATTACATTTTTTTTCTTTTTTTTTTATCTTTTTAATGTACTAAAAAGAAAACGTTAGGATCATAAAAAGATGGTGTGAACAGTTTTCATCTTTGTGGGTTATTCTCATGTGGGAGTTTAATGCATCCTTTACCATATACTTTCTTTTTGAAAAATCCCTATAACCCTCTATAGATGTTTACAAATTTCTATTGTTCTCCCTTAGGCATTCAAAAAGGCAGATATGCAAATATTTTACTTAATGTATTTAGAAAAAAGTAATAACTTGATATTAAATAACCAAATGAAAAATGTGATTGCATGGATGAGTGCTGCTCTTAACTTACACTTGTTTAGATCAGCTACTAATTAACTAAAGGGAAAAAAAACTTGTGAATTGCTACAAAATCACATTATATATAAATGTTATTTATATCGAAAGCAAAACATCGACTACTAATTTAAATTTATCATGGTATCGTGTAAAATTATGATTTGTGATAGTTTTATATTTATGGTGTGTTTAGTTAGGTGAATGAAAAAATAGAATGATCAAAAGTAGGAATAACACACCTTCTATCATTTAAGAGAGTAATATTTCCTTATCTCATCTGTGTTTGGTAAGAAAGATGGAAATTAAGTAGGAATGATTGATTTTTTTTTGTGTTTAGTAGAATGAAAAAGTGGAAAATAAAATAAAATATAGCTGCATGTTTTATTATTATATTTATATATAAAATTAAAACATATATAATATGTAATAAATAAATATGATATATGCATATATTAAAGGATATGTAAGTAAATAATATATATTTCAACACACATAATTAACTTTTTTTCTATTTTTCTTGCTAATTTTAAAACAATTGATTTCATGAATTAGAAGGAAAATTAATTCATCTACTTTTCCATCATTCATAGTTTTCTTCTTTAACAAACTCAATATTTTATCGATCTCTCTAACTTTCCCTCCTTCTAATTCTTTATTCACTAGTAATAACTTGCTAAATAACACTTTTAAAACAATGTTTTGTGCATTTTATTGTTTATCATTCTCTAAATAAAATTTTAGTTCCATTCCTTTCTTTATAAAATATACAATAAAGAATAAAATATGAGGAGAAATGAACAAATTTATTGTGGGCCTTTAATAATAGAAAAAGGGTAATACTATGATTACTAAAATATTTACCAAAAAATATTTTTATCAAATAAATTGGCAACTTTATATATAATCAAAATCAATTTGATCAGTATTTGATGGGTCCAAGAGTAATACAGAATTACTAACTCATTTGGTAAAAATTCTTTTTGGTAAAAATTCTTGTATTCATGGTATTTTCCATCGAAAAATATTGGTTTATCATCCGTTACGAGGGTGGATGCAATTCGTTTCCTGATTTAGATAACGGCATTGAATTTTGTCAGGGGAAAGCTGAGAAAATTCAATAGCTGTTGAACGAGCAGGTCTGCATTGAATTCAACGTACTTTCTCTTTAAAAAAAAAAGTCTCTCTCTCTCTCTAAAAGGAGAGAACAGACAGAGCCAGGATGGGGGCAGAGTAGCTGGACATTGTCATGGACAGATATTAGGACAGACAGAGCCAGGATGGGTCAGAGTAACTGGACATTGTCTTGGACAACATTAGGGGCATCAATTTTACGAATCTTATAAGAATTAGATTTGACATAAAATTTAAAAATGATACGATCAATTCTCACGAATGATAATCAAAATAAGATTAGACACGAATAACATAATTAACGGATAACGCAAACAGAAAAAATGTATTTTATAAGAATTCCGATCTTTTCAACTGCAGCTTGCCACTTTCAAAATAACTTGCACAATAACCTAGTTTGAGGGTGCATGCACATGGTCTATATAATAACTGAGAGCTTATAGCAAAATACCAATAGAAGTAGCAGCAACAACAACAGCAATACAACATTGCTTAAAGAACCTAATAGCAGCCCCAACTGCATACTCTTATCTCCCAAACATGAAACTAAACTCCTATCTGGCTCTTTTTCTAAGAAACAACAATCCTATGATCCTATACCACAGTGCAACTGTACATCGCTACATCTCTTAGTAGATATCTGTATGTACAAGAAATAATAGACAAAGGTACTTAGCCAAGAGAAAAAAGGGATCAAAGCTCAACCATTTTTGCAAATTTTGCTAAATGGATCTAAGAATCATAGCATAAATTATATTGTATGGTTTTCTATAGAAGTCTGTCATATGGAAGTGCCGACCTTAGTTTCGAGATTGAGGCGAGGAATGTGACTCACTCTGCATAGGGGATGGGAGAACCTCTGAGATAGTATCCCAAGAAACCTTCTCATCCTTCTTGCACCTTCTATCAAAGAAGGCTGGTTTAATAGGTGTTCTCTCACCACTTCGACTTTGCATGTTAACATCGCTACAATCTCTGACATGGGTAGTCTCAAATTTGCATGAGGCTGAATGCATAAGAAGGCAACATGGATTACTTGCAAAACATCTTTCTCCACAAATCCCTCCTCCCGCATTTTTGGATCCACTAGATCAATCACCTTTGACTTCTCATAGAGCTTCCAGACCTAAAACATATTACATATAATAATTTAAAAATCATTAACACTTTCACTTCATTATCAACAAGCTAAAACTGAAATATCATTAAAAAAAATGCTCAAAAAGTGAAAGGCCTGCATTCAGGAAGGTATTGCATTTCTGATGGCAAAGTAAGATCTGTATTTTTTCTGCGGCTAATAATTTCAAGCACCAGAACGCCAAAACTACATATATCAGCCTTTTTGGACAATTCTCCTCTAATGGCATATTCAGGTGCGGTATAACCTCTGCAAAAAGAAGGAAAGAGAAAAGGTAATTACACAGATGACCGTATGATCAAATGGCAGGCAGTTTAAACTTTGTTTTGTTGACTATTTTGGGTTGGACAACTAGTCCACCTATCATTTCCCTTGTGTATTACCTTCTTATGTATAAAATTGTTTCGGTTCTTATTAAAAAAATTGCCTTAATATAACCTCGAAGTGACTGCTTGGGAAAAATGATGTTCATAACAATATTTCCAAACACGAGTAAATGTTACCTCCATTCTACAGATATAAATCACTCCACAATCCAAGGCTTTGTAAAATAAGAGGAATGTCCATTCTTTCACAGCATGCTTGGTAAGCAAAGAATTGCATGTGTCGCACAGAAGGAAAAAGGATAAGACCACAGAACTTAGGATAGTTGTTCTTGGTAAGCAAAGAATTGCATGTGTAGCAGAGAACTTAGGCTCCTTAACAGAAAAGGGTATAACATGTGCTTATGTTGTGTAGTAAGATAGTTGTTCCTGGTGCACTTTAAACTTAGGACCTCTAGACTTTAATACTGTAAAAACTTAAGCAACGTGTAACATAAATATTTACTAAATAACTAGCATTATTTTTCACAAATAGGGACAAAGCACACAGGATTATGGTCCGGAATAGGAATCGAAAGACTTTTCTCGGCAATTCTCTTGCAAAACCCAAATACTTCACATCCAAATAAAAAGATTTCCTTCAATGATATGGTAATAAAGATAGAATTATTTTCTCACGACCAAGATATCTAATTTCTGCAGCAACGCAAAAATGAAAACAAACTCCAAACTACGCTGAACTTAACTTAGTTTGTCTATACAGTTTTACATACCATCCAACCAAGTCATTTGTTTTTCCGCTGGGCTACCATGTTTTAATCATTAAAATGCCCCATGCAGCTCAGATTGAGGAAGCCCATAAGATTATACAACTGGGTTTCTTATCATTCAGTTTCGACATCAAGAAAAAACGAAACCCATATGACTTTGCTGAAAAAATAAACGCATAATACATGTAACAGAGGAATACAAATTATACCATAGTAAAATGAGACTGTTAATTGAATGGATTCAACGAGAATACCTACTAGCACTACACGGGGCATCTTTTTCCCCATTCTATGTAGTAGAAACAGCTTCTTTGCTTAGCTTCGGAGGTCGAAAAAACAGGGAAGGGTTTCTCTTTTCCACTCTTTGTTTTTCCTTTTATTTCTCTGTCCGACAAGAAAAGAAATGAGACGGAGAGAGAAAAGGCGAGGGGGAGATAATAGAGACAAGGACATGATCGTGGGAATGGAATTTTCGGACATTTCAGAGTGCAATTGGAGCGATGGAGACGATGAGAAATCGTCAAATTTCTTCTGTTTTAGACGGCAAATGATTTTGGAAACGAGGATATGTTTAAGACAGCAAATATGTGTCATCGCGCCGCAATGGATCGCCTCAGTTTCCAATTCTCTTTTCTTTTTTTCTTTTTTTTTGGTAAATAGCAGTTTGTACCCCAAAATATTAAAAAACTTTCAATTTGTCCTCTCAAAGAGTAATTATTTAAAATTATATCATTAATAAAATTATTTAATAGCAATATGACCCGGTCATAACCTTCGTTGCAATTTTCCGTCAACTTTTGACTTGCATACTTCTGTAGAAATATTTTCCTATGGTCATCGTAAGAGAAAACAAAGCCGAAAAATAAATTACAAAACAAAATATTATTTAAAAAGTATTTGAAAGATTATCAAAAAAATAAAAAGTAATATCAAACGGCCCTAATATGATAGTAATAGGACCCTTGGGTACCAAACAAAGAAAAACAATTTTTTTTTCCTAGTCATTTTTCCGTTGTGATCATGCATGGAAGACTAATATTCTCTTCCATGGACCATGACCAGGTGTGGGTGGAGGAAATATCAAGGGAATTTGGGTTATTCTTCATTTTGGACTTTTGGATCCATCTATTAGTCTACTTCTTCTTTGATCTTTTGTGTCCAATGGTTGAGAGATTGTATCTTTTCTTTGAAACAATTGCATCTTTTCTTCTTTTATTTTTTCGAGGGAAAATTTTAGCCACAATTTTTTTTAATTTATTTTTTTTAAAAAAATATTCTCTTTATTATTGAAAACATCACTAACACTACATCTAGTTTATATTTAAACATCAGTGGCACCCCTTACCATTAAATAACAATTTATAATAAAAATAAATTATCTAAAATACTAAAATTGTCCCTACATAAACCTCAAACAATTTTTTTACATAAAATTTGATTAAAATTCAAGTCAATTAAAATTTATTTTTTTTACATATTAAAATTTGAGTAAATTAAAATTCGATTCGAATTGATTAAATTTTATTTTTTTTAAGTATTAAAATTTGAGCATATTAAACGTTTTTTTAACGTATTGAAATTCGAATCGATTTGAACTCTATTTGATTTGTTAGCTCCGATTAAAATTCTCTTCAAATTAATTAAATTTTATATTTATTTATTTATTAAAATTTGATTTAAGTTCATTAAATTTATATTTTTTTATGTATCAAAATTCAGGTCAATTAAAATTTAATATGAGTTGATTAAAATTTGATTTGAATCTCGAATAGAATAATTTTTAATTGACTCAAATTTTAATACATAAAAATAAATTTTAATTAGTTCAAATGAAATTTTAATCGGCCCAAATTTTAACACGTAAAAATATTTAGAAAATGGAGGGGATCCTATAGAAAATATATCTATCTAAAAGAAGAGAAGTGTTCTTGAAGATATGATAAATTAAAAAGGGTGTAATAAATTCTTGCATTTATCACCATTTAAATATTTGTGGGATTTACTTATTTAAGATTACTGAGACATAATTTAGAGATATAATGAGGGATATAATGAATTTTAATAGTAAATTAATTTAATACTATAATAGGGCTCATCATTAGATGCATTTCACTATCATTTTATTTGTAACAATTTATTTTGTCTTCAAATTATGTCTCAATAACATTAGTGCTTATTTAATGGCGATAAATACGACCCACCGTGCGAAATGAGAAATTTGATAAAAATAGTATTTTACTTTTGTAAACTAATGGTTTTTGTATTACCATCACCATAATGATATCCCTCATACCAAACTTGAGGGATCAAGATCCTTTGATCTTTTTTATTTTATTTTATTTTATTTTATTTTCCTTCTTTGTAATAAAAGAAATAGAGAAAAAATATATTTCAGAGATTTTTTAATTTGAGAACTTAATATATTATTGTCATTAGATTTTGTATGGACCTTATCTAATATTGGGATTCACTACCTATTAATGATGATAATGCATTAAGTCCCTAAGTTGTATCCTTTTTTTTTTTTTATCAAACCTAAGTTATATCCTAATAACATTAGTTTTTAAATAATAATAATAATACTCAAGAAATATTTTAAAGCATGTAAGACTCCATCATCATTTTGCGGGAACAAACAGCTCAATGACGATGAATTTAGTAGGACACAAAAAAATTTGGTTGGCCTTTACATGAATAAGAATCCCACGTAGGATAGAAAAAAATAAAAATAAAAATAAAAATATCTTAATATACAATAAATAAACTCACCACCTATAGACTTAAATTTTTAGGTTTATATGGATCTCTAGTACATATTGAAATTTGGATCATTGAGCATTCTAGTCTCCCAACAAAATGATACGGGAGCCAATGACTAATGGTTCTGGTTAAAGGTGTTGAAATATGATACGATTTCACTAATATAATACGAACGCGATACAAAGCAACATTGAGTATTCCCTAAGCCACTTATTTTTGTGTATGAGTGGACCTAACACAATACAATTAATAAACAGTTCGGGTATGAGTCAAGCTAATAAAAAAAAAATACATGACACAATTCATTTATATGATACAAACTCGATATGACACGATTTGTTAGATATAAATTAATAAATCAATTGAATATAAGTGAAGTGTTTTTTATACAAACCCGTTAAGACCCGACATAAATTTTGTCCCACCTGAATTCGATTAACATGTTTAATCTTGGTTGTACTTTTGAATAAGTGGTATAGCATGTCAATACTAATAATGACTCTTAAGAAAAATGATGAACTCTTGGTGTTAAAATCATAGAAACGCAACTCGACAAAAAATAGTAGATTGCTGGCCAGGGCACAAGAACTCTTAAGCTATGACTCAGAAATAACAGCTAAAGTTTAGAGCTTAGAAGGGCAGGCTCATGGAGACTGGCGAATCAAACACGAGTAAGAGCAAAGTGCACCACTGAGATAGTGGTAATGTTGGAACTCATAAAAAGTGGTTGAAGTTTAGTTCTTGGTAGAGCGGTGAAAAGTGGTGGATCAGACTCAAAAGAAGTTAAGATTTAAAAATATCTTAATAATGACTGATTAACTTAAATTTTTAGGTGAATATGGCGTCCAAACATATATAATGAGCTTTAAATCACTTGATTCGGATTAATTGTTCAAAGTTACACTGGCAATTATTACGTATATGTATAAAAAATGGATGATCTACGTACAAAAGATATGTCTAGATCAATTTTACGAATAATAGCTAAATATACTATATTTTTTTTAACTAAACTACTTTTTATTTAAAAAATATTTTCAAATTGTACATTAAAAGTTAAATAAAATGACAACAATGAGACAAATTAAAGAGCTTAATTGAAATTTAGGACAGCATTTAAGAGCAATATCATTTCAACCCCGGAGTTTTTAACTGAATGAAACCCAAACGCCAAAGAGACAGAGGAGAGAGCGCGCATAGTAACACCCGCCATGGCGATGCTGCTGCTGAAACCCATCTCTCACCTCCACTTCTCAATAGCCCCTAAATTCAAAGAACCCAGAAACCCATTTCCCAGTTCAAGACCATCTCTCAATTCAATCTTCAATTCCTCCAAGCCCATCAACCATTCATTGTCGTCATCATCATCATCATCCGACACCTCACATCAAGCTCTCACATTGGTCCATGAATTCAACCCTCAAATCCCAATTCAAGAAGCTTTAACCCCACCAAGCTCATGGTACACTGACCCTTCTTTCTTCTCTCTTGAAGTCGATCGTGTCTTCTACAGGGGTTGGCAGGCCGTTGGTATGTATAGATTACTCTCTCTCTCTCTCTCTCTCTCTCTCTCTCTCTGTTGTGGGCAATCTTCATGATCAATAATGTAGATATTGCATAATGAACTGGTAAACAAGAGAAAGCATGTCATTTTGTAAAATTCGCGTTTGTTTTCCTTTGTTTCCAATGTCGCCTAATATTGGTTTAGATAGGCATTGACTGTTATGTTCAGTATTGCTTTGATTGTTGTTGTTAGGGTATGCTGAACAGATCAAAGAACCTCGTGATTTTTTCACTGGCAGGTAATTTTTGTGATTGTTGATTGCATTTGTCTTCCTTTAGCAATTATTGCGTAAGTGTGCATACTAATGTTTTATGATATGGAAATAGCTAACTAGTGATATGTAGCAGGTTGGGAAATGTGGAATATGTGGTATGTCGTGATGACAACGGAAAAGTACATGCATTTCACAACGTGTGTCGCCATCATGCTTCTATTCTTTCCTTTGGAAGTGGGAAAAAATCTTGTTTTGTATGCCCTTATCATGTGAGTTAATGCATTACTTGGCTCTTAAAACTCTAGGGTGATTCCTAGTTTGCACAATTCGATTTGCAAAGGTGGTATGTTTTAGGAATTTTCGTTATACAGCAATCCACTTCAGTTTACTGTAATTGAATGGATTTGCATTCATAGTAAAGCAAAGGGAGGACAATTACATTTGGATTTAAAATTTATTGATGCCAATTGATATTTCAATGCATCCAAATGGCCTTTTTAAGTCTTTCATGCATCTTGTTATAAAGAACATGAAAAATGGCTAAGTTCTTTTTCGTTACAATTATCGATTTTTTCCGAGAGGCCTACATAACAAGGTTAATAGGGTGGTTGATAAGAAAATATTATGACAACCATACCATGACAATATTTGAGCGTGATACATACACTTAATTGTAGCTGCTAACTAGATTTTGACTAAAATGGCCACGGTTTTAGTGTTGTCACCTCACAATTGAGGGTGTTGAAGATGTAGATTTAATATATCTTTGGTAGGTTTTTACATGAAGGGGATGCTGTCAAGTATGAGGTTCTGGCTTATGCTTGACATCGAAGCATTCTACCATGGACAATAGATGACCTCTATTGAAGAAGCGGTAATCTATAGGAAGAATAAGAGAAACTGTTTGAAAAGGTGTATTATTGAATTAATTGAATGGTAACTCGTAGTACATAGGACAATTTATAAGAATATTCAAACCTCGAAAGATTTCAAAAACAGAACTAAATCCTTAGTCTTGGGGAAGTTAATAAAGGACATGCGAAGTGCACGTGGTTCCCGCCATTGCGGGTTTGGGTAAGGTTAGCTATATGCAACCTTACCTCTTGCGAGTAGAGAGGTTGTTTTCGTGACTTGAACTCATGACCTTCAGGTCACATGCAGAAACCTTATTGTTGTGCTGAAGTCCGAAAAATGCATATCTGGTATACGGAACTCCTGTCATTGTAGGGTTTAGGGAGGGTTAGATGTACGCAGCCTTATCCCTGCAAGTAGAGAAGTTGTTTTTGTGTCTTAGGGAAGTTACTAAAAACAAATAATACACATTTCTAATAAATTAGAAAAATTGACATGGTTTAAGCAATTAAATCACTCTTAGAATAAAATAAAATATTGATAGTATCCTAAACAATAAAAATAAAAATAGAAGTCTGTTGATCTTGTTCTACATCAGACCACTCCCTCTTGAAAAAAACTCATCCTTGAGTTTATATTGTTTGAAACAACTCGATACTTTTGCGTTGATCTGCATTTGCTTTGTACTTCAAATTCATCTTCCCCAACATATACTGAAACATCAGCATACCTTTAAACTTTTGGCAAACATTTAATAAAATAAACTCAATATCGACCACATCCTGTCTAGTTCCCAACTCAAGAAGGTTGGAATTGTCAATGCCCTTTTCTAAGACTGCCTGAATCAGTGTTGAACCTGTTGCAATAAGATCATTTGTAGAACCATCAACAGGATCCTTATATAAAGTCCAAGCTCTTCGAATAGTATTAATCCAAATCCTCTAGTTAAAGAATTAATAAATATGTCAATTTTCATTGTAAATTCAAACATTTTCATACCAATCCTTTTGTGCGCATATATTAAAGACTCTTGCTTAGGTTCACAAGATTGCAAAATGTAAGAAAATTGTATGATGATATTGGTATATTCCTTTGTACCACTCTTCTCAGTGACCAACTCCATCAATGTACTTGGACTAGATGCTTGTGGGTACAGCCTTGGAACCAAGCCACACCAAGGTTTGTTTGTTGTGTCTCATGATTTTGTGTTGTTGATTCCAGCGCATCTGTGTTAATTTTGGTCACGATCGTTGTTTCTTGTGACTCGTTAACTTGGACTATTTTATCTCGTGTGATGTCATCATGTTTTTCTTCTACCCCATACTCTCCCGAATAAGATTCAAGAGGCTATCCAATATCACTGTAAGTCTATTCACATTCTTCTTTGTCTTCAATATCTTTTTTATTCGGACATCGAGTTGATCTTTTCAATCCAAACTTCCTTTGTTGCCTTATAGATCGATACACACCATATCCTTCAACATCATTAGAATCTATAATAGGTGTTCCTCGAGGAAACGTACCACGAACATTTTGTTATTATAGGATTCTAATCTCGAATAGGTTGAACAAAAGTCCTATTGCCATTCTATAGCCTTTCTCGAGTGGGATCTTTGTTCGGACCCAACATTAACTCAGCAACCATAGTCCGCAATTTTGCAAAGAGTGCTAGATCTGCTGAAATTGTTGTTGAAAATCCAAGAATTTGGCCCTCAAAAGAACTCCCCCATGATCACCGTCACATAAAAAGTTATCACCACTTCATGAATTAAAAATTATGTCACGTCAATCAAGTCTCTGATACCAATTGACATAGCAGTAAGGTAAACGGGGGACACAAAGAAAGCACCCTTAATCCACAAGTAGAATATGAGAAACTCTCTGAAAATGTGTATTATTGAATTGATTGAATAAAACTCATAGTACATATTGCAATTTATAGGAATCCACGAACCCCTAAAGTTTTTCAAAATGGACCTAAATCTCTAGTCTAAGGAAAGTTAATTAAAACAAATAGCACACAAGTTTAATAGAATTAGAAAAATTGACATGGCTTAGGCAACTAGATCACTCTAGAATAAAATAAAATATTCCTAGTATCCTAAACAATAAAAATAGAAAACTGCTAATCTTGTTCTACATCATCTATTAACTAGGTTTTAACTGATTTATTTATATTGGTGAATATGTATTAATGTTTGGAATTTGGACCTTTATTATGCTCTAATTATCCAACTAATAATGAGAATACCAGTTTTTGCCTCACATCTGTACAATAAAGTTAAATCATCTCAGTTATTTTGGATTTTTTTTTCATTGATGGGATATATTGATTGTTCGTTTGAACAATAGTAAAATGTGATAATATAGAAGGATAAGGTTAGCGATATATAGTTTGTACCTAAGCTTATGCTGTCTAATAGTCGAGTCCAACATGATATTGTTCCAGCATTTGTATGTTATGACTAAGCAGATATATGATCTGCTGCAGAAACTGTAGAAATGGGAAATACTTCAGAGCTTGAACAAGGTTCCTTCTTTTTTTCCTTACCTGGAAACTATAATCCAAACAAATAAATCTCATCCTTGTAGGCATGGACATATGGGTTGGACGGAGCACTTATCAAGGCTACCAGAATAACAGGAATCAAGAACTTCAATGTGCATGTATGCGGTAAATATATTGTGGTAGCAATCTCATTCCCATTTTTGTGTCGGGTTTTGCATATGGATGGATAATTCTGGTGATTTGTCTGCGATAGGAGTTTGGACTTATTCCATTGAAAGTAGCTATCTGGGGGCCATTTGTTCTTCTGAATTTGGAAAAAGAGATTGTGCCTCAACAAGAACCTGATAGCAACACCGTAGGAAATGAATGGCTTGGTAGCTCATCAGAAATACTGGGTACCAAAGGAGTAGATTCCTCATTGAGTTATGTTTGCAGACGTGAATATACCATTGAATGTAACTGGAAGGTATGTTCTTTCAGGTTTCATTTCAGAACTTTTTTTGGTGTCCTAAATCACAGATTATTTTTGGCCTTTGGCTCCTTGTTTTGATGACATCACTTTTGATAAGGAATGCATATGGTTCTGGGCTTTTTAATCTTTGCTGTAAATTGTAGATTTGTATTTCCCTCACTTCTGGATAGTGGTTGGTATCAAATTGTGAAAAATGAGCAGCTCACATATTACCATCCAGTGATATTCATTGCATATATGTAGTTAAGATAGGCATTTCCAATGATCTCTGACAAATTGTGCAACTTCCGCTTGCAGGTGTTTTGTGACAACTACTTAGATGGTGGCTATCATGTACCATATGCACATAAAGGCCTTGCATCTGGCCTTAAGCTAGAGTCCTACTCTACCACAGTATGCTCACTACTTAATTCACCTTTTCTGGTGTTTCTCGTAATTAACCTGTACTAAAATGTTACAAACCACAGTATTGTGCCTCTGACATGTTAGGTACTGCTATGTTCATACATGTTATCTTGACTTTACTTTGGAAAAGATTTTTCAAGTGCTTGCTTTCTGTTATATTATTCTATGAGGGTTCTCTTTCTTATGTAACTCATTACTTTTAGCGGAACAGATGTTTGAGAAGGTGAGCATCCAAAGATGTGATGGTGATCAAGTGGAAAGTGAAGAGGATTTTGATCGACTTGGGTCGAAAGCTCTTTATGCTTTCATTTATCCGAATTTCATGATTAATAGGTTGCTGCTTTGTTATCAGATGTCCTGATGATTTAATTTAAGTGTTATTCATCTTTTCCATTAATCTAAGTTTGCTAATAAATCACTAGCTGACATCTTGAGCCTCTCCTTTTGGATTTAGGTATGGGCCCTGGATGGACACCAATCTAGTACTTCCACTGGGACCTCGGAAATGCCAAGTGGTATTTGATTACTTTCTCGATACTTCTCTCAAGGTAATAGCCTTTTCTATCTCCACTCACATGTGAAAACGTTTTGAAAATTCAACGCTATTACTTGCCCTCCCCAAAAAAATTGTAAATAAAAACCATAAAAAGTCCAGATTTTATATTTTCAGAGCAAGTGGCTACACACCTACCTTGAAGATTGGTGCTGCAACTGTGTTTGATGGTACATAAGAAATGGAATGCATTTACAGTATTTGCATAATGGCTTTGTTTTGCTTCTTAAGGTGACCACCATTTGTATTTCCACTTATACATTAAACTAAAAGTGGATTGAGAATTCAGCTCCAAAATGATTAAGTAAAATAGTAATAAAGATTCTGATGCTGTCCTCCACTTTGCAAATAACTACACACCTAAGTCAAAGTTTGGTGCTGGGATCAGCCTGAATGTGCGACAGTGTGAATGTATCTTGCAGATTTTGTTCAATGGCTTTATGTCGATTCTGCTCATACAGCATAGGAAACCCTTTTTTCCTCATTTTGAAGGGGGTAGTTAATTGGACCTTAATTTTATCCAGAGAAAATATCTGAAAATCAAAAAACTTTCTGAACATCGCACCTTTTGTGCATAACATTCTGTTTTGCTGGCTACAAATCTTAGATGCAGAGACCCTTTGAAATAAACACTTCTGATGCCGAAGGTGTCCTTGGGGTGATCTATTAGGGGCGGCAAATGGCAATTGAATCGTGTGGCATGTTCGGATCATGTTAATTCGGGTTCATGCCAAGTAATAGGCAATCCTAATCCAATTTTTTTAATTGGTTGTATCAAAAGTCTTGATTCTAACCTGATTTGATTATTAACCGTGTCACGTCCAGGTTGACATGCATAATCGATAAGCAAAAATTGAAGACTGGGATCCATTGTTTCTCAACAAAATCCACTACGTGCAAGCCCCTATAAGTTAAAAATCCATTCAGTTCAGATACTAGCAAAATCTAATAAAAAATCCTCTAATTTTACTAGGATTCATACAAATAGCATATCAAGAAATAACATAAAATGGAAAAAATCAGACATTTTCAAAATACACTATCCGTCAAAAGTTGTTATTATATAATGCTGATGTAATTCATATTTGTACTAACACCACTCATTTATTATTTGTTGGCAATCTTGTTTCTGTATAGTTGTGGGTGCACTCCTAGAAATTTTCAAAACCTGTCCTTGTAAGCTCAAAATGAGTTTATCCTTTTTCTTTTCTTGGCTCTCAAATGGTCAAATGAGTTTATTCCATTACTTTGATGGAAGACACTAGCAATCCTAAATTTCTGGTGCTGAAAACTGAAAAGAAAGCATAGAAGGATTATAGAAACTAATCAGTCAGTGCTGGGTAGGTGCCTGGCCGCTGCTTCTCTTCTTTTTCTTGAAGGAGGAAATAAGCCTGAGCAGGTTAGATAGTTGTTAAATACATTAGTGGAATCAGTGAGTTTGATGTTAATAATAGTTACAACATCAGTTGATAACATGATGACATTCAGCCTTTCTCGAATATCTAAATCATATGGTTGTTGTGATGAAATGTTTGTTCCATTGTTGAAAGGAATTGAGGGAGAAACCCAATTTTCTTTCCAGGCTGGAATAATAAGTTTTATTGTGTAACCTCAGGATGACAAAGCTTTCATAGAGAGGAGCTTACAAGACAGTGAGAGAGTGCAGGTATGAATGGACCCTATATGCTCCTTTGACTTAAGTAATTAATTCAGATTTTGTTTGTGTCTAATATTTGTTGGGGGAGATTGTGCAGATGGAAGATATAGTGTTGTGTGAAGCCGTACAGAGGGGCTTGGAATCGCCAGCATATTGCTGTGGTCGATATGCACCAAATGTTGAAAAGGCCATGCACCATTTCCACTGCCTGCTGTATGAGGATCTTAGTAAGTAATATGTTTTGTATACTAAAATGTAACTTCTTGTGGAAACCAAAATGTCTTTCATGCACATTTTTTTCCGTTGTGCTATATTATATTTCGTTAGAACTTTGATGGTCATTTTTTTCCCACTTGGTTTTGATGCCTTCATCATCCCCCCATCCCTGATACAGCGGTGTCATGCTAATCTCTACAAAAGCTTTGTTCCATTTTACCAAATGTCTTTTTCTATTAGATTAAGCTTTTAGAGTAAATGGTCATTAACCTGATATCAGATCTGGTGCTGAGTTTAAATCAGGCCTACTTCTTACTACACAGCGCACACATGAACGAACCACTCAAAAGGGTCATACTTGTGGGAAAGTATTGGACCTGTACCAGTTTAAGCTTTCAGAGTAAATGATGTATAACATTTTCCTCTTCTTCTTGCTTCAATGTGTGTGTGTTTAAATCAGTTAAAAACTGAATAACAACTTGTTTGTAAACGGTAGAATGAATCCAAAAATCACCATTCTTTAATTCTCGCTGCCAAACACAACCTCCACCACTGCACACCAAACTCACTACAAACAGTATGTTTTTCATCTTACTAATGCTTTTTGAAAAGAAAGTGGAGGAGAATGGTCTGTACTAAATGTTGGATGGTAGCCAGGGGTGGTTGGATTGAGATGGTTCTGATGGTGGTCATGGGTTGGTTGGTTTGTGGTTGTTTTCATGGTGGCTATGGTGGTATTCGGTGGCAATTTTTATGATGGTGGCTATGGTGGATTTTAGGGTGGTATTGGGTGACAGGTTTTATGATGGTGATATGGTGGTCTTGAATAGTAAATTTGAGGTGGTTTTAATGGCGTTGTGTTTGTATTATCGTACATTGTTACACATAAGAATGTATTTTATCTTTCTTGTTATGAAATCAACGAAATATTAACAAAATATCAAGAGAGCAATGACAAAAAACATATAAATAACAAGTTCTTCAGGAACTTAATAGATCAATGAAATCAACAATACAGAGTATTTAATTGGGCTAATTGATTTGTTGGGTGGGGAGAAGTCATTACATCAGTGGTGGTGATCCACTGTTTTACAACACTCCTCCTTAGTTAATTACTATGCTAAGATGGTGTTGGACTCGAGAATTCTACCTCAACAGTTGCATTAGATGTTGGGAGGATCCTTGGGTTCCATGTTATCAACAAATACCTTAGGCTTGGTTGGTCTAAGATAAGATGAAGGTAACCAGACAGTCCCAACTCATACAGAAATTACATGGACTCTCCCACGGTGGGGTTGATGAAAATCAATTTCAATGAAGCTTACTTAGAAAAAGCTAGGAAAGCATCATATGTGACTATGGTGCGCAATCACGAGGGACAGTTGACAAATGGTGCTTCTGTTAACATAACAGCCTCCTCACCATTAGTAGCTGAAGGCAGTGCAGTAAGAAGAACATGTAAGATAGCTTTGGAGAATGGGTATCATGCAGTGATAATAGAATCGGACTCAAAAGGCCTTTTCGACTCTCTCAAGCTGATAGTAATAACAATCATGAGGGAGATTGAAGCAATCCAACAAAATCTTTGGCACTATGCAGAGCTACAATCTAATGTTTAGGTACAGATTGACGAGGAGGTCATGCAACTCAGCAACA
>CM042188.1:41428141-41452960 GCA_023539305.1 Ilex asprella | reverse complement strand
TTATATACACATTATATTCTATGTACAGATATATATATATATATATACCGAGAGAGAGAGAGAGAAACCTGCACATATATATATACCGAGAGAGAGAGAGAGAAACCTGCACTGCATTTAACGGGACATCACCAGATGTAAAGGCAGCTACAACATTAATTGCAAGAGCTGCAACATTAACTGTGAGCTGAAACTGGATGAATTTTTGAATATTAGCATACACAGATCGGCCCCATCGGACAACCTGCATTTGTTGGACAAAATACCGTTACAGTTGTTATAAACTTTTCAGCACTCATTTCCATTCCCATATATACTTTTCAACCACTAAAATCATTATTATAGTAAGTCCCTTTAGATAACAAGTCATTAAAGATAAAGGCCTGGCCAAGTTATTGACTGGTATCTCAATTTTCTGATATGCATATGCGCAATTATATCATCACCTAACAATAGTGTGAGACCATGGTCTTAAACTTATGTGGCTTCAGCCTAAAGTTAAGGAACTCAAGTAATTGACTCTGGTATCCCAATGTTCTTACGTGCGTATCATCAAATAAGAAACGTGTGAAACCATGGTCTTACACCTACATGGCTTGTGCCAAGAGTTCTTTAGGAAGTCGGAGGATTATTGAATGGACCATCATATACAGATTCTATCAGTCATGACAACTCTCCACAGAACAGTTAAATGCTAATATTACTCCAGAATTTCATACACACACACACACACATCCCTATGCCATGATCTTTTAGACGTTCCTACACATAAGGTACATTTGCTCACTGCAAAGACTTGCATCATTTTATACATGCACACACACATCCATTTGCCATGTTCTTTTAGGACTTCATACACATTAGTTACATGTTCTCACTGCAAAGAAGTGCATCCCCTACCACATGAAAGTTGTGTTTGGTCCGTGATTGGAAAAGATGTCATTGTGCTAGTGTAAGAAAAAGGCATCTAATGCAAGCTGATCATGCTTGTTGATTTTAATTTCAAGCAACACTAAATAGAAGTATGTACTGTTCAACTGGGGGAATGAAATTGCATATATTTTTGTTCAAGCAGGAAAACAAAGTACGCTATCAATAAATGACATGCAAAGTAGTTAAATGTTAATATATTACTCCATAATTTCACGCATACACACAAACACCTCCTCAATATCCATATGCCATGTTCTTCTAGGATTTCATTCACCTAAGGTACATGTGGTCACTGCAAAAAAGTGCCTCACCAAGCTTTCCAAATTCCAACTGATCAGTGTGTTTTTTTTCTTATCAAATCCAAAAAAAAAAAGGTGTCTCACCTTCCATGTGAAAGTCTAGAGTTTGGTCTGTAATTAGTACTGCATGCCATTGTGCTAGTTTGAGAAAAAGGTACCTAAAGCGAAGGTGATTGTGCTCATTGGTTATCATTTCAACTAACACTGGTCATTTTACTCTTCTACAGGGGAACATCAATAAAAAATTTTGCTCCAAGCAGCAACAGAGGGTATGTTATCAATAATATTGCAAAGGATTCTTGTTAAAGGAGGCGACATTTTGGTGGTTCTACTCTACAAAAATCGAAAGTAACCTGACATGCAGAATAGTTGATGTTTAATATATTACTCCAGAACTTCATGCATACAAACACACATGCCTATACCAATATGCCATGTTCTTCTAGGATTTCATATACCTACAGAACATGTGCTAACTGCAAAAAAAGTGCCTCACCTTCCATGTGAAAGTCCAGAGTTTGGTCTGTAATTAGAACTGGAAGCCATTGTGCTCATTAAGAAAAAGGTCCCTAATGCTTAGCTGATTGTGCTCATTGGATTTCATTTCAAGCAACACTAAATGGAAATCATTTACTATTCTATAGTAAGAATGGAATTGCAGGAACTTTTGCTCAAGCAGCAAATGAAAGTAAAAGGAATCTTGTTCAGGAGGGTAATACTTTGGTTCTTCTGCTTTATAAAAATGGAAAGTAGCATTTGACATGCCATTCACAAAAGCAAGTTTGGTATAATTGGGAACAATCAAGCACAGTCAACAAGCTTAGAAGAGACTAACCTTCACAACTGAAGCAAAGTTGTCATCCAAAATAATGATATCTGAACTCTCTTTCGCAACTTCGGTTCCTTGGATACCCATAGAAAGACCGATATCAGCCTGCACAAAACAATAGTAAAACCAATGAAATGAATAGGAAAATTACTTTCAATAGCAAAAATAACAGTGTCTTGAAAGACGTCAAAATGATATTGAAAAAGGAAAAGAAGAGACCCCTACTGACAATAGAAGTCCATTAACCAGATCACTATTGCACATCGGAAAAATCTGTCCAGGCCCACCCTCATGTCCCATTAGAAAATTGCATAACCAAAGTGGTAATTTAGCATATATTTTTTTATTATGAATTTTAAAAAAATGGGGTTCTAGATAATGAAGCCATTTTTTAAAACCAGTGGTTTTCATGTAGGATGACTTGTAGGCAGAATGTCACCAGGGTGGACCCATATTACATAAGTCTCTATCTCCTCCAGGTCAACGATCAGGTTTACAGACTTCTACCATCCATCCAATAACAACTATGAACCTATCAAACCTCATGTAATGCAGGAGCATCATTAGTCCCATCTCCAGTTACAGCAACCACATGTCCCCCCTTCCTCAACGCTTGGACAAGTAAAAGCTTGTCATTAGGAGATGACCTCCCCATAACCTGTACACAAGATGACAACCACTATTACCAAGAGATTGGCAACTTTTTACTCCAATTTTGTCATATGCCCCGAGACAATTATTTAAAATTATTTTTGTACAGCAATTTGAGTTCAGAGCATACCGATATCTTTTCAGCAATTTCTTGTCTTTGCATTTCAGACAAGGCACGAAATGCCTTCCCTTCGATGATATTTGGCTCAGTAGCATCTGCATCTGACCCTAGTATCCCGCATTCTAAAGCAATGGCTCTTGCAGTTTGAAGATTGTCACCAGTAACCATTCGTACCTAAGTAGATGACAATTTATTCCCCCAGTCAATTTTAATCATATGAGCAACAATTTTAAGTTTCTGCCAAGTACAATCTAAATAATGTTGTACTGACTCAATCACGAATAAAATTTTCTCAAATGAGCAAGCAACAATAAAGCTGAAAAAAAAGAAAGAAAGAAAAAGCGATTGAAATAGACGCCAATCCAAAATGTGCATAAAAATCTTGGATAATGTATCAACCATCGAACAAATAGTATAACGTGGGAGGTGTATAACTTATAATTGAAACCAAAAGCTCAAGGATTCCAAAGCATTTTCCTGTTTTAATCAATCCTGAAGTTAAAATGACACTCACAAAATTTTTAACTTTTCCTCAATTTAAATTGCACATACTCAAATTACCCATAAAAACCAACTCTAGTCAAGAACCAACACAAAAGAGTGTTAGTGGCAAAACAACAACTAAGAATATCCGTACACGATAATCTGAAAACATTGCATACAACTAAGTAGGAATCACAGTGTAAAGGTAAATTGCACCAGATAACTGTATCATTAAAACTGACAGTTCATGAATCAAGGGCATTGACAATCGCACATCTGCTTTGTTTGGTAAATGAAGCTGACTGATGCAAAAAACAAAAATGTAAGAGCGGAACTGATGCACGTAGTGGCATCCTACACGCAAACATGCGGGTCCCTCGTACCAATTGACACAAATAAAACAAATTTTGTTGCAAAATTACAAGCAACATAAAACTTCATAATTTGTTAAGATTGGTTAATCCACAAAGCACAAGATCATTGACATTGAAGAACTCTATATATGATAAATAACAAAAAGATGAAAACTACCTTAACACCAGCATTTGTGCATAACTGAACTGCATCTTTCACTCCTGACCGACAAGGATCCTACATCATAAAGATAAATATATGCAGAAAATCATCAATGAACACAGATGTGAAGGCAACGCATGTGCTTAAAAAAGAAGGTTTCAGATGATACTCTGCAGAATGATAAGTAATATTGAACCATGAAGCACGATCACAGCAGGCTTTATTAAAATCAGTTAAGGACTTAAGTACGGTAAGATTAATTCAGATATCAGTAAAGAGGCATATTAAGGCAAAAGCTTAGGCTGCTAAGCTGCCACTTGAAGTTAAAAAAAGTATGACAACACTGAAGTATGCATCAACTCAACAACTTTTATCTGTTTTTTGCTACTTTTATTGTTTTTTTTTTTTTTTTATCAAAACTATTATTGTTTGATAAGTGAAAAAAACCATAAAAATGCAACAAAACAGATGTGCAGCCCCAAAACAGAAAAGTCCCAAACTGAATGAGAACCAAATAATGGTTAAAGATCCATACAAGCGCGTTTCCACAACATTTGCCACTTTTGAATGAGTTGCAAGAAATGTTTAGTTGGCACGGCATAAGTAGTGGTAAACAGGAAAGGAAAAGGACACAAAATAAGATAAAAAAAGACAATTTCATGAAACGCTAGACATATCTCCGAAGCAGCATAGCATTACAAAGTAGACTAGAGAAACCAAAGGCATAGATTATGCTTTTGCAATATAAGTGACTGAGGATGATGAAAAGTGCTTCACTGTTATGTCAAAATTGACCCCATCAAGGAGTCATAAATTCACAAAATTCTTGATGCATGAAATACAAGACATTATTGAATCAGTATAAACAAAAGCATAGCTGTTAGTATCATACGATACGCGATACGTATCGTACAATACGTCACGATACAAGCTAAAACGGT
Organism: Ilex asprella; assembly: GCA_023539305.1. Classification (NCBI taxonomy): domain Eukaryota; kingdom Viridiplantae; phylum Streptophyta; class Magnoliopsida; order Aquifoliales; family Aquifoliaceae; genus Ilex; species Ilex asprella. Next base: position 41,448,187 of record CM042188.1, on the reverse strand, counting down.
ACGGATCATAATTCTGTATCGTTTTTGCGTTGTATCGTCCGATACACGATACGTTTTTACGATACGATACATACAAATATTATTTTTATTATTATTATTTACGGAACAACGTTATTTTATGCTAGGTAGACTGATTTTTTTTATTTTTTATTTTTACAGAACGAAGTCGTTTTGGACTAGGTAGGTACTCCAACAAACATGTGATCCTGTGCAGTGGAAGAAATGATGTTAATTTATTTACAAAATTAAATATTTTTTTTATTTTTTTGTATCAAAATTTCTGAATATTGATTAATGTTAATTTTTTAATTTATTTACAAAGTCCAATCTCTTTGGTGTTTGAAGTTTGAATTAGTGAACTATGGTTGTGAACTTTACATTATAATATTAGTGGACTATGCTGATGACTTGAATAGTTGGTAGAGTATTAATGAAATGCTATGTTTTTATGAATGTATGATTTGTTTTCAAAATTATATATATTTTTTTATTATTTATTTAAAATTACACCATATCTTACGATATACGATACGATACACTATTTTTAAAAAACAATACGTCTTCCGATACACGATTTGATAACTATGCACAAAAGAATCATATCTTACACTCTTGTTGATCACAAAAAACAATAAATCAATGTCATTCTTCAATTGTGAGCCTTGCTGAATTTTAAGTGCATTTGGAAAAGTGTGACTAACAAAAATGAATCTCCACAACTCCAGGTGTTAGCAAACATAAGAAAGCTTCTATGAATCAAACATGATTCTGTTTTGAACTAATAAATTTTCCAAATTAAACATGTGCCCATAAAAGATATAAGTACCTTCAAACCAACAATAGCTAGCAAAACAAGGTCACCCTCTGGCAATCCCCAATGGGCCAGTTCCTCTTCGTCAGCTGGAGCATCTTCCATTCCGCCTGATCTGTAGGCAATGGCAACACATCGCAAACTTTTCGCAGCCATATCTTCAATTGCCTTTTCAAGTAATTTGAGCTGAAAATTAAGATAAAAAATTGACAAGCAGCAAACGTTAAGTCAAAAATTTCAAAAGACTGCTATATATTACATGCATACAAATGTCAAATGATAAATCATTACAAAATTTATAATTTTCAAATGCAAGCACCACTAAAGTCTTATATTATACTGTCACTTTAACTAATTAAGAATACTCTTTCCAAGGTTTTGAAATTTCAACTCTCAAAATTACCTTTCCAGAAAACGACAAAAAGGCATATAAGTCAAAAAATCATGGCTTTCCCAAAGTTTTTCGAGCTTATTAGCTTTTCTTGAAAATATGTAAAAGCATTCGCACTCTACAAAACAACATCTATTACTTTTTTTTTTTTATCCAAAACTAATACAGATAATCTCAGGAGTAACCAACTTGCTCAAACCTTATCTTCATCCATTGGGATCACGCAATCACTTTCATCAATGTATCCTGTACAAGAAGCTAAGACTATCTCGGCAGCCCCTTTCCAGTGAACATGAATTTCAGAATCGTGCTGTAAACATGACAAAAATAGTAAGATTTTATGATTACGATATCATACTATCCCACAAAGGTAAGAGAATATAATATATAGCAGTGTTCCATTTTTTGGAGTCATATTTTGTAACTTCCATGTAACGTCTCAAAATCACAAGAATTTATACATGCCATCAAATCTCCAAGTGCCCCCATTCTCCAGTTGATTTTTTCATTGGATGTCACATTCCAGAGATTTCATCAAATTTTTTCACTGGATAGTAACAGTAACTTATTAAATTTTGAAAGAAATGCATCGCCCATAGATTTGGTAGTCAATATGTATCAATTACTCAGCAACCCAACTAAACTAAATCTAATAAGATTAAAACCAATATCTTACAGTTCAGCTTTAGAAATTTAAGTAAAAATTAACCAGGACTAACCCAATGGATTCAGAATGGGTACCCAACACAAATCATTCCACTTTTTTTCTTCCAACATCATCAGGGATAAACCCTCTCCAAAACTACAAACTTAGAAGAAAGACAGAAGGGGAAAGGTTGTCCGCTCTCAACTTCGGCGTAAATCTAATTTCAGAATCTCTATGTCCTTTGATGTTAGTTTTTCTATGGCCTCTGCACAACTTAAAACAGATGTGGAACTTTGTAACAATACAGTGGAAATGCAATAAGAATTTAAAAGAAAGAGTCACCATACTTCATAAATAATCATAATAAACATGCACACTACCATTGCATTACTTTGTGTAATAAAAAATGTTGCCTCACTTTTATTTTAAGTTAATAAGATTTATAGCATAAGGTCTCATCAACCTACAGAGTTTACTGACCCTGGAGCTAGAGCCAAAACCAATTGAAACAGAATCATTTAATGAGAAAAACTATTGGAAGTTTTCATGACAATTTATTTAAAGAAAAGTGTTTCATTCCCTAGACCCCTCAGTAGTTTCTGCATAAGAAAAGAAGCATAATTAACGAAAAACCAGTACAACAGTAAAGGCTTTTTTTTGTGGTCTTGAGGGTATTTGATCCCGTGATGGGGAGGAAAGAATGAGCCAGTTGGGGAGGCTACTTAAAGCCACCGGGGCTGGGCTCGTGGTGGTAAGTGTAAAGTTCATAGTTAAGGATAAAATATAAGTTTCTGTAATATTTGAGGGAATAGAGAATTCCTTTACTGTGTACATAGTAATAGAAAATATGTCCTGAACAGGGAAAGAGAGTTCCATGACCAACAACAACTAGCATGTTCTGACATGCCTCAAGTGACGTGCTTTTGTTTATTTAAATCACTGTTGGCCAATTATCACATAAAGCCATCCAATATCCCTCCAGGTAATCTTCCTACAAGATATCTCATTTATTATAACTTTACAATATAAAAACCAAAGTATATTGACCAAAGGAACATGCCACTCCAACATAATATCATCAATCACGACAAATAATCCCATTTTGGGATGAAAATACAGTCTCCTTACCAGTTTTAGAGCGACACCTCCTCGTTTTTTCTCTGAGTTAAAAGGAAAAGCATGTATAATTGCTGAATCTGACCTGACGGCGTCAAAGTTCATCCCAAGCTACAAAAGATGTACCAACACTCAAATCAAGTTGGTGAAAAGCAACAAAAGAAAAAGCAGCTGAGCTGACCAACAAAACAAACTTAGAAATGGTACCTTGACCCCCCACTGGAGAATGGCTTTCTCTGTCGGTGATCCAGAAACTTCTGCATCTCCACCTCCCTGTCAAGACCAGCCACAGTAACTACAGTGGATGCCTCAGTACCCAAATTTATATACATTCAAACTATCTAAATGTAGCTCATTTCCTGCCCTAAGCACCACAGACAAGGACATGACACAACAAGAATATGTAGGAAGTAGGAGCAAATGAAGCTCTAAGCAAGTACGACATAGATGCAGTAAAGGACACAACAAGGACAAGAGAAAATAGAGGTATATTATCAATATAACACATCAGAAGACCATATAGCCGTGCCAATTTTCTAAATATTTAGATTTACTAACTATGTTCACTACCTATTTTTGTAGTAAATAAACCCGATCCTTTTCACCTATATTTTTCACCTTTATGATTATATCCCGAAGTTGTAAATTAAACACTATTTTCATCTAACTAGCCTATAACATAGATGGACTCAAATGAACCAGGTCTGTAAGTATTTGTCCAAGCCTCAGATCTGTCTTGTGTTTATTTACCTGAAATCGCTAAACCAATCCACAACCTGGGTACAATGATCTCAAATGGGGTGAGTTCACAATCTAGATCATGCAAATGTCCAATTTCAAATTGTAGTACTAACCCCAAATCAATTTTCTTTGGAATATGTATCACAAATATAAAACAAACATGAATTGACTATATGTGCATGAATGCACAATTATATATAATTTTCGATAACAGGAAATCTAGCACAAAAGTAAATAAATAATACTTGACTATGTATTTATGAATGTAATATTACATTTTGATTTCGCATAGAAGTGAAAACAATATAGATAAGAGTTCCAAAACGAATGGTAACTCAAAATACCATACGAGCTATGCATAACCTCATCGCACTATGTATCTATAAAGTGTCGTTCCTTGTACCATACCACGTATCAAATCGACATATGATCCAGTCCAGGTAACATTGATCTAAGAATCAGTGGATCTAAGAATCAGATAGGTGAGACTTGAGAGTTAGATGCAACTAAAAAAGCTACCCCATAAATTCAATGTCTCCTCAGACTTAATAAGACCCCCTCTCACTTAAAGGCAACCTCCAAACCCAGGGAACTTGCTTGCCCATTAGATGAGAAAGTGGGCTTCAGCCTCATAATCTGATCTGGATGTAGCATGAAATAAGAGATGAGCGAGACAAAGAGGAGGATACCACCAAGTGAAAGGCCTACTTCAAAGCAAGAAAGGCAAACCAAATCAGAGAAATAGGTTTTATGGAACTAAGTTAGCAAGTCGAAGCTCAAAGACTAATGAGTTCTTGAATCAGCAAGCTTTTTTCTCTTTGGCCCGCTTTCCAACACAAAGGTAACTCTTTCACTGGAACTGGAGAACTGTTAACACGGAATGCAAGAAATTTCAATGATCTTTCTTGACAATATGATTAGCCTAGGAACCAATTGTGTTCCTTGTTTCTTTATGAGCCACAACTTAGAATTTTCGAATGGCGACTTCATCTGATTTTCCACAGAAGACAATCTTCATTTAGTTTTTATGTTTTCTTCATTTTTAATTTATTTATTTTTTCTATTTCTTTGAGGATACATTCTCCTCAATATTGCACCTTTTCACTTATTTCTCTTTCTTACTAATATTTTTATTTTATTAAAAATTAAAAGGGAAAACTCAGGACTCCACCTCAGACCTTGCTGGCATGTCAAGTGTGCAAATGATAGCAACAATGTTCAACTTCAACACATCCCAAATTATATTTGCTACATTCACACCTCAACTTCACTTATTGAACATTCATACAAAATATAGAGTAGGTGACATAGGCAAATAGGTACATATATAAAACAAAAGGTAAACCAAGGAAAGAAAGACAACAAAAACACGGGTAAAGAGTAATATAAGCATTTAATTCCTGTTTATTAAACATGCCCAAGGTTGTATATGGAGGCTCAACTCACAAATTTGCTGCATATACTATACATGCTAGTTGCAACAACTGTAAAATCTCATTTCTTATTTATTCTTTTTCATTTTGGTACTATATACTATACATGCTAGTTGCAACAAAGTCCCAACCACGACTTTGACTTAAAATCGTCCCACCGTGGGGTGGATGATGCTAAAACTCTTAAATGGAGCAGGAGATTATAATCCTATTCAAAACCATTGAAATATCCTCAGGCTTAGTGTAAGTCACACTTTGCTGCATATTCCTAAAATTCCAACCTATAATATAGACAGATATGAAGCTAAATTTCAGCACCAATAAAATCAATAAATAATAGGCCCCAAATATTGAACATATCAAGAATTGAACAGGATAAGAATGCTCAACTCAATTCTCAACACCCATACAGAGTCAATAAAAATATTAGAGTTGCTGACTAAGAAGCACAGAGAGCCTTAAAAAGGCGACGCATCCGGGACACCAACACTTCTCGGATACTCTTTTATCCAAGTCCATAATTAAAAGACAATTTGAATTTCGTGCGTCCATATCCATGATCGTTACGTTGCTGAAACATATTTAACAAAATGAAATAATATCCAAAAATGGCTGCATATATTTTAAGTGCAAACAAACAGAGTTCAAACTACAAATTTGCATTAAAATTATATTGGAAAGCTTCCCCCCCCCCAAAAAAAAAAAAAAGAAAATAAACCTGGATAGACTTCCCCAAAATATTTTTCCAGTACAAAGGTTAATTGGAATTTTTAAAAGTAAATATGAGTTTAATCATTTATATAGGACCAAAGAAGAATCGCCGCTCCAATAAAGGTCATATTTTTTCCCTTCTCTTGGTGAAAGATCAATTGTATTCCTTGGTACATTGTTCTTTTCTTTTCTTTTTTTTCAGATCTGAGTGGTTGGACTTGAGACATATCAATTGTACATCAGATACAGGCAAGCTGTCAACCTGGAGATGGAATTGTGCATTTCTATTCTCCCAGGAAAAAAGGACTAAGTAAATCAAAAGTCCCATCTTAAACAAAACTAGTACTTACCTGAAATACACTGCCAGTTGTATTCTGTGCAATGCCTTCAATAAGCAGAGATTTAACCATTGGAGGCAACCCAGACCCATTGGCTTGGGGATCAATTTTCTTGCCACAAACATAGGCTTCAACCACAGTCATCTGTAGCAGATAAACATGCGACAAAAGGGGAGGAGTTATTTTCTACCTTCAATAAGAAAAATATGTACACAGAAAAAAGTATCACAACACGCCTCATTCAAAGTCAAGGTTCCAGTTTTATCGCTGCAAATGGTAGTTGCAGACCCCATGGTTTCACAAGCAGAAAGCCTCCTGACCTGCATATTAAGTTGTTAAGCAACTAAAAAAAAACCAAACAGCATTAGACATACACAAACCATTGTGAAGAAAAATGATCATACGCACCAATGCCTTGTCGGCCATCATTTTCTTCATAGAGTAGGCAAGCCTGTAATATAATCATATAATGCAGGAGATATAAGATAGAAGTAAACACCAAAACAGAAAAAGTACACAACATACACCCACCCACAAACACAAAACAACAATAAATGCATTTTAAAGCACAAGATTGCTTAGTTTCAGCAATATATATAAAGGCAGGCTGGGGTGGACATTAGATGCATCGCATAGAGTAATGAAGGATAACATAGTCCAACTTGGAAATGCCTCCTAGGATCATATATTCAAAAGAGAACATGGGTAAATAGTAATCAAACATAGGATTACCCCCTGCCCAGACTGAAATAAAAATGAAACCAGGACTGTGTAATTGTCCAGCAATTTAACATAGTGACAGGGCATAAAGTAAAAAAAAATAATGCAAAATAAAAAGAAGAAAAGGTTAAACTTACGTTAAAGTAACAGCTAAAGGAAGCCCTTCTGGAACTGCAACAACCACAATGACAACCTGGAGAACTTCAGTGAGTCAGAAACTCAAAATTTAAATGCATGAATATTATCAAACAACAAAATAAAAAGCACATACTGCGACAGTGAAAACTTTGATAACTCCATCGATAGCATGGCTAAAACTAGTCTTGCCAGCAATAAATTGAGGACTTCCATCTGAATTTTTGGTATGCCCAGTAAAGTATCTGTGGGACAGGTGTAATATATAAGTTGAAGAAATCAAATATGGCACATGCATATTTACGTATGTTATCTATGAGTTCTCAAAATTTTAAGATACATAGATTAACACACACACGCACACACAGAGGAGATGGAGGTGATCTCATAAATGAAGTTCCAAATACCTTATCATAAGGACAACTAGAACGAGCATAGCTACTGAAAGCCCTACTATGCCAATAAAAGTAGCAAACCCATTTAGGCGTACCTAGTCCATGCCAATCAGACACACTGATCATGAGCCCAACAAAACTACCATAAGTAACCATTCAAAAGGTAATACAAGAAAAATAAGAGACCTGCAACGGTGTTTCTTCACCATTATCTTCTGAGATACTCGCCATAAGCATACCCCATTCTGTATTTATCCCAACACTTGTCACCTGAAAAAAATATAAGCATGCAACTCAGTATTAGTTATCAAATAAACTTAAGCAAAGAATCAAAGGGTCTTAATGTATTTTCAAGAAAGGTAACATGCATATACAAGAACTAGAAAAAGGATGAAAATTTACATCCCTTACTCAGTTAGGTCACTAAAAAATTAGAGAGCAATTTCCCATAGCACAAGAAAAGAGACATCTCTCGCAATATACCAATTTTGGGTTTTGCTTAAACCTGTGGGAAATAGTAAGTGTCTACATGTAATGTTATCTGTATTTCCTCTTAGCTTCCTGAAGCCACTTGAACTGTAGAAGACTATAGATACATAATATATTACTAAATTTCATAAAGAAAAATACAAAACTGTTATATGGACTCCGCCTCCGCAAATAAGAGTACAAGACTCCTCACATTCTGGGTCTGAAACAAACTATGATTGCTTCAGATCTCAACAATCTATGAACAACACCTTACCATATTAACTACAACAGTGTACTAAAACATAAAAATATTTCAGATGACTATGTCATTTTATGATGTATGAACAATATTCATCCTTTTAACCATTATAGGATTTAAATAACTCTTCACAACAACAAAATTCAGATTAACACCCAAGCACTCATCTTAGGCTAAGCTTGAAGACATTCCTTGGCCATCCCTACAAGATAACGCTGATTTCAGCAAGTTACAATCATATGCATCTCTTAGATCATGAACAAGATTTATGCGGTGCCACCAAGACATTACAGAAACCAAAGCACCAAACAGCATATTAGCTGCAAAAGGTCACTTGGAAACAGAAAACAAAATGGGACAAAAAAAAGGTGAAAGAAAGGCAGTCGGTCAAAATTGCTAACATTCCAAAACCATTTGACTGCATTTGCCAGAAAAATCTATCTACCATCTTCATTGTTAAGTTCTAAGTACTATTTCTATGATTTGGTAAGTTCTTGTTACTACAATAATGAGTCTATTGATAAATCATTAGTGCCAAAATCTAGAGCCTTCCCAACAGTCAACAACACAACATCCTTTAAAATGAGTATTGAAGTACTTTCTACCACAACTGAAGGTGCCACATCTCCCAATTCCTCCAACTTGCAATTGCAGGCCCCAAAAAATCATCATCCAGAAATTCACTTTTATCAGCTCAAGTCATCAGGCATCAACTTGCATTTTTTAACAAGACTACTACATATATTTGCCACCAGAGCCATGCTTTTACATGATCTGCATGTGCAATTTATTCATTAATGTTACATCTCACTCTGATGGAGTAGGATGCCTCAAAAAAAATTTACACATAAACAAACCACGGTTCAACAAAACTTGACAAAAAGCATGGATCAATTAAATAAACAATGCAAACAAAAATCCACGAAACTCTGCATAAGTTGAAAATTAACAATAGCACAATTGATGAGATACGTCCATTTCCTAAACAGTTGAAGGCCGTAAAAGACAATTCCAATAAACTTAGCATAAAGCCCAAACTATTCGGGAAGAAGTTCAAAACAACACCCCATAAGTTCAAAGCATTAATGTCCCACCTTCAAATAAAAAGTAAAACAAGTTCTTTAATTTGGGTGGAGATGGAGTGGAAAGGGGGGCTAACATCGGTATAAATTACCAAAAACAATGATGAAGCTGTTTAAACAGAACTAATTCAAAACCAGACATTTTATTTTACAAAACAAATAAAAAAATACAAGCAATGGAGGTAAATGAATTAACTTATCAAATGAAACCAATCCTTTCAATAACCAATACATGCTCTTCCAAATAAATACACAAGATTGAATTGCAAGATATCATACTTGCCAGTGCTAACTCAAGACAGGTATAATGTAATCTTTGATTGCCCTTAGGAATAACAAAAAGGGGAAAATCAGAGTTCCTGCTAGTCTTTTAGCTAACTACGAGCAGAGTTTCAGGCAGATGTATAAGTGCTCCGCACTATAATATATTGTTTGGGTCCAACAACATGAGTTTGGCCAATGATAAAAAGTTAGATGGTTTTCAACGGGGAAGAACGAAACAATTCATGAAACTCAGACCATGACTCAAGCTTTAGCAAATGGAGGTAGCCTACAAAACTATGCATGTGTGTGTGTATACACGCACATACACATACATAAATATGCAGAGATAGAGAGGGGGGGGCAGGGAGTTTTGAACTATGGAACAAGCCTTAAGCAAGATGTTTCATAATTCTTATTTGCTAAATTGCCGTATTAGGGTCCAGGCTTAATATTATGTGTATCAAACATACCTATTGCAGGATGCCAAGTTCTGCTTCCCTAAGATACAACTATCACACTTCCCCATTACTTGGCCTGCTTTCAATTTTTGGCTAGAATACAATGCAATCTCGATCCACAGACCTACCACTACATGGAATATAATATGACTAAAATTTCAGAGCAGACATCACCATTACAAAGTACGTGCAATAACAACCTTGAAGATCAGTTCAATTATAATTCAAGCCAGTGCCTATCAAGCAGGAGGGACGAAGGGAGACAGCAAAAGAAAGGAAAGAGAGTCAGAAACTCTACCAACATAGTCCCATAACCATCTGCAACTTTGCATCCAGCCATCAGAAATGGGGACTTCAAATTCTTGTAAACCTATGGAAAAAAAGATTACGATAGTTGCTAAAACTAGAAACAATAACCATGATTTAGCACCGTAGAATACATAGTAGAACTTACAATCTTGCTCTCTCCAGTCATGCTTGATTCATCAATTGCAAGAGAATGACCAGAGATAAAAATTCCATCAGCAGGGACCTGATATAAGATTCAGAGTGTCAAAGTCAATAGAGGCATCAGAAATGTAACATTAATGAAAACAAAAAGAGAAATTAATTCCATCCACCTGATCGCCAATGTTAAGAGGAACAACATCACCGACAACAAGATCAAATATGGAAACCTTCACCATTCTACCACCTCTCATGACCTGCACACATTTATCAGCAAATGTAAGAGATAGAAAAACAACAAAAGTAACAAAATCCATTTCAAAATTGTAGAAGACACACCTCTAAATGTATGTTCTGCTTCTCCTCATTCAAACTTTGGAATTGAAGGGATTGTTTATAATCACTTATAGCTGCACAAAGCAGAAGAGTAAGAATAAAAAGGATTTTAAAAGGACAAGAACATCAACTGAATACAGTCAAAAGCAGGAGGGGAGAGCAGGGTGTGATTAAATCACCAGCAAATACAGTTCACCGCAACCAAGTAAATCATAATCAACATGACAAACACAACTCAAGTACAGGCAGTACAAAAATTTCCTCAATGACACAGATGAGGAAAACTGATAATTGATGCAAACATGCAAATGGCTGTCGTCTTTATATGCATGGTAAATAATATGTTTCCCCTCTAATTGGGATGCACGATGAACAAACCCCCCCCCCCTTTTTTTCCCTCCAAAAAAACTCACACAAAACCTCCTTTTTTCCAAATTTGAATCACGAATCTCACATAAAAAATATTCTCCAGCATAGTAATTTCCACCAATTAATGAAGGGAAGAACATAACAAGAAGAAAAACAACTGTAACGTTTTGCAACTTCAATAGTTCTGTTTATCAGTATTCTGTCAATATCCACATTCAAACAAAGTTTTAAACACATATTAATAAATAAATGATCATTTCCACTTGAAATGGGAAGTAGAGATCCAATCAAAACTGCAACGTCCAGAGCACCAAAATATGCACAATGGCAAACGCAAACATACAGATATTATAAACAAACAATATGACATATATTAAAAATATAACATCAGATATAGTTTTAGGTCATGACAAACTTAAGCATTCACATAAATAAACAACAAAATAACAAAAAGTAATACTAAAACATATACTCCTCCTTGTGAATCTAAGAAATAGTGCAAGTGCCATAATCCAAAACATACTAAACTTGGAAAGAGAGTGAAAGGACCAGAAAAGTGGGACAGATTCCTCTCTCAATTAGCGAGCCCACAAAATGGACGGGCATGGCACACAATAGTACCCAAAAAAAAATCCAAGGCAGGCCAACATGCATTGGGTTGTCATGTTTCAGCAATAATATACGTTTTTTCAAAATATTTCTTCAATACCATACATAAACAACTTTTACACCATTTAGTCATATAAAAAATGCCACATTAATCAATTGGCAAAACATGCAATGAACTTTGGAGAGGGAAGCAAGCATCAGGCTTCAACACATACAGGCCCTTATTCAGTTTAATTTCGATTAAAGAAAGCTGGGAAGGATAGTTTGGGGGCTGGCCTAACCTTCGCAATTATTTACATGAAGTGGGTGACCTTAAATCCAAACCCATACCTCACTATTTGTTGTGCAAGCAGGTTACCCACCACTACGCTAAAACTTTTGGCTACACATATAGAAGGTAATGCTTACGTTCTTTTATCAAAAAAAAAGACATAAACAGCTGCTACCATGAGTCAAGGATAATGAAAATGATCTAACTAAACAACCTATGGTTTTCATGCGAAGCAAAGAATTAAGCCTCAAGAAATAACGTGCACGTCATACAATTGTAACTTCTAGAAAAAAGCAAAAAAATTACAGAAAATCACCACAAAAAACAATCACATGGGTTCTACTTTAGTGTGTCTTGTTGCACATAAATCACCCTCATGAAGAAGCTTTCTTACGTCTGTGTTGAAGCTTGACTTAAAGTTAAGAGAATTAGATACTAAAAATCTGGAACCGCATGTCTAAAGAATCAACCAGAATCACCAGATTCAAAATGTCATCCCAATTCAAAATGTGCATGATGTTAAACTACAGGATCAATGCTACCTGAGGTGTATCCAGATAGTCAATCAAAGATATCTTAACAACATCCATATCAAACAAAGTAGCATCAACCAAAATCAACATTAACAGCATGGTCATCCTGTTTTGCGTCTTGTACTAGGAGCATCCATAACTGTAATCTACTAATACTTGGCATAATTGTTATTACCAATAGATATTCGATTCAGTACCTGTAAAAACTATAACGATAATAACAGCCAAGGCAATGCTTCCCCCGTCATACCATCCTTCCTTAATACCCTAGAAGAGAAAGAATGTATGAGAGGCATGAAACAAAATGGATTAAATAGAAATATATAATTAAAAAGAAATATGCAAGATCCAGATACCCAAAAAGGGAGACGAAAGAAAAAGTGTTATAAAAATTCAAGTATAATTTCACATCAACAGGGATGAGGTCTAGAAGCGCTTGCACAGAAGATTTACTTAGCAACACATAAATTGTTGGCCAATTACTTTGAAATTATAAGCTTTGCAACATATACCATTTGAAAGCAAGAAAAATTAAATACAATAAATATCCATAAATCCCACACCTTCCCCCCCCCCCAACCCAACAAAAAAAATGGCAGGAATCCTAATTATGTGACTAAAAAATTAATAGATCATACCAACCTGATCCTAATTTTGAATCTCACAAATTAATGGTTGTACAAACCTAATTTTTATGATTCAGACTCTGTTTGGACTATTAAAGATATCATCAAAAATGTGGTATTTCTTTCTAAATTAGTCGATATGCCATATTTGCACCATAGTTTTAGAAAGATTTGCATCCCACACAAGACATCATATAAAATAAAGTACGATTTGGACAACTATTAAGTAAAAGGGGTTTCCATTCTGCCATTATTTTCTTTGTACTATCATAGATTGTCAGAGAACCAGAAATTAAACCAAAAAAAAGATAATGAAAGATTGTACTAAAATCCCTCGCACTAATTAAATTTTTTACTTGAAATTTCTTTGATTTTACAATTAGGTTGTTTTCTAAGCATTTGTTAGACCAGATAGTAATTAATACTTCTAAGAAAAATAAAGCTGGTGCAACATAATTCAATCTGCAAAATCCTATTAAGATCAAATGAAGCATTAAATACGATGAAGATGCACAAAACTCTAGGACAGTTATGCATTTCAATGACTGCAGATATCATAGATGATAATATGATGCGATGATCAACATTGATGACATTGAATTCCATACATCTAAAATTAGGTTGTTTGGCCAGATCTTAGTTAAGAAAAATAAAAGGGGCCTAAATTAATCATCAATAGGCTCAATAGGGAATATGATGATGGTACATAAAACTCTTGGATAAACATTTTTTTCGAGTAAATACTGAAACATAATCTAGGATAAAATGGCATTCTGCTTTTGTTTACACATGCAATGAGGAATATGCAAAAACGCACCTCTGTCTTGATACCTAGCGCTAAAGAAGCAGCAGCAGCTACCATCAAGATGATCAGGGTTGTATCTCGGCAAGCTTCCCAAACAAACCTCTACAATACATATAACACAAAAGAAAAAAACAGTAGTGCATTTTTTGTTTCCAAAGACCAGTAAAACATGAAGAGAGTAACCTGAAGTTGATGTGTTTGCAATACATACCCAAAAACTCCGTCCTTTTTTACGAGGATATGTGTTGGATCCAAACACATTTTTTCTCTTCAACAGATCATCCTCATCTCCAGGAATTCCCTTTTCTAAATTTGTTCTCAACTTATCTGCCAGTCCTTTAACCTGAGGTGGAAGCACAAAAGAAATAATATGTAAAGTAAGATGAGGCCTTGTACGATAGTTAATAAAATATAAAGCTAAAAGAAACATAGAAAAAAAGATATGTTGGACAAAACTTACCCCTCCATACTGCTGCATAGCAGGAATATTATTTTCCCTCGTCAGTGAAACAAGTTGCTCTTGAGCAATACCAAAATCGCCAGTAGGCGGTGGAATTAGAGAGGGCTCTGTGGTTCCTGGTACTATGAGGAAGCAATGTAAATCAACTGAAACATCTAAAGTCTAAACCACTAAATATAATCATATGAGGAAAGACAAGTAGACACTTGTAACCAAGCCAAACACTTGCTCAACATTGCGAAATTCACTCATTCCTTGACACGGGCCCCTGAAGGGCGCAGACCTTCTGCGTGTCCATAATTAGAAACAAAATGTCAATTTGGACACATGGCTGACAACTATAGGACACAGTCCAACACATGACCAACAACTACTGAACGTCGAGATGTGGTTTTCTTTAGACATGAAAATGACATAGAATTGTTAAGCGAAAACAAACTGAAGCTTCATTGCAAACTAAGAGGTAGGAAATTTACATGGACTAGGTATAGGAGGGACAGAGAAGTCATATTAATTATAAGCATATAACATACATTCAAATGTACTTCTTTACATATCAATACCCACACATCAGAGTCAGTAACCATGCTCCACACTCCATAGGGAAGCTCCATCACTCCAAAAGATAAAATATTAAAAATAGAACCACTACACACATGTCCATAATAAATGAGAGATCAACAGGACCTTAAAATTGCAATGAAACCAAGTAAACCTATAAATAGATAATAATAGTGTTTTTAAGAATTAAACATAATATAAATCCATAACAGAAGTACGTTTTGCTTTATTGACCAAATAAAATAACCATAATCTTAGCAAACAACACAATAAAAACTAAGTGCCAAGTTTATGAGAAGGCAAAACTCTAGAACCAGGAGGAATCGGTGACACATGGCCGAAGATCAAGGCACAGATCAGCCTTTAGAAAGGACTTAACAAAAGGCGCTTTTAAAACCACATATCTACATATTTATCAGTATGTATCACGTAAGTGAGTTTTTTCTGACAAACTCAAATTTGTAAATAATCTTGCATGCAAACCAGATTAAACCTGGCCAAAGGCCTGTTCACTAATTGGATTGCCTAAACAATTAACCTGTTAAAACCATTTAAACCGGACAAATTTTATGAAACTCGGATGAACCGAACGGTTTTCATAAACTCAATCGGATTTATTTTGTTACATAAAAATAATTTTTTACATTGAAGTCAGAAGTTTGAACTCAGCCCAGCCCAAGCTTAGTGGTGGCTGTGGTTCAGCAGGCTAGCCTTCTCCCAAGACTTCTACTAGGTAGCTTATCAGTGTGGCCCACAACTTTCCATCTTATAGGCTGCATATCCGTTAGTGTTTTGTTAGGATAACCGGTGTGGGATTAGTTGGTCACATTCAAATGCCTTTGTTGCTTCTTAAAATGCCTTCTTATGGCTTGTGTTTTCTTAGGCTTTTTCTTTCAAACTTTTATACTCGGAGATACAACTCTTAGGTACATGTGTTTTTTCTTCCATTTTTATTTTTTTGGTTTGGTTACCAAAGTGCTACTGCTTTTCAATATCTGTGTATGGATTTTTTTATGCTTCATCAGATGCTATAAATTATCAAAGAAAATCAATGAATTGTGGATATTTTTTGTGTTTTTATTTGATCTACTACTAGTAAAACATGCTACTTTATTACTAATATTATTTTTTTTAGCATATTCATTCTTATTAATAATTATTTTTTATTTCCAATTATACGACCGGTCAGACAGTTGACCCAACAGTTAAACCACTTGACCCATTAACCGGTCCTTTATGCCATGATGATACTTTTGCCTCATTTAATAACTATGGTGCAAACCATCCACTTGAACCGGAGCAGAACATCACCCTAAAATAGAAGCAGGCAAAAGAGCCTTGGTTTGACATCAGAAGAAGATGATGTTCAAAAAATAAGGGACCCAATGTATCAATAGTCAACTCAACAACTCATCAAAGCCTTAATCCCAACTATTTGGGTCGGCTACATAAATCTTGTTTCTCCATTCCGCTCTATCAAGGGCATATATTCCGTTATACCATAAGTTATCATATCATTTTTTATTAATTCGCTCACAATTATTTTAGGTCTACCTCTACCTCTACCTCTCCCATACCCACCAATAATCAACGTATTAATATTTGAGAAAATAGCTAAAGCATAAGTAACTGTACAAAATCAGAAGCAATCCATAAAGAAGACAACATAACAACGTCTACATTGGAGTTTCCTTTAAGGGTGAGAAATTAAAGACCCAATGCAAACTGACAAGTTGAAGGAATTGTTCAACCCAAAGGATAACTGGTAAACTTGGAATGGTGAAAACGTTAAAAGAGATACAAAAATATTGGAAAAATAATCAAAGGTTCAACATGAGGTAAAAAGTGGCGAATTAATGTAAACTTTCATGTTTAAACTTTTGTGCAATCATAACTCTCACACATGAAGTAAGAGTGCAAATATTGACTGGCAATGAAAGCTGAGATTAGTAGGGCCAGAACATTGAACGCCCAAGAACCAAACATATGAAATGGTTATTGTGGCCATAAGCATAATCATGACACAGGAATAAAAACAATGTAAGAATCATGCAGAATACGACTCTAGTCAGAAATGTGATTGACAACATGAGAGCAAAAGCAAATTACCAGTTACTGTTTTTCCAGCTTCTTGGAAAAGGTATGCAGCCTATTACATCAAAAAAAAATATATTCGATATTAGATATAATGACATGAAAATAGGTCAGGAATTCCAGTTTGAGAGTGACTCTTACTCGAATAACTTGGGCATGCGTTCTGATTTTCGCCATGATTTTCTTCTTTTCTTCCTCCTTTTTTAAGTCCAAAGTGTAACGAAATCGCCGGGAAGCATTTAGTACAAGAGCAGCTTGCTAACAAACAGACAAGATCCAATCGGTGTGGACAATGAGGTTATCGTCAGATAATGAACAAAGTGACAGTGAGCAACAACTACAGATTATGCTTTAGCAGCAAAATTCGGACAACTACTACTAAAAATAAAGTGCATAAACAATGAAAAGACGAACTTCTGGAGTTCGTCTTTCTATAAACAAAAAACAAAAGCCAGCTAGAATTACCAAACAAACCATGCAAATGCTTTACCCGTAGAAAGAAAGCCAATGTGCATCAGCTGATCACGTCTCAAACAGATCATAAAATCAAAACTAAAAATTACCGAGTCCAAAACAATAAAACATCCAGATGGGCATTCCCAATTCTTTGTAAAGAACTCCAACAATTTAGTTATTTATACATCTTTTTAGTTGTAAAATTTGTTATGAACCTACTTACATATGAGGAAACTTGACATGAAAACACTCAACTTTTCAGACATTTAATACAAATCTTTCGTTGGGTTTAATTTGATCTCTCCACTTTCAGCTTCTTCAGTTCTCGTCATATTTGCCACAAAACTATAAATCCAATCAAAAATGGCTCAACCACCCACTTGTTGACATAATATTTGGTTTGTATTCTACTGGCTCTCACCTATATTGATTGTTTGTGTTTGGATGCAAAAAAAAATATGAATAATATGATCTTAACGGACAAAGAGACTATGCAATTAAAACCCAACCAAGCCTTAACCTGGTCAATATTTCAAGAGGCAAGCTTGAAACTCAGAATCTGGCTTCAAAACAACTGTGGTTCTCCTTGTATTGATTAATAATCACAAACAGATTGGAATCTAAATCAAACACAGCCTAAGCTTTAACATGCCACAAATTAAGACTACAGTCAACTAAGAAGCATCCTGCATGCATCACACTATGAATCCAAGTGACATGAATGTTGATGATATACAGAATTAGTGACCAAATCCTCTGACCAGCACAGCCAAGGGAAAAATACTAATGGCAACAACAAAATGTATGGCATTCTACAGTATAAACTAGTACCAATACATGATGTGCATGGCCAACAAGAATAAGTAGGCAAGTCGACGTACAGCCATGACAGTAATGGCAGCATGAAATTTCACACTATTCCATTAACAGAGATGGGTTGCCATTTGACAGAAACAGAAAGTATTGATGCAGGGTATATGGACAAGAAGCTCTAGCGCACCCTAAGATTAAGGTTCATCAAAAAGAAAGAATGAAATTCCTTTTTCAAATCAAGGCTTGACCAGTATTCCGAATGTCCATATGCAAGGCCTCCATCCATTGAGAAAGGAAACAATTGGATTTCACCATCTTGCTCGCACACTCAAGTAAACCATGAGACATCTACCAAGTGCTAAACTTAAGCCGGTGTCAAGTATAATGGGTGAGCGGTGGTGAATGAAAAATCTATGGTAGTAATATTCATATGTGAGATTCAAACATATCATGGGAACAAAGATGGTTCTAAAAGGGCCGTAAAATCCCAGCTCCTGGAATCCAAGGAGGGGTAGGGTATAGTCGGCAACCATAGTCCATATTATAGATATGTGCGTACTTAACATTGGAAGTCACAGGCATAACCCAGTTGCCACTCACCACATTTGGTTGCCCTGTCGAATGCCAACAAGAAGCACTAAAATAGATGCAACAACACAATGAGTTAGCACACATTACTAATTTAATATACCATCAACCACGAGCAACATATCAGCATAATTCAAACATCAAATAACAAAAGCCGATTAAAAAACAAAACCATAATCACAACAAAATTTGAACAATATCAAAGAAACCAAAAAAAACAGAGAGAACAAATACACGAATAAATTTGACACAGAAAAATTCACATTCTCGGAAAATGGAAAACAACATTGTCCCCCAATCACAAACCCACATTACTATTCTGTCTGTGTGTATTGATATACTATTGAAGAAAAATCACAAACTCCATAAAAAATTACTCAAAAAATCACAAATAAATGAATACTCCAGTATTTCTCTGCGTGTGTGTTTGTGTGTGTAGTTTCGCTAAAAAAAAACTCATTTAGAGATAGAGGCTTACTCTCCAGCGCTTTAACCGGTCGACCGACGCAGATTTAGTCCTGACAATATCGAAGGGTCCACAACCGCCCTCGTCATCGGAAAAGCCACTAGACCAGCGACTTACTCCAGCCTCCACGTCCTCATTGCGGTGTCTCCGGTACGGCGAGCCTCTGATATCGTCCACACCGTTGCTCATTGTTCAATCCTCTTCTTCGGAACTCTGTCGCAGGAGAGATGACACCGTTTTGATTGGTTTTCACACTAGCATCTGTATAACACATAATACATACATACATATCTATTTCTGTACATTTCAACGAGATTAATCAAAATCACGAAGAGAGATTGGACCTAAACCTGATAGAAAGAAACTGATTTTGCTTTACTGTTCAGAGAGAGAGAGAGAGACGGATTCTGGAAGTTGTGACGAAGCTTCGCAGAAATTTCATTTTTACACTTCCTCTCATTTTCGTCCTTTAATGTTTTAATTGTATTCCATATAGTTCCCAAGTATAATGCAGTCCAAATTTTTAATTATTTTTGCTCATGTGCTTTCCACGTGTTCCCTAATAGAGGGTATTGTACACAAATTGTTGTCTACTTGACTTAAAAATTACAGCAATAGTTCCAAATTATTCTCTCCATCTC
>CM042188.1:41412110-41428041 GCA_023539305.1 Ilex asprella | reverse complement strand
TCCTTCAAAGCTCAAAGCACCACATTAAATAAGACTGTAAAAAAAAAGGTTCAAAGCGCGTAACTCCCTATTTGAGGAATGGATGCCTAGCTTTTGGTTTAATCCCTTTAAAAGCTGTACATTTTTTAACTAATTTTGAAAAAAGAAAAAGCTTTAATACGAAGTAAGGTATAAGATGTGCCCAGCTTTTTAGTGGATGATTATACCATTTCAATAGTGCTAACATGGTGTAAGGGTTACACCCAATATTTACTCACTCTATTATCAGGGCTGGCTTAAGGTAATTGGAGGCATAAAACTAAAATATTAAATTAGTTTTTTTTTTAATATTAACTTTTTTAAAAAATTAATTTATTTTTAATATATTATATGAGAGAGACCGAAGAAGAACGTACTAGTGTTACTGAAAAAAATATTTTAACTTTTGTTTTTTTTTTTATCAGAAAGTGAGTTTAATTTTAACTTTTTTTAATGTTTTGTACTAATTTTTACATAGAGAGAGTAGGAATAAATATGAGTTGACTTTTTGAATACCTTTTATTTTTTCAAATTATGATTTTTAAATTTTTAATATTATGAATTAAATCAGGATTCCAAATTATTACAATAAAAAAGTTGATTGTACTTAATATTTTGGGGCCTTTTTTTTAGGGTTTAAAATTTAAAATTTAAAATTTAAAATTTTTTATGAGTTAATAATATACCTAAAAAATTGGGACCTTCTCAAAATTTAGGGCCTAAAACCCTTGTTTTTTTTTTTTTTAAAGCTTTAGAGCCGGCCCTGCCTATTACCTGAGCTTTATGTTGTTTTCAGTCTTTCATTTTGGGGTGCCTGTAGTGGCCTTTGCTTGTTGACTAGGTTATTTTGCTCTTGCGTATTGTTGCTTAGCAATCTAGGTTTGGTGTCCATTTTGATGGACCCACAAATGTTTAAGATATTGTACACTATATTAGTATGTGTAATATTATTGGAACTTAAAAAATTGACATAATTTGTTAATCTAATTATGTGAGAGTAACGTGGTCCAATAGTACTCTAACTCTAGAACTTTTTCATTGGGACTCCATCACTTGACACATCATTATGTCAGTAAATTTAGTAAATTTTATAGGTTTCAATAACATTACTCTGTTAGTGTTTAACGGTTTAAAGAAAAATTGTATTTTGACCTAATTTAAAGACCTAATTGAATGTAGCCATTGGAATGAAAGTAGACTTCATCTAACTTTTGAAGTCTCTAATTAGATCTTCAAATTAAATCCCTATAATATTACCCAATTTAAATGATACAAAACTAGCATACCTATTCAGCTGGTACTCACAACTCTATCAATTGTTAATTACTCGAGCATTGCGAATGCAATGGAGATTAGTGTTTATAAATATAAAGCAATATAAATGTGGAGGTGTGGAGTGTATTTGCCTTCCTTGACTCTATGTGGGCATGTATATTATGATTGAAAACTCTTAACACAATTCTCAATCCAAACTAACACAAAACTGTTACACATAAATTTACGTTTAATGGGTTTGAATCATAACAAAGATGATATGCTAAAATCCTTAGAAGCTAGGAGAACATGAATCTAATTAATAATTGTATACAAATGTGACACGATACAAACTTATTCATATATATTATGTAGTAGAGATTAAAAGAGGTTGACACGTGTATCTATATTAGTATACTAGAATGGATGAATAGGATATAATTAAGGATAGGATGAAAAAATTCGAGCTACCTATTAATGAAAGGACCAATCAAATGCTATTAGCAGCCAATATGTCTATCTCAGACCAAATAGAAGTGCTTATTGCAGGGGCAATTGATGGAAGTATTATAGCACAATACTTAGGGCTGGCCCGGCGGCCCTATGGCTTGCCCACCCCCTCCTTTGTACGAGGGTCAGTGTTGTATTGACACATATACTTGCCTGCAACTATCTCGACTGCAGCGATATAGGTGATCGCTCATTGCGAGTCATGTGTCACAGTATTAATTAGGCAGATGAGAAGTTTCCTCAAACACAGCATGGACTCGGTCATTGAGGAGGGGTGCGACATCGAGGTAAGGGGGCCTCTCAAGGCCATGTGATGCGACTGGTCACCGTGAGACCATGACCATGGGAGAATCATGTCTGCAGTGCCTCCAGCCCAAATTTTCCCGCGGAGTCTTCCTTTCGCTCTCTGAACCCTTTATTGAGGTGCCCAATAAAGAGACTCACATAGTTTTAGTCTTTTAGTCATCAATCCACATACCCCATCATCTCGTACGCTGATGTGAACTATTAACACCTAGTGTTGTAGGAGTCTCTCTATATCCTAATCAAGCATAACCTAACGGGTAGTAAGTCAAACACTGGGAGGCCTTCTCGAGACCTTATATGAGGCCAAGGTTGACAATCATGTTCCTCTACCCTTGTTGTTCAATTCTCTTTTGAGAAAGGTCATACTATCCTATCCCTAGTTGAGGACCTCTCCTTTTAGTCCATTGGATCAGTCGAGCAATGATATAACATTGGTTGACTTTATCACAATGGACATCTAATGACTTCCAAGTTCCCTCTAGCGGTTCCAATCCCAAGGTATCCTTCATGGATAAGTTGGGGATACAAACTCTATCAGCTATGAAATCCCAACTTTGTAGCTTATTTCCCCACCCCTCCCCTTCGAGGATACGATAGAGAGTCACGCCGAGCTGTCCTCAAACTTTCGCGGTGCCACTCTCGTTCCTTCTTAGACAAGGATCTATTTTGTCACTTCTAATGTAATGAGGATGTATCTTGCCTTTACGCAGTGCTTGCCGCGACACCTGATGCCTCTGGTGGCACTGTTGCCTGCACCAATTCTGCATGACTCTATTGGGCCTCACTGCCATGTCAGTTGATGACTCCTATCATTGGTTCTTCCTTAGTGTGAACATGTGTCCTCAATTTATTGGGTACTTTAAACTATAAATGAGTTAGGTACATATAGACTAAACAATTTTTAACACTAACTCACTCCATTGCCCTCGTTAGAGGTGACAATCTTAATTCATTACCCATTAACCCGTCTAACCCGTCCATAACTAAATGGGTTAGGTACCTATATTAATTAATATGAGTTCTAAATGGGTTGGATAATATGATTCATTTTAATTAAGTGGGTTAATATGGATTACAAATGGGTACTCATTGAGTTGAGTATTTATTTTTTTATTAAATAACACAAGTAATAAAATTAAATAAATATACTAATATACCAAAAAATACACACTCTATTACACAAAAAAATACACACATATACAATAATACACCAAAACATACACACACTAGTACACTAAAAACACACACACACTAACACTAATACACCCACCAATGACCCATAGGCCAACCACAAGAAACCCATGACCCATGGGTCGACCCATTATTTGATTCGTAATCCATGGGTTGACACATAATCCATGGGTCAACCCACGAACCACCCATTATGTGTATTTTTTTTTATTAAATATATTTTAGTTTTTATATTAGTATATATGTGTATTTTTTTGTGTATTAGTGTATTAATGTGTATATTTTTAATATATTAATTTGTGTGTGTTTTGGTGTATTAGTGTGTGTGTGTATATTTGTATTTTAGAGTACTACTAATGCGTGTGTGTGTTTTGATATACTAATGTATCTATTAAGAATTTTAATTACTTTATGGGTTATTGGTTTAATCCAACCCGTTATAAACTTAACTCATTATAGTCCATTTACTAAGTAAGTAAAAAATTGATTGGATTTATTTTAGCCCAATCTAATTTAATCCAACTCAACTCACCCATTTGCCACCCCTAGCCCTCACATCTAGGTCACATCTTTATAATAGAACTTTGTGGAATACTCGAAGAAGCTACACATGAAAACTGATAGAATTTATTTTATAAAAGAACTAAAATATTCAAAGATCTGATGATATATGTATAGCTACCAGAGGCCATGATACAGGAGTTAAGTACCATGGAAAATATAATATATGGAGTGAGACACCTCAATATATACACACACACACACACACATATATATATATATTTTAAATTTCTTTTCGACAGAACATCTAATGCATGTATCATGTATGCATTCAAGTTGGATCGATCCATTGTATACAAGTAGGTAATTCACTCATTGATTTTGAATGATCCACCAAGAAGGAAATAAATATCGGAGGAGATTTGGTTCGGAACAGTATTTGGTCTTCCAACCTGTTTTTTTCAAAACATTGACAATGCTGAATAATGGACAAGGACTGGGAAAAAAAAAACAGTACAAAGTCTTCATTCAAACAATGCTTTATTGTTTTATTGGGTCAAAAAAAAAAACAACGCTTTATTGTTTTCTTGGGTCCAAAAAATAAAAAAACAACGCTTTACTGTTTTCTTGGGTCAAAAAAAAAAACAAACAACGCTTTATTGTTTTCTTGGGTCCAAAAAATTAAAAAACAACTCTTTACTGTTTTCAACTTTCCGACATCAACATATTCATGAGAAAAGACATGATCGATCCAAGTCAGATGTTGAAATTAATAGTCGGCTTCAAAGCTTCTATCACCTTTTTCTTTTGACTTTCTTCATAGCTATTTACTGGCATTCAAGCTCTATCTGCTCTTTCGGTTTTGAAAGTATCTATCCTTATAATCTTCAATGTCAAGTTTGCAATCTATTTTCTTATGGCAAACACCCCCATTATAACTTTTATAATGCACATCTGCAATTATGAACTTTATTATTTTTGCCCTACCATGATACAAGCACATGAATAGAGAAAAAACACTGAAATAGGGTCTGGAGAGACCACGAAATATAAATCAGATTAGAGTAACTAGAAAGAGAGAGGCAAAATAGATCAATATTTGAATTCGACAAGGATTGAACCAAATATGATTAGATTTTTAAGCTTGTTTATAAACAAGCTGAACACTTTTTTTTTTACATCAGGTAAAAGTAACCACAAATATAGTAAATCATCCACAAAAGTGGTAATTTTTTTGTCCTAAAAAAAGCGATAAAGATAATTACTATAACAGTGGTAAAAACACCTACAAAAGTGATAAATCACCTAAAAATTATAATTTTTTTAGTTATAAAATAATCAACAAAAGTTGTAACACACCCATTAAAATAATAAATTTTGGAGGTCTGATACTAGTTTTTTTTTTTGTCGGTACCGTAGTGAAGTCCATTTTTACATAATATTCCCCTCAATTATGTCAATTGTTTCTCTTTATTTCAAGTACAATTGATTTCTCCTTACGTCCACCGTCCAATACGGGTATCCTCGTATACGTCCACCGTCTAATACGTATAGTTTATCTACGGTTCAAATGGGACGGGTTTGGACGAATACTCATTTTTCTCCGGTCTGCTGTCATCCCTAAATACATACCCTTATTCTTGTGAGCCGCATCCAATTTTTGTACATCTTATGCTTCTTTTTGCTTATCTAGGATACCATTTTGTAAATTATATTGCAAGTCCCCCAACAGAAGGAACACACCGAAGGTTTCAATCGCTTGAAAAGTCACGATTTAAGCACCTCGTGCCAATTTGATTAGGTATGATCCTTTTGTTTAGAATTTATAAGTCCGTTAGAACTTTGACACGCCCACAATTCAAAACACATCAAACACCCCCAAAAGTTCCTCAATGGCTTTGTATATCAAAACCTTTGCATTTTTAACTTTAAACTTTGAGGAATTCTATAGCAAGAGAATTTCCAAGTAAGGATCAATCTCAAAATCAAAGATATGGCATTAAAAGTGAATAAACAAATTGTAATCCAAGAACATGGTTTTCTTCTTTTTCGACGAAAAAGTGTATGAACACACCTTTATTAACGAAATTAAACAGAGATGGAAGATGCCAGAGAATGAACATGCTGAGAAATTAAAAAAAGATACCTACCTTGTCAGGGAAACCAGTGGCAAAAGCAATTGACGAGTCTGAAGACTTTCAGCTATGGGTGTTGTCCACTTTTGTAAACACCTAAAATCCGCGGGCCGACCATAAAGATGGAGAATAAAAGATTTCCTGGATAAGAATATATAGACCAGTAGACATGAAGAAGAAGAATAATAAGAAAGATGAATGAGCATGTGATAGAAAAAGAACAAATTGTTGCTTTCTAACCCAAATGTGGATTCCACTCTCAAGTTAGAGGAGAGCATATTTCTCCTCAAGTTTACGTGTAAACGTAAAAGAGTTTACGCGTAAAGAAGAGTCATGTAAGCAAACAGTGACCATTCGTAGTGAACGATGTAATTTTTTTTGTTTTATGAGATAATCCAATTCAAAATAAATTAACATTAATGAGTAAAAAATCTTCTACACGCTCGATAACTAGTTTAGGAAGGGTTATTGAGAAGCACGCGAGCAACCGCCACTTCCACATAGAGAGGTATAAAAAAGGAACCCGAACCAAACTTAAAATCATAAGATAAAATAAAGTGCACTTACGACACAAACGAAGGGAGAACCAAATATTAGTCGATAAAATTGAAATTGAATTCCGCTCAGTTGAACTTTGACTCGGATAAGATATTATATAATATTCAACTCAAAATCAATCGACAAAACGAAGGGAGAGACTCACACGGCGGATACGCAGAACAAACTCGATCGAACTTGCTTGCTGTGAAGGTGTGGTGTGAGATTGACGATTGTCTACAAAGTTTTGCAGTGCAGACAAAGCAAAGGCATAGCTGGCCCATTCCTTTGATTATCCACCTTATTATTCTTAGTGGTTGTGAAGTCGTATGGTCCATTACAACAACACGAAAGTTCGAGGAAAGATCACGAAAGACTAAGGTCTCAAAAATAATATATTTCTAGGGTTTAACTGAAGGGTCTGTAATTAGTTGTAGAAAAACTTTACACCATGCATGCAAGCGTACGTTATACTACGTCATAGTATGATGTTATACAATATTTTCATAGGAAAAATTTCATTCACACCTCCTGTAATTAGATCTAAATTCAATAATAGCTCTAGCGATTCTGAAATTTCACGGTCACCCCTTGTTAGTGTTTATCGGGATTATGACTTTAACAGAGATTGTTAATTTATAAAAATACCCCTAAATATTTTATAGGGTAAAATTTATCTACACTCCTTGTAAAAAAACATAACTTCAATGACAACCTCTATAAATAGACATGTCTTTAACAATACCCCCTCTCGATTTTAAAATTTCAATACACTCATTTTTAGTTCTATTATATTACCCTTTCGATTCATTAAATCAGCATCAAATTAATATTTAATTTTATTAAATTAAAGATAAAAATATTAAATAGAATATTAAATTTTTTTAATTTAACATTTAACCTTATCAAATTAATGTCAGTTATTTAATTTAACACCAAATGAACATTCAATCTTATTAAGGGAACATTTAGATTTATTCAATTAACATTAAGTTTTATCAAATCAATTCTGAATTAATATTTAATTTCATCAAATTAATACCTAATTAATATTTAAATTTATCAAATTAAGATCAAATTTATTCAATTAATATTAAATTTTATCAAATAATTTTTAAATTTTATATATGAAGAGTGATTTGATGACGTTGTGGATGACAAACTTAGAAATGGATGAAATTTCGACATTGATTTTATCAATCGTAATTTTTGTTATAAAAAAATATTTTTAACTATAAAAATTATAAAAAACTTGATTATGTAACCAAATGAGTTACAATATGATGACTAATATTATAACAAAATTATCATGTAACAATTTAAAATGATAAAAAATCATTGAGATAATATAATAATATAAATGACGCTTACTAGCGGGCTAGGGCATATATAATGGGAAAAGGATTGTGGGTATTTTAGTCAATTTACATAACAAAATGTAATTTTGACATTTTTCACAAAATATTTAGTCAAATCATTATTTTATCTACTATTAGAGACAAAAGTTACGGTTAAGGGGGTGTCATTGATTTGAAATATAAACAGAAGGGTATGCAGTAAAGTTTTAGAATCAAGAGAGAGTATCATTGACTTTAGACCTAACTACGGGATTGTAGATGAATTTTTTTCTATATGCAATGGGGACAGGATTGAGGGCATTTTAGTCTATTTATATAATAAAATGGTAATTTTGTCATTTTTACAAAATATATAATCAAATTGTTAGAAATTACCGTTAAAGGGTGTCTTTGATTTTCAAATATAAATTAGAAGGGAATGTAGTGAAATTTTAGAAACAAGATAAAATGTTATTAAATTTAGACCTAATTATAAGCAGTGCGAATAAAATTTTCCCTATATTCTAATGACCGCAGGTCACTGGCTTTTACGTAAAAAAAGACGAAATCAATTTAAGGTCAACTTTCAATATCAAGAAAGAAAGAAAAAAATTAGTAGTAGTAAAAAATTTCAAAATCTTAGTGGGGCAATTGCCCCCACTGCCCCCACCCTACCTCCGCCCCTAGTAGAATTGGATGGAAGCCTTTGGCTTTTTTTTCCCTCTCGATCACGTATAAAAAATATATATTGAACTATATTATTTACACCTAATTTTGCGGTTTTTTTTTTAATTCGTGATTGAGACATACACTTGAGATGTACATAATTTTTCACAAATCATGTGTTTTGAATGGATAAAAAACATCTATTGTGAGATTGAAATCTCGAAATATCAACTATTAAAACTTTATCATCCAATAGCCCTACGAGTTGTCATATTTTCCCAAAAGAATGTGCTAAAAACCCTTCACTAATCAACCTGCGTAGGAAATAGATGTTCATGGGATAGAAAACTACGGATGTTTAAGGAGTAATTTATTGAGATTAAAATGAACAGAATTATTGGCTTAATGGTATGACAATAATACAGTTCAATATATATATATTTTTTTGTGAGTGATTTATAATTTTTATGGGTGTTTTTACCATAGTTGTATGCCTTTTTATAATATTTGTAATAACTATTTTTATCACTTTTCTTTTGTATAAAAAAATTATCATTTTATGGTCGTTTTACCGCTGTTGATGTTTTTATCACATTTATAGATGTTTTTATCATTATTGTTGTAATTATTTTTTAGATCATCACAAAAATTATAAATTCACTCACAAAAGTAATAAATGCGTATTTGGGACTTTAATTTTAATCGAGAGGGTCACGTATTTCTTGTGGTGGAATTTTTTTTGGGGGGGGGAGAGAAAGAGAGGAGATTTAAACTTTTGAGTTCAAGAAGACAAAACATTTACAAGATAAATAGCAGTATTAAACTAAAGGTCGGTCAAGTGGTGGAATTTCTTAAACTTTGTCTCCGACAACCAAGCCACTGGTCGCTTTATGATTGGGTATACGTGGTGTTTAACACTCCTGGAAAATTTTCTCAGGAAACCCGGCACTTTTGTGTCGTACAATTATATTGTACTACACTCTATTTTTTTTTTTTTTTGATAAAAGTACTACACCCTATTGAAAAGCGCTATTTGCTTGAGGCCAACCACAGTAATAAAACGGTGGGGCCCAACAATACTATATGTTTACTTCTTTTCTCACGTAGGGTCAAGTCCTCGTTTTTATTTTTTAAGTAAAAATGTTGTTGCTCTTCTAATCAAAAAAAAAAAAAAACTAGGGTCAAGTCTGGTTGCCTAGAAACTTCCCCTTTCCATTGCTAAATATAAGGATTAACATAAATTAATCTTGTTGGGACTTGATTATGTTACCAAAAAAAAATATTCGGTATCGTAACTCTAAAATTTATTATTTTAATAGATATTTTTATAATTTTTGTAAGTTATTTTATAATCAAAAAATTTATAACTTTTATTGATGATTTATCAATTTTGTGAATATTTTTACCATTATTGTGGATGTTTTTCCAACTGTTATGGTAATTATTTTTAGAAAAAATTTTAGTTACACCCCTTCTAGTTTATCATATTTTTAAGGACATTCCATCTATTATAAAAAATATCACTGATACCTTTTCTAGTTTATATTTAAACATTATTGACATCCCGCCATTAAACCACTATTTATAACAAAAATAAGTTATCTCAAATACATACTGACACCCACTACCATTAAACCACCTTTTATAAAAAAAAAATTAAATTATTTCAAATTTCAAAATTACCCTTACATAAATCTCAAACAATCTTTCTACCTAAAATTCGATTAAGTATGGAAAAGTAGAGGGGGTGTCAATGAATATTCAAAAAATAAAGGGAATATCCTTAAAGATATAGTAAATTAGAAGAGGTGTGACTGAAATTTTCTCTTATTTTTACCACTTTTCTTCCTGTCAAAAAATTTACTAATTTTGTGGATATTTTATCAATATTGTGATAGTTATTTTTTTTCACTTTTCGTCTATATCGTAACAGTGATAAAAAAAACCACAAATGGAATAAATGTCAGTACAATATCGGATTTTTTTTTCTACCATGGACAACTCCATCTTGTTGAACCACAATTTCAAATATTATTAATTTACATTTCTTTTTTTTTTTTAATTCATAACAAAGTTAACTAGAACCACGTAATAGATCCGATGTCAACACCAAATTTCTATTAATACTTGAACAGCCTTTTTCTTATCATAGGTAATAGGGTCAGAAATTGGTTATTTTTTCTTTTGTATTGATGGTGTAAAATCTTGTGGGTGAGCAGAAAACGTGAGTGGTACTATTTTATATAGAACTAAGCTACAAGACTCATGAAAATTGTCGTAAGAGAACTCAAGGGATTAAGGGGGGTTGCACAGTAAATATATAGTGGTTCACCGGCCCAAAGAGCTCGACTAGTCCACTCGTCAATGGAGGCTCTTGCTTCTTTTCTCTTTATTAATAACTTTGGTGATTTACAGTATGTTAGATGCGATGCTAGGGTTCCTCCCCTTCAATGGAGGCATCATCCAGTATATATAGACTAATTCCTATTTCTAAGAGATCTATGCCGAGATCCTTGCCTTACATCCGTGAGATCCTTCTTAATTTAAGGAGAGAATCTAAGTTGACAGAGAGTTTGATGCCTTGGATTCAGCTTGGTTATTGTTCTGGAGGTGTTTACGGTTGTTTAGTAGTCTTTGGATTACTATTGCTACTATCTTATTTGAGGGAGAGCTCTGAACGCGCAAGCCTAAGCTCTGCATCTTTCGACTGAGCTCTTGACTTGACCTCCTTTCTTAAGTTCACTCTTAGATGTTTATTCTAGGCACCATCATGTACTATAGTGTAATTTTAGTTAACAAGGCTAAATATATCATTTCTTGGCTATCTTTTACTACTATATCATCACAAATAATGTAACCAATTTTCTTATTCGGTTAAAATTTCAGTAAAAGTAAGCTTAGAACCTAATATCGTTCATTCATGTGTTTTCCTTCACATTTTTTTCATGAACTTTACGTCCAAACTCCAAACACAATGTTACTTCCTCTCTCATATTATATTTTTCAAGAACTGTTTATAAGCTATTATTGTTTCTTGATAGTAGGGGTGTTCAAATTTTTTATTGATCGTAATTTTCTACCTTATCCGACCATACCCTACCCTACTAAACAGCTAACCTAAAAAATCGGGTAGAAATGTGGAAAAAATTTTGATCTTCCAATTAAATCGGGTAGGAATGCGAAATACTCATCAATTTTCGTATTTCTACCCTACCCTACTAGCATTAATTAATTAATTTATATATATATATATATATAAACTAAAAAAACTCTAATTGCTAATTAACCAACTTTATCGTCTACTGACTAAGCGAGCGTCTCACTTCACTCTTTTCCTCTTTTCTCCATCGGCTTTCATCACTCAAGTTTTTGTCTCCATAACTCAGGCCTTTATCATTCAGTCTTGACCTCCCTAGGTACTCTCTCTCTCTCTCTCTCTCTCTATTTGGGCGCAATCTAATGGCCTTCATCTACAGATCTGATTTTTTTTAAGCATCAAGTTAATGAACCTCAAAACCCTAGCTTTCAAGCATCGTTCAAGTCTTCTCTGTTTTTTTTTTATGCTTTCAAAATTTATCCAGTTAACATAAAAAATCGGATAATTGTTGTTGTAGTTGTTTTAGGTTTTAGTGTTAATGATTTATTGTGTTGTTAAATTGGTGCATGTTATTTAATTGAATTGTTAAAATGATCCAAAAATTAATAGTTACAAAAATGTTTACCCGACTTCCTACCCGATTAATCGAGTAGGAATACCACGCTTGATCGAGTAGGGTAAGCCAAGAAAAAACTCTTCCGCAAAGTATTAGATATAAAACAAAAGACTATATTTTCTACCCGTGGGGTAAGGCAAACACTCCTACCTAACAAAGATTCTACATTTTGTTGTTCCCCTTATACCCTTTTTTCCAAGCAAAAAGAAAAAAGAACTGTGATATATGCTTATTATATTGACCAACAAAAATAATCTATGTTTTTTCATTTTTTTTTTGTATGTGTTGCTTTAAAATACTATAAATTTGAGTCAATGGAAAGTGTAATTTTACAATATAATTTACGAAAATTTGAAAGTTTTTCAGTTAGTAAATATTATTTTTTCAGTTCATACTTGGCCGAGAGAGAAGGATGAATAATTAAAGCGACTTGGCTTCGTAATATTTTGTTTTTTCTTAATTTTGAATTGGTCTAATTTCCTTTGTCACTAATCTAGACACAAAAAAAAAAGGGTAAATCTAAATGTCCCCCCTTAGTAGATTTTTTTTTTGTTCAATGGTCAAGGGTGTCCAGATCAATTTGTGTGCATCTCAACTAGTCTTCTCTTCCGTCCAATCAAAGATAAGTCATCCATGCCCAACTTAAAGGATTCTTGAGAGATAAATCTCTTGGTAGAATTTTAAATTTGAATTTTGAGAGAGAGAGGGGTGATTAAACCTACATTAAAACAATCACATTCTTGAATCATATCTTAGTGAAGACAGACTAAAACATGCGTCTACAAGGTCTCAACACAGGTAGTTTGTTTTCTTCTCATATTTCTTAAAAGAGTTTTGGTCACTTAATAGATTCCTTGAGGAGGAGAATCTTCAACCATTTTTTTTTAATAATTCGCAAAGTACTCAACCTGTTCATTTTCTTTTAAAAAAATCAGAATAAAATAAAGAAATTACAAATAAATAAAAAAAGGTAGCAGGTAGCATGAAGCGTGAATTTTGATTCATTATCACACCCCTTATGATCCTGCTGTGCATGTGCATGTGCATGTGCATGCGCATGCGCATTGCTGTGTGCTGCACTATTTTGAGGTCAAGAAATGTTGTGTGCATCAAAATTTTTATTATATTTTAAATCTCAAATAATGTGATATATTAATAATTATTGTATAACAAGTTAATATTTGTGGAACTTAATGATTTTATCCGCGTTAATTTGGGATTTAAATAGGATTAATATTGAGTCAAGTTATTTGGGTTCGCCTCGTGTTTTAAACGAGTCGAGTTTGAATAATTTTTTAAACTCATTTATAAAATGAGCCTAAAAAACTCAATCCATTTATATGTAAGATAATCGAACTTAAATAATTTTTTTGAATAAAAGTATTGTTCCTATCCTCCAAGGAGAAAATGGGTGATGGAGAGCATGGATATCTTTGTTTGGATTGGCACCCGGACCACGTAGTTGCATTGTTGTTTCGGAATTATATTGGGCTCGTTTGGTTGTCATATTAGAGATGGACGGATTAAATAAATAATACAGGTCAATACAATACAGATAGATAAAATACAAGATTAAATGGGGTATTAGAATAATACGTAACTTTATCTAGTGTTTGATATACACAATATAAGCATTGGATAATAATTATTTAGTCTAATCCATTGTTTGGTTAGAAAATTATTTGATCGTATTAATGTTAAATTAACAAAAATAACCTCAATCAGTGTTTGTTACATTGATGACACTTTGATTTTATTTGTTAGAGGGTTATAATAGTAAATGTATAAAATAATACATTTGAGTTTGATTATAATACCACCTCTTTTGGTGGTATTAAAATACCTCAATAATACAGGTCTAACGTACAAAAAATATACGATTATTATACGTTTTTGAAATTAATACACCATCAAATTTATTTACCAAACAAAGTATTAGGCCTGATTAAATAAAAAATAGTACAATCTAATATTTAATCCTCTTACAATACGTCTACTAAACGAGCCCATTGGGCTTATTTGGTTACCGTATTAGAGATGGACGGATTAAATAAAATAATATAGGGTAATATAGTACAGTTGGATAAAATACAAGATTAAATAGGGTATTAAAATAATACGTAATTTTATCTAATGTTTGGTATACACAATATAAGCGTTAGATAATAGTTATTTAGTCCAATCCGTTGTTTGATTTGAGAATTGTTTGATCGTATTAATGTTAAATTAACAAAAATAACATCAATCAGTGTTTGTTACATTGATGACATTTTGATTTTATCAGTTGGGGGTTATAATAGTAAATGTGTAAAATAGTACGTTTGAGTTGGATTATAATACCACCTCTTTTGATGGTATTAAAATACCTCCATAATACAGGTCTAATGTATAAAAAATATACGATAAATATACGTTTTTGAAATTAATACGATATCAAATTTACTTACCAAACAAAGTATTAGACTCGATTAAATAAAAAATAGTATAATCTAATATTTAATTCCCTCATAATACGTCTACCAAACAAACCCATTGTGTACTACAGACCAAACATATCTGCCTGCCATATTGAACTGCAATAATAGCGAAGACTAGAACTAGTTATAATTAGGGTTTATTTGAGCAGGCCAATGCATGCAAAATTACTAATGACGAGGAATAATTAGCAGAAACTCTTGATGACAGACAAATGGCATTATTTGTGTTCTCTCTCTTTCTCTCAAGCTTTTCCGGACAAATCACACTTTATATCTCGAAAGAATTTTCAATTAAGGATCAAAATGCTATTAATGCCGCTTTTCGCTATGCAATTGTTCCAACTTTAATAATTCGTCACTGGAAAAAGAAAAAAGTTCCTATATCTTCCAGAAACTTTGGAAAAGCAACCAATATATGAATTTGACTACGCTACCGACAAAAGAAGTCGGTACCATAAGCTTATAATTTATTATTTTAAAATGTGTTTTTATAATTTGTGGATTATTTTTTTTGTGTGATTTTTCACTTTTATGAGTATTTTTATCACTATTGCGGATGTTTTTACCACATTCATGATAACTATTTTTATCGTTTTTCTTCCATTTAAAAAAATTACCATTTTTATGGGTGTTTTATCTTGTTTATGAGTATTTTTATCACGTTTATAGATGTTTGTATGACTGTTGTGATAACTATATAATACTTTACTTTCAATTGTTTCGAAAACAATTAAACAGGTATGCAAGGTCATGTTTGATAACGTTTTTTATTTTTGGTTTTCAAAAATAAAAAATAAAAAAACGAAAATGTCTTTTTTTGTTTGTTTTTAAAAATCACCATTCATTTACAAAACGGTGGTAGAACAAAAAAAACTAAATCGGTTATTAAACGAGTTTTTTTTCTTGTTTACTCTAAAAATCAAAATAAAAACTAAACGAAAACGTTACCGAACGAGACCTAGTTGTTATGATTTCCACAATAAAAAAGATAAAATATTATGTATCCCAAATTTTCAACCCAAATCTCCATCCCAAATGAAGGAAGACCACTGATTCAATGATCTCCTTTAATTTGGGATAGGAATTTGGGATACATAATATTGCTCATAAAAAAAATGATTTGTTTCTTTTCAAGTTCCTAAAAAACGGGTACGAACGTTGCTGGTTGTTGGCTATTGGAGATATGACATTAAAGGATAAATTCTATTATAAGGCAGTTGGAGATACGAGATTAAAGGATAAATTCTATTATGATAAGATCTATCAAGAATGTAGATAGAATTAGA
>CM042188.1:41394275-41412010 GCA_023539305.1 Ilex asprella | reverse complement strand
CTACCACCCCCACCGATTTTTACCACCATCGTCTATCACCACTACTAACCACTCTCACCATTGCCCACCACCACCATTGTCATCACCCGTGACTGCCACTACAACCATCACCATTGTCACCCACGGCTGCCACCATTATTATGGTTGTCACAATCCACCACCGCCCACCATCACTACCACTGCTAACCCCCTATTATAATTGGTGCTTAAATTTTTTTTTCTCTCCTTTATGTTTATAATTTTTTTTTGGGTGTGAATATAAATATGTTTTATTGTTAACCATTTTTTTATTACTCCGACACGGATAATAACTAGTCTATATAATAAAATACAATACAATTTAAATCTCATAAGATAAACAAAATGACTTTAGCGACTAATATTACCACTCCAAATTTAATAGAAAAAATAGGCTATAAACGTGTGTTTGTGATGATTTTTTAAAAGTGCTTATAAAACTTATAACTTCTTATAAGTACTTAAAAAAAAAAAAAAAAATGTTTGGAATCGCCCCACCACCACCACCACTACCATTACCACCCTCATCAACATTTTCACCCTTAATGCCCCACCCCACCACCATCACCACTACTACCACCACCACCACTGTTGCCACACTACCACCACCACCACTATCAACGCGTCACCACCATTATTGTCGCTGCCACTCTACAACCTTCACCCCCGTCTGTCCATCACCACCATCCCCACTACCACAACTACTATCATCCAACCACCGCTACCATCGTTGCCACTGTCCAACTATCACCCCCTTCACCACACCCCACCCCCATTACCATCATCACTACTACTGTCTCAATTATCGCCATCACCCCATTGCTCCACTACCACCATTATTGGCACTCACCATTGATTGCTATCACCGTCATCCACCACCACCATTATTGTTATCTCATTTTTATATTTTTTACCACTACTATTATCATTTCTCTACCATCGTTGCCCACCATTAGTACCTACCACCACCTGTCATCGCCTACCATCGCCCTCAACCACTATCACCCACCCCCAACACCACCGTTATTCGTCACCACTTATCACACTATCACCTAAAAACCCCCATCGTTGATCGTCACTACCATCATCATAGCCTCACCATCACCACTGCCAACCACCATCATCGTCACCCATCACCACCACCATCGTTGTCAGTCATAGCTGTCACTACCACCATTGTCACCCAAAACTTATCACCATTATTACCGTTGTCACACACGACTGTCACCACCACCACTGTCGCCCACCCCACTACTATCGTGAACACCTATTATAACTGGTGCTTAATATTTTTCTATCTCCTCTATATTTGTGATTTAATTTTAAATGTAATTATAAATATGTTTATTATTGATTATTTTTTATTATTATTTTGTGCCTTCAAACAGAAGCAAAAACTAGTATACTTATAAGAGTTCAACATCAGCAAAACACAACCTACACGAAAAGCCTTAAGTTAATTCAATAAATTGGCACCCTAAATGAAAATAATTGGTGATTGTCTCTTTAAAATAATTTTTTCATTTTGGAAAATGGAAGAAGGGAATGCCTTAATGACAGAAACGGAATTAGAATTTTACAATAAAAGGGCTGTTTAGTAGATATTTTATAATTTCGAAAAACTCGAAGGCACAAAGTGTAATTTGCCATCGAAGGAAAACCCTACACAACCCTAGTAGAAGTCGGCCACAGATATAATATTCGTTGCGCCTCAGGCCTCGCCCGAAAGAACCAATCTGCCAATTCAGGGTAGTAGTCTGAAAGGTGAATCCAACTGAATTTGGCCGTTGTATTCTCTACTATTTCTTATATTTTATGAATATACGCATTTATAAATTGATTATTCTTAGATTGTTGTGGAGATTTATGCGTAAGTTTTTTCACGTGTGTGCTGTTTTTGGATATTGATTTCGTTATGAACTTTGATTTTTTTAAAACGAAAAAGATTCTATTAGATATATTTGTTTGGTGGGTTGTTTGGCTGCTGAGAAATTGAAGGAAAAACGTGCGAACCTGAGTTCTAGAATATGCGTTCTATTTGGATTAGTGATTAATTGAAAAGCTTAGCTTACCGAATACCCATGTGGGTCAGAAACTTTTTATGTTGGTTTTCTCGATTACCTGAACTGGGTCTTTTAAGTAGATTCAGAAAATGAAGAACATGTCTCTTTTGAGTGTTATTTGTATTTTAAATGAAGATATGTGTATTCTGTTGTGTATATGTTTCACAAAGAGGATCGGTGTGTCAACACATAACTTTATGATAAAATGTGGATCTAAATTCAATTTGCCATTTATGGGAGATGTTGTGTGAAAATATTCTGGCCAAATTGCTAGTGTTCTGTAAATTAATTGGAGTCAGATGATATACGAATAAAGGCCTCCTTTAAGGTTCTAGTTGTTATTTGAGCAGAAGGGACTATCATTGCCATTTTCTTTTCTAGTTGTCACTTTGCAGTTTTGAGTGACAAGCTGTACTATGACACTTCATCAATGGAGCAATAAAGTTTGGTTGTGTTTTACCTTCTGTTTTTATAGATAGATGGGGGAAGATGTGAAAACAGTGGTTCCGGAATCGGTCTTGAAGAAGCAGACAAGGAATGAGCAATGGGCTCTTGCAAAGAAGCAAGAGCTCGAAGCTGCAAAGAAAAAGAGCGCTGAAAACCGGAAGTTGTTCTATAACCGAGCTAAGCAGTATGCAAAAGAGTATGAAGAGCAGGTATTTGATAATCCATTACCCTTGGAGTTCAGAAAATGGGATAACTGATTTGAGTCTCTAATTATGTGAATGGTTTTTCTGTTTCTGTTTTCTAGGAAAAGGAGTTGGTTCAGTTAAAGCGCGAAGCGAGATTGAAGGGAGGCTTCTATGTTAACCCTGAGGCAAAACTATTGTTCATTATTAGAATCCGTGGGTAAGCCATTTCTTAATATCAGTTGAGTTTATAAATTAATGACTGTTTTGTGCTGCTGATGGTTTTTATGATTTCAAAAATTCAGGATCAATGCAATGCATCCAAAGACCAAGAAGATTTTGCAGCTTCTGCGATTAAGACAGGTAACCATTGTTTTTTTGATCTATATAATGTATGCAAAAGAGTGGGATACACATTCTACTTTGTTGTATCCATTAATTTTGTCCTTGGCGGGCACAATGTTGTACCATGACATGCTAACCTTAGTGTGATACTTTTTCATGCAATCATAGTCTATGAGGTCCACATTGTTCTGTTCTTAACCGTACTATTCTGTTGCCGAAGAAAAAAATTTGATTTTGGACAAAAAGTTATGTGTCAGATATGTTTATTCAGAAAGATGGTGTTCAAAAATGGTTTGGTGTAAACAATTTTCACGATGAGGCGTGCGTTTGTTATTCGGATGAAGCACCAAACAAAGACTATGTACTTGTACCTGTTATAAAAGTCAAGAACATTGCTGAAAATAATGTCCAGGCAAATATTGAGCTATATTTGTGAATTCAGTTGCTGCTACATTTCTACTTTCTCATTGAGACTAACAAATTGGTTATCTTTTATAAAATTGGGTTAGTGTTAGAATCTCTATGTCTATGCTCACAGCCTCAAACATATTTAGTTGGTGGCCCCTTTTGGTGAGACACCTGTCTATTTCCTCTCATTATCCTTTGATACTTGACATATATCCAGGAATAGTCTAGCTATGCTACATCTTGTTACCTTTGGTTTGCCTAAGAACGAGGAGACCAATTAATTTTTTTTACCGATAAGACACGATATTTTATTGATAAGCATAAGAAATTTTTTACAAGAATCAAATCAATGGTGGACAAGGGATCCACACAATGACTACAAGCCACATGAAGCTCTCCAACTTGTTCTAATATAAAAGAGAGGAATATCCTCAAACTCCTTAGCCGTGGAAGTCCAAAAAGGAGCCAAAAAATGAATTTTATCCCACAGTCCCTCAACTTCTTCACTTATCCTCATACATCCTTGCATTCCTTTCTTTCTAAATCACCCACAAAGTAACAAAGAAAGCATTGTACCAAAGATTCTTCCATTTTCTATTTCTTCCAAACCCCACATCATTTAAAAAAAACACAGAATTCATTTCCTTTTGGGGCGACCCAACAAAAATTCCCTAGGCCAAAAAATTTATTCCACATATATTGTGCCAAAAGGCAATTCAAAAATGATGATCCACACTCTCATAATCCGTTCTACGCATTACATACCATTGCAGTTGAAGACAAAAATTAGGTCTCCTCTTTTGAAGAACCTTGATGGTACTAATCTTACCGTGAGCAATAATCCATGCACAAACTTGCATTTTTAAAGGCACCGTTGCTTTCTAAATCTTCAATGACGGTGCGAAAAAAGCAATTAAAGGATCGTCAATCAAAGACACAAAGAGGGATTTATAGGAGAAGACGCCCATTGGATCACCAATCCAATACGTCCTATCCTCCAAATTCCGAGACAACTCAACATAATAAAGGAAAGAAGACTCATCAAATCCAAACATTCTCTGTCACCAAGACTTCAACGAAAGCCAAAATCCCAAGAACGAACGAGGAGACCATTGGGGGGAGGTCATTGATTTTTCCTTTTTCTAGAGTGTAGTTTCTGATGAAAAGCAGAATTGCTAGAGCTTGCTTGGTAATGGCACATAGTAGGCATAAATATTTATGAAGGAAAGAGAATTTAAAAGATCTCTATTTTCTGCAATTATATTCTTTTTCTTTCATCACAGTTTTTCTTTCTCAAGAGAAGGGATATGGCAGACTTGGGTGAAAGATTATTTTCCTCTTGACAGTTACTTATTGGTGTTTTAGTCAAGTTTATCTACAGCTGAATTGATAAATGGTTTACATTGGATTGGAGCTGTATTCTGGTTGTTCCATAGATGCCTTGGCCTGGGGGGTGTTTGATTTTTGCTTGTTCCTGATGGGGTTTTCTATGTTTCCCATGCTTCTTCTGTGCTGCTTTCCTATAAGATTATACAGTGGAATTGCACCTTCCATTGTGAACTTGTATGAGATTCTGATTTGTCTTTGTTGCTGGGTACCCAATCTTTGTCTGTACGGTGTTTCTATATTCAAACCTTCCGACTGTTGAGCCGATACATTTATTTTTGGTTTGCAGATCTTTAATGGTGTGTTTTTGAAAGTAAACAAGGCAACAATGAACATGCTGCATAGGGTTGAGCCTTATGTGACATTTGGGTATGCATTTTTTTTCATGTGATTCATAATTTTGAGATATTTGAGGGTTCATAATCAAAGCAACCTGTTTACATACAATATTTAATCTTTCCAGGTATCCCAACCTGAAAAGTGTCCGAGAATTGATTTACAAGAGGGGTTATGGGAAACTAAATAAGCAGAGAACCCCGTTGACTGACAATTCTATTGTTGAAATGGTATGTTGCGAGCAAATTTGAGTTCTTCGTTGGTGTTGGTGGTGTCAGTTTTTCATTTGACTATGTTTCCTTAACAATTTACTCTTACCATTACAGGCTCTGGGTCAATTTGGAATCATCTGCGTGGAAGATTTGGTACACGAGATTATGACTGTTGGACCACACTTTAAGGAGGCGAACAACTTCCTGTGGCCATTCCAACTGAAGGCACCACTGGGTGGTCTGAAAAAGAAGAGGAATCACTATGTGGAAGGAGGCGATGCTGGAAACCGTGAAGATTACATAAATGAGCTCATCAGAAGGATGAACTAAGCTTCTATCCAAGTTGGCTTTGTTCAAAATGTTTTGTTAGTTATTGATCCTATACTTTTTTACGAGGCAATCAGGCATCTGTTCTTTGTTTAAGTTTTGACAGAGCTCTTATCTCTAAAAGCATAAAGTAGGGGTGATGATTTTCGATTTCAAGCTGATCCGAACACTTCTGAATTGGACTGTAGATTCATGTCTCATTTGAATAGTCTTTAGTCACAGTCAGACTGGGCTTGAACTTGATTCAAACTTTAATCTAAGCTTAAAATTGCACTCGAATTCAACCTAGCTAAAAGTAAAGCTCGGGACATAACGTGTTTGAATTTTAGATTCAGCGTGATTTTGAATTCATCGATGTTTGTCACAATTTACCACAGATAAAATTGATATTTTTAAACCCTAATTGTTGTCTTTTTATTCCTTATCATGTCTCTCTCTTTAATAGCTTTTTCAATAGAATATATAAAACTCAAAAATAGTTAAAATTTAATTAACTAAAGACAAAAAATCATAATCCAATAAAATATGTTCAGATATTTTAAAATATTTTTTTGATAATGTAATAACTTATATAAATATTCTATAATTTTTTATCTCTCCTTTTATTATTTTATATCTCTCTTGTTCACTCTTTGTGTTTCCTTCAATTCACTCTGTTTAACTGTCCCAACAAAAATACAAAATATATAAAATAATATTTTTAAAAAATAGTTAAAATATAAAAAATGTGTTGAAATGTATATTAAAAAAATAAATAACTAAAATAGAAAAAACGGAATTTTGGTAATTAAAATATAATATAAAATTTCATAGCTACGTGTAAACATCTACTCTATGCACTTGACGCGAGTTCTGTAGTCGGTGGTATTGCAAGACGCGTGTACATCCTACACATCAACAATGAGTGCATATATCATATGTAGAGAGAGAGACTGAGAGAAAAAAAATGTAGAAGCCATGGAAGCGAACAAGGAGAGAAGAGAGCAGCAGCAGCAGCAGGTGGAGAAAGAAGAGAGAGAAAGGGAGCAGAGGAAAGCTGCTGATTCTGATGGGAAAACGACGTCGTTGGTTGATCCGTTGGCTAAGGCTAGGGAAGTGCTTCGGGAAGCTATAATCACTGAAACTGGGGAAGCTGGTGACAGTTCTGGCGCTGAGAAAGAAGACGCGTCGAAGAAAGACCCTGAACATGTTCTAGTTTTCTCTAGAGCTGTTCACAACGTTGATTCTTCTCTTGAATGAATCATAGGTCTCTCCGGAGGACAACTATTTAGGGTGAGCTTTAGTGCTAAATTACGAGAATTTATTCTTCATGAATTTTTAAGTTTGGCGTTTATATAATTCATTTTTGATTAAATTAACAATAAAATTAATCGAGATAATCATAAGAATGTATAGAATTCTTGACTGTTGACTTGAAAAAAGAAATATAGTCAAATTGTTTATCGAAATATAGGTTGTCATTACTACAACTTGGTTTTCAAATTTGAGGGCAAATTGCACTCAGTCTCGTAACAGTTGGTTTTATTATACGGACATACCCGTACATTTAAAAAATTAGACTGAGACCCCAAATTTCGTCAAATAATGGATGTCCTTAACAAAAGTGAAAAAATGACAATGATATCCTCCGCTCTAAGTTGGGAAAAAAAACTCAAAAGCGAACTAAATTACAAATCAAATCCTAATTAAATAAATTTAGCATCT
Organism: Ilex asprella; assembly: GCA_023539305.1. NCBI lineage: Eukaryota > Viridiplantae > Streptophyta > Magnoliopsida > Aquifoliales > Aquifoliaceae > Ilex > Ilex asprella. Next base: position 41,404,582 of record CM042188.1, on the reverse strand, counting down.
AAATCAAATTAAACTTAATACTTCAACAAAATTTATCACCTAATTCAAATTAAACTTAATACTTAATTTAGTTGGTGGGGGCTGGTGTTTGATGTAGCAGGTTGGTTTGCGTGCTGGTAGAAAGAGGGCAATAGCCGCCAAGGGTTGGGTTGGATTTTGTGAGGGAGTAGTGAAGGGAACCGAAGAAGAAGATCATTAAGGCTTGTTTGGTACGTCGGTGTTAGGGGGTTTTGGAATATTGCTTGGAGAAATAAATTTTCTTAAATTCATGTTTAACAAATATACATCTAGTCCAGATTTAAAACCTAGCCCGATTTAGGGCCGGTCATGAAACCCAAGTTCATGAGTTTCATGAAATTCATGGAGGTGGTTTCATAGGTGAGTTAATGAGTTTAACATTCAAATGATATTTATACTCTTTATATATTTTATATGTCTTATGGGGCATAATATTATTTTATATACAAATATATTATTATAATAGTTATATATTCTTGTCCATACTAAATATGAGTATGAACAACATTAAATATTGAATCTCATCTTTAGATTTGAAAGAGTTTGGATAAGTCAATTTAAATCCCTTCTAAAAAATATACCAAACAAGCCCTTAGGGTTATGTGGTTTGTAGGTTTAGATTTTTTTTTAATTTATTTATTTTGACTTGGTCAAATAGAGGGGTAAGTTGTAAGTTGGATAGATTGGATATGAGCATTGGTAAATTTCAATGATCTATGAGGGTTAAAAATGTTTTTTTAATGAAATTGTTTACTTCTATTAGACAAAAAGGGTGCAGCTGTCACACGTGTTTAAATGTTGAGAGGTCTCAGTCTAATTTTTAAAATGTGAGAGGTATCTGTGTAATAAAATCAAAATCAGATGTCAGGCAGAGTGTAATTTATCCAAATTTTTAAGATAATAACTTTGGTTCTTTAAAATTGTAAATTTAATGTAGCAGAGAGTATTAATTAAAAAATTTACCGCTTTAAATCAATTTTAATACTCGTTTTTTTTTTTTTAAGTTACCTAGACTTGTTTTGGTCAATATTACTGACACACCTTGACTTTTGAAAATAACGTTTAACGCTTATTAATAACCAGATGGTGTTAAATGTGTATAATAAATATAAGGAAAAATTTCATTTATATTTCTTTTAATTTATCATATTTTTAAAGACATCTCTTTTATTATTAAAAACAACACTGATATCTTTGTAGTTTATATTTGAATATCACTGATATCACCTCCCATTGTACATAAAATTCAAATAATCTTTCTATATAAAATTTGATCAAAATTTGAACTGATCAATTTTTGAGTCTATTAAAATTTGATTTAACATGATTAAATTCTATTTTTTTAACATATAATTTGAGGTTATTAAAAGTTTTTATTTATTTATTTAAATTAGAGTCAATTTGAGCTCTAATTGAGGTGTTAATCTCCATTAAAATTTGCGCTTCCAATCAATTAAAATTTATATTTTTTTAATTTATTAAAATTTGATTAAAGATAATTAAAATTCATTTTTTGAGTTAATTAATCTTTTTTTATGTATAAAAATCGGGTTGATTACAATTTAATGCGAGTTGATTAAAATTTAATTTGAGTCTTGAATAGAATTTTAATCTGTTCAAATTTTAATACATAAAAAATATAATTTTTAATCAACTTAAATTTTAATACATAGAAAATAAATTTTAATTAGTTCAAATCGAATTTTAACTGACCTGAATTTTAATACGTAAACAAATTTTAAAATAGATGACGCTTTTTTAAATATATGTCTATTTAAAGGAGGTGTAGGTGAAATTTTTTTAAAATATATTATGAGTAATTTAAAAAAATTATATTTTAATTAATATTTTTAATTTGATAGTGATAGTAGGGAAGATTTAAAAAATAGGGGAGATGACGTTCTCTTTGAAGATAGGAGTGGAGTTGAAATTTTTCCTAAATATAATTTTATTGTTAAAAATAAATTCATACTGCCGACATGACACCCCCAGAGCTCTCCTGCGCACAGCCCCCAATTTCTCTCTCTCTGGAGTTCATTAATTGCCTATAGCCATGTGTTTGGTGCCATCACTCCCATGGTTGGTGTTGTGCGTGGTGGAACTCTGTATTTATCAATTATGTTTATGATTTTATTTTCATCCCAAACTGAATGTTATGGTATGTTTGGTTGGAAGAATAAAAAATAAGAAGGATAAAAAAATATAAGAAATGAATTTTTTATTCATGAAAAAAAAAAATTCTTTTCCTTTTCATTTTATTTGGTATGATAGATTAAAAGTTGAAAGGATAAATTTTTCATTATTTGGTATTAGAAGAAAAAGGAAAATCCACCAAAAAATGGACGAATTGAAAATAATGGGCTAAAGGGATGAAGTTTCCTCCCAATTTTCCTTTCCATCTTCTTTTCCTTTGAAACTAAACAATGAGAAAAACTTTCCTTTCTTTTCATTTTTCACCCTCCATTTTTCATCCATCCACTTTTCTACCGTACCAAACACAAGGTTAGTATCAACAAAAAGACAGGATGTTTTTCAGCAAATTGAGCAAACATCGCTTTATCCCAAACTAATTCAATTGTTGAGACACCCATCTAGGTGGGGTGTCAATTGTCGAGACACTCAACCTAATTATGCTGACCAATTTTTTCTTACCAATTCATTATAAATTATTTACTTAATGGGTCCCTTGGAATTGTACTAAATTTCTAATAATTATGATTGTGTCACGTTACTTATTATACAAAAAAAAAAAAGACATCCACATACTTTGATTTTGAATATTTTTCACGTGATTGATTTAAAATTCAGCAGCAAGATAGCCAGAGCTTATGTGTGTACTTTTTATCCAATAAATGTATAGTGAACTTTCACCTACTCAGTTTACTCATTAATTGATGTAGCCAAATAGTACATTTTTGTGAAGGAAAATACTATATAATTTAAATTTATAATCTAAATGATCAGGACCATTGAATGAGTGTGTCTTATTAATTTTTTTAAATAAAAACCATTGATTTGATGATTCTTATTGATTTAGAATACAAATTTAAATTAAATAACATTCCTCTTTCACAAATGGTAATGCTATGCTTGCGAAAAGCAACCATTGCTCTCTCTTTCTCCTCTTGCATGACTGTTGAAAAGAAAAATAAAAAGACAACAAAAAATTTAACCATGTAGAAATCCAGAATCTATCATCTAAAACTGCATTCAAATTGCCATTCCAATCCCTGAAGTGTCAAAGCAGGAAAAGAGGAAATCAGAGCTTGTGTCTAACAATAAAACTTCAATTTCTACCACATAATCATCACAAGCAAAACAAGTTAATGAGCAACATAATCAGATTGTACCGGCCATATGGGCCTATGTAGCGATCTCTCTGGAGCTATGAATATAAGACCAAACGTTTGGCACACGAAGTACAGAAATATTTCCTCTTGATTTCAAAGCAAATGGGTAAGAAGCAAAACTTCCTCTGCCTCTCAACATCCAGAGCTTCAACCTTCCCTCCACAGTACGGACACGCCCCAGGAGCCTCCTGTCTCCCCAACTCTCTCTCCTCTTCCTTACATGCATATGCCACACACATTCTCTCTTTCACTCTCTCTCTAATATGCTTTGAGAAGGTATTGTTTCTGGGTATTTTGCTTTGATACTTTGCTTCATGAATTTCCACACATGCTCTTTTATACCATGCCAGTCAGAAGGCAAGGACAAAATTCATAATTGGTACATGAACTTTGCTTTCGGTCTCAATTTAGTCTCTGCACTTTTAATTATCTAAATTTAATCCCTTAATTATTAATTTTGTTTCAATTAAATCATTCCATCTGCTTTTACCATTAAATCAAATGGAGACTAGTCTGATCGGATCAATTTTCACCATTAGATGATGTATTTTCCATTTGATGTGACAATAAAAATTGACGAAAAAACTTAATTGAGATGAAATTTGTTGAGGCAAAACATATAAGGTAACTCAGTGAGCTTGTGGTGTAATTTCTGGAAAAAAATTCTAAACTTTGTCTCAACCTTCTTCCTGCAAAATAAACAAATTGTCCAAGATCGAAGTGTTTCGATCGAAGACACTGTAATACTTAAGTCAATAATAGAACGAAAAGAATTGCACGAAGACAATGAGAGTTTCAACATACCTTTCACCTTGAATTCTTGTTCCTTTTATAGGTTATTAACCCCTTAGGATTTCCGTAAATTTAGATGCAAGATGATATACTTTCTTTTCTTTCAGTGTTTCAGTTTGGGAAGTTACTAATACTTCTCCAATAGTCTCGTCGAATATCTTTATTTTAGTCGATTTTGTTTATCTGATTGCCTAAGTTTAAGGCTTATCATTATCTTTCTACTTATCATTTTAGTCAGCTCGGACATCATGAAGGCCGAGTTCCTCGGTGTTTTCCGAACAGATTGATACACTCGGCATGGTACAAGCTGAGCTCTTCTTAATTGTTTTGCCGAACCGTTTAATCAATTCGACTAGGTCCAATTGGCTGAGCGACTGATGTCTTTGTCTCGTGTCTTGTCTTGTCATCTTCACGTGTAATAATTAGGGCTAGTCCCTTCAAAATTAATAGTTGATGAACTAAATTAAAAGAATTGGAGGTTCAAGACCAAATTAAAATCGAAGTCGAAGTTCAAGAACTAATTATGAAATTCACCCAATATGAAACATTGACTCTTTTTTAACCTGGATAATCCTAAAATTTGACCCAACAAACATATGGTCCGAGTAAAAGATTTTATCAATTAATTAATAGTTTGGGTTTCCAATATTACTACTTTAGTTTTATTTTTATTACCTGAAAGTTTGTTGAAGTAGGACAAAAAGCTTCTTCTATCATTGTAGAATTGGGAAAGAGTAAAATATGCAATTATTTAAATTTAAGAGTTGAGTAAGTACAAAAGGGTTTTGAGTTCCAAATATGCTTAAAATTACCCCAAATGCTATAGAATTGGGCGTACCAATCTGCTTGAAATGGTATTTCAGTATCCCACTTTCCTTTTTTCTTCTGCTGCTGCTTCTGCTTCTGCTTCTGCTTCTGCTTCTGCTTCTGCTTCTGCTTCTGCTTCGTGACCTGACGTAATTACATTGCGATTCACGTGGTCTGTTTTATCGAAACATACGAAAATAGTGTAACTTTCATGGCTTACTTACTTGAATAAAAATTCCACCTTTGTTTATTAGTAGCTTTCGTGGCAAAAAACGATAGGTGAGCAGTTAACAAGTGATAGATACCTGGGGGGTGGTTGTGTGATAAATATATATATATATATATAGAGAGAGAGAGAGAGAGAAAAAAAAATTAGTGATAAATATTAATAATATTAAATAGCATTGGCGTAGACATCAAACCATTCTATGCTATTATTATTTATTAATAACAATATAAATTAGATTCACAGATACTATTTCTCTACCTACCATTGTTACTAATTATTTGATGCCAAAATAAATGAATAGTCAATGTGTGGGATAAAAGCAGAATTAATTACAACTAAACTGCCAAAAATGCAATTTTATCAAGTTGGTTGCATTTTAAAGGCCATGGTACTGTTTGGTGATTAGACTAATTTTTTGGCAACACGATTATGTCTATTTCGGTCTAAATATTATAATTTACTTGGAACGTCAAAATATTTCACTATCCGTTATCATGATACGGAATTAGAGGATTTGAATCTTCTTTAAGTCACTCATGTCGTAAACGAGTGGACATGGTACGACATAATTAATAAATAAATTAAATATAAATAAAATTAATTAAAAAAAATACATAACACGATTCGTGTATATACCTGCAGGCCAGCCCAAAAAAACTTGAGGCCCTAGACTAAAAAAATTAAATGACACCGTAAACCGAACTCCACCGACATGGTTGGCATGCCTGTAATTTACTGCCGCAATTTGGGAAATAAAGGCCAGTTGGACCACTCTAATTTCAAAAAGAAGGGATGCCCCCGTCTTTTCAAATTATTGTTGTCGTGCTAAAATTAGTTAAATGTCGATATGATCTATCTATTTAGTAGTAATGACGTTAGTGGATCACATGACTTTTGCCGTGTAAGCTGTAATCACTCACACAAATGGGTTGATTTGGTTGTACCCGAGTTGACGCATACAAACCAACCACTAGAGCCACCATTACCGTACCTCGCACAAAACCACCACAGTTATATTAACCAACCACCGTTATTACCATCGAGTTAGTGATTGACGTAATAACTATTGTTTTAAGATTGTGAATTTAAATCTTAGCATCTTCAACTTTAAAAAAAACCCGCACTAGCCCTACAAATGCATGGTTGTGGATTTGGTGTTTGAATCTGATCAAAATTGAAGTTTACTTGGAATGACTTTCTTTTTGTCAAAGAATATGCACCTAATTTTTTTTGTAGATTGAATTTAAATTTCAATTTGTGCATAATGATTCCCGCACAATAAATGAATGGACATATTTCTTTCTTGGTGAACTCGAGATTACTTGAAAAATCGAAGGTCTTACAGCAAATGGATGTTGAGGAATGACGTAATGAGTGGTGATGAATTACTCCTCCAGTTGTCTGGACGATTTAGACTTATCAAAACGAACTCTGTCACTTAAAAAGAAAAGTTAGAAGGTCGTCAGAGTATTTTTCAGCGTGATCCCTCTGACGATCAATCAATATGTGAGAGAGGAAAAAGAAACACTGTTCTATTACTTGTGTGAGAATGTGTGTACCTTTATTTGAGTTTTTGAGAGCTATTTATACTTCTCGTAAAGTTAATCATTGCGGACAAGTAGGTCTCTTAGGAGGAAGATCCCTTATCGGCCCATAAGAAAGGTGACATGTAGCGTATAGTCATAGGGCAGAGTGTCTTCCTTGTTATTTGAAACAAGTTTATGCATTTAATGCTCTCATTTCGAGGTCCGTCGAACAATAAATGTGTTCCATCCTTATGAAGGATCATCTAATGTTTTCTTGTGGTGACTGTGCATGCGTAAGGGCACTTTTGTCCATTGTTATTGGTCAGTAACCTTGTGCATCACTGTTATTGGTCAGTAACCTACCCTTTCTGTCATTCTGACTGTCAGGGGAAGAGAAATCAATTATTATGAAGTGTATTGGGACAACAAGGCTGCCTGTGATATCGCCCACAATCCAGTTCAACGTGACAGAACAAAACATGTGGAGGTTGACAAGTTTTTTATCAAGGAAAAGTTGGAAGAAAAAATTATCGAGTTACTCAAGATTCGATATGAGGATCAACTAGCAAATCTCCTCACCAAAGTTGTGTCAAATAAATGAAATAGTTACGAGAGTGTTTTTCCTCCCAACTTTCAGCGGGTGATAGATTAACATGAGTGCCTGAGTGGAGAGACATTTTTATTGACATCACAAATTTTTTTTTCCTGGTACGTAACTTTAAGGGTAATTCAAATGATAATAGAGACGAAATATAAATTGAGACTTTCTGAATTTGAATTTTGGTAATTTCTTGACTTCAAGGGTAATTCAAATGTCAATCCCTGTATTTCTCGTGAATTTTTTAGTCTCCGACATAGATGTTTTATCCTTGACTAGATCAGAGAGGGAATTAGTTGAGGTGTAAGTAAATTGACGCGGACAATCCTCAAAGTTGAACCAAAAAAAATAAAAATTGGCCTGTGGCTCTTTGTTACTCTCTTAACGTCAGGGTATTCATGAAATGAATACGAAAACTACAGGAGAGGACAGGACATTTCAAGAAAGTATAAGGAGTCCTCTGTAATTACACAACTGTACAGGGATTGGCATTGATATTTATCCAAATTTATAATCTATTGAAAGAAAAAATTACAATTGGTTCACCATCAAAATATCTCGTCCTCTATTCTGTACAAGAACTTTTGACTTTTTTGGCAGAAAGAAAAAGCTGTACAAAAAGCAACCTATTCTTACAAGCATGACCCACTCTCTGGTGACTGGAGCTGCAGCAGTTAAATTGGCTTTGTCTATGAAACCATGTGAATGGTATTGAGTTGTGAACTTCAAGGTCTAGATTTCTTTTTTTCGATCATCAAAAGCATTCGAATCAACTTGCGTATCTTGAGAAACATTTGATGTTCCTTTATAAAATTACGATCTTGAACCATACTGCGAATATAACACCAAACGTCTGGAGCATAAACTGCAGAAATACTTTCTCTTGATTATGAAGCAAATGGGCAGACAGCAGAACTTCGACTTACCTTCAACATCCACAGCTTCTACTTTCCCCCCACAATACGGACATGAACCTGCTGCTTGTTTTCTCCCTAACTCTCTCTCCTCCTCATCACACACATACATCAAACGCATTTTTTCCCTCTCTCTCTCTCTCTCTCTCATTTATTGAGAGTGGTTGAGAAAGTCCATGAGACTATTCTAATAAGGAAGGTCTAAAATTTTCCTTTTGCTTCTTTAGGAGATTTGACTCATAATATTTGTTAAGCTTGAATTAAAGTTGGTGAAACGTCAATGCTAATTGCGACCCACCTCTAGATGCAATGCGTGTTAAACCATAAGCTTGGATGATTCACCGTTGGGTAAACCACGCAAGAGTTCTATATATAATTAAATTTAGAGTTAATTGTACTTTGTACCCCATCACATGCTTGAATTTTAAATTTTTGCCCTAAAAGAAAGCAATAAAAAAATAAAACTGCAATGTAACCCACGTTCAATCTGTAGTTAACTTTTGCGTTGTAATAAGTGACACAAACATGATAATAAATTGTGTTTTCAGACGCAAAAGTGAACGATGATTGAGTTTGGACCACATTATAATGTTTTTAATGATATTGATGATACAATTTGAGAATTGAATCTAATGGTGTTTGAATCAATTTATAAATATCTCGATTAATTTTTTATCATTTTCAATTAAAAACAGACTATCCATACCAAAACTAGAAAATTTATAAAGAATAAATTATCCATAGCTTGACTTAAAGAAATTGTCAAAATTAAAACTCAAAGAGGTTGAATTTACAGTCCATCTTTGTTATCACATAAGTATCTTGAAGTTTAAGGCCCACTGTTTTTGAAGGATTAAAAACCCCACAAAAACTCTAACCACAGAAAAAAATCGGAGAAGCCTACATGTAAGCAAGTGCTCAGAGATGACGAAAGAACAAGGGAAACTTTGGATTCTTCAACAAACTTTCCAATGGAAGTTCGGCGGGTTGCAGCAACCAAATAGGTCTAAGCGACGACCACTATTGTAACGACGAGTTCCTCCAATTATCTCTTTACTTTATCTTATTTTTCTCAAACTGTCAACAACATAAGATGATAAACTTTAGCGCAATAATAAGATAACTCCATTGTAAGTTGATCGTAATCAGGACGTAAAAATAATCTCTCCACACCCTTCACAACCACCGCAATATGGCAGAAACCTAGTGCAATATATGGGAATGATCTTTCAATTAGTGAGAATGTAACATGTTTAAAGGTTTTCTCTTACTATTGTGTTTTACTGAAAAGAAAATGTTCGTACCAAAAACTTAAACTTGTAATGTGTGGTTTAAGTTTCTGTGACGTTTCTTTGAGCTCCTTTTTGATTGCCTCAACAAAAATATATTTGTGAAAATAACAGTAACAGATAGATACACCACTGAAAATGACTCATCACCACACAAAGCTATGTGTGTTCATTTTCTTTTCTTTTTTTGTCCGGACACGAGGGTTCTAGTCAATTTATGTGTATTTTAATTAAATTTGTTTTTAGTCTGGTCAAAAATAGATCATTCACGACAGTTTAGGGTATTCATGAGGGAGATTAATCTCTTTTTCAGTCTGGTAAAAAGTAGGTCATCCACGACAGTTTAGGGTATTCATGAAGAATAAATTCTTCATAATCTAACCTAAGAAATTATTAAGATTCGAATTCAGAACATCTGAATTTAAAGTCAGGAATAGCCTATTCACTAGGCCAATAAAGCCTGGGCTTTTAGGTGTGCAGTAATAACTCAAATAAAAACTCTAAATTCATAAAAAATAGGCTCCATAAAAACTTATATTTAAAGTACAAACAAAAAATTTTGACTTAATTAGATTGAGCATATTAATTCAACCTATGAAATTAAAAACTATAACATTCAATTTTTTGAAAACAAAAAAAAAAAAGCTAATAATAAAATTATAGCTACTAAAAATCAAGTCTTAACCAAGAAAAAAAAATTCAAATTCATCATAAGTTTTTAATCACGCTCCCCCTACTCCCTCCTTCCCTCTCCCTCTCCCTATCTCTTTCTTTCTTACTATCA
>CM042188.1:41382023-41394175 GCA_023539305.1 Ilex asprella | reverse complement strand
CTTATTTACAACTCGTCCTTATTATCATTTGAATTATCCCTTCCCTTCCCTTCGGTTATATGCGTTCATTTCAGAGCTTTTTACTATCGAAAAACACTAGGGTATCAAAATGTAAAATTTTGATAACATATCAAAAAATAAAAAATACTCTAAAAGAAAGTATGTTCTATATCAAAATGCAATAAAGCCTATCCAAAATATGGTACGTCAATGAAAAAATGATTACCAACTCAAAAAGTGAGTTCACCCAAAAAGGTCATATAAATACCAAAAAAGTAAGTGGTACAGTACCAACTTTTTTGGCTCTGAGTGAAGAAAAAGACATAGTTAGGTGCGAAATGATAAAAAAATAGTCATATAGTGGCTCTGAGTGAATCACATCACTTCCCATTGAGTTATAACTTTATTGATCTTGATGTGTTCTTTATTTTTCCTAAGCTTGGTAGTGTGACGAGCACTATAGTCTTGAACTATGTATCTTTCTCCGACTCTAAAAGGCCGCTTTATAGTTGTCATAGTCTTTTTGTAGTTGTCTCGAGGAGCATTCTTGATTTAGCTTCTATTGAACTCGGATCTATTTTGGTTTTGCTAAGTTAGGCATACGATTTGCTAGAGTAATACCGACAAAAAATACAAAAACGTAAGAAACGTGATGGAACATTTTATTTTTAATAAATGCTAAGCCTGTTTTTTCAATTGGTAGGTTCATTATAATGGTCAAAGTTTTGAAGCTGCATTTTTGTTCCTTTGTACAAAAGGAAGATGTGTTGATTGGCATTTAAATTAAGCTAAATGACGTGTAATTGCCAATGCTTATGCCTACAAAATATAAAGCAAAGAAAGTCATTAGCTCATTGGGTCCATTTTGACCAAAAAATTTAGGTAGGGCCTGTGAAATGAGTATGTGGCTGTGTCTAGGAAATATTGGCTAGTTGAGAGATTAATCGAGATCAATTTAAGTTAAAAAAAAAATTATTCGCTCAAATTCAATCTAATACAAAGATCAAAATTTTATTTCGTCTCCATTATAAAAACCCGAGATATATCCTTGCCAACCATATTATTGGAAATCCTGGTCAACCACGAATGGAACCATAGAGAACCCGGTTGATCTATTCTCATTTTTGTCAGGTTAGGCATATGATTTGGGATACAAATATTGGAAATTTCTTCTTTTTTTTTTTTCAAATCACCTGTCATGTATTCAAACGAGACTGATTATATACAAGTGAATTTTTTGTTATTAACGGTGAGTGATCTGTCTAGAAGAAAAGTGAAAAAAAAATAGTATTAACGATAAGCTTGATCCACAAATATTAACACCAAATACAAAATGAAAATAACGTGTGATGGAACATTTTGATTTCTAAAAAATACACAAGTCCATTACAATGGTCCAAGTTTTGCTTGTGTTTTGTCTCTTGTATCAAGAAAGATGTCTTCATTGCCAGGCAGCACTCCTATAGTCCTTTGTCACTTACCTAACATTTGCATCAATCAAAACAATTAGTGTTTACTGGCCAATGCTTATCCCGAAAACATAGAAAAATAAATAAATATTTTGTTGGGTCCATTTAGTCTAAAAATTCTAGGGAGGGTAAATTGAGTACATAGGTGCAACTGGTGTAGGTTAAACAAGTTGAGATGTGGACTCGAGCCTAATCAAAGTGATAAAAACGCTCGATCCGAATAAAAGATCAAAATTTTATTTTGTATCCCAGCGTAATGACCAAACAAAATTTTGTTACCTTTTTGTTTCTATGGAAGTTGAAGAAGGTTTAAGATTCCTTATTATAGTATACATCCCTGGCAACCACAGATGGATCCGCCCAACAAACCATGGAGAACCCGACCTTCAAACTAGACGTCTCGGGGGATCTGACCAGCTGCTCATCATCTTCCCTAAAACGAATTTTCCCCAGCACAACCATGCTATATCTAGTTTTTCAAACTAATTAACTGGAATCACACTGCTATTCAGAGTCATTGGGGTTCATGCTAAGGGGACAAGTCATCAAGCACAAAAATATGAGAAAATGGAGAAAAACAAGCAAAAAAAAAAGAAGAACGAAAACAAATAGAGATATATAAAGTCAATCATAAATAAATAATAAGCTCCGGAGAACAATCAACAAATACACAAAACCCGAAAATTTTACAATCCAAAATAAACCATAAGCTCTACACAATAATCAACATAAATTCAATCGCACGAAAGCCCAGAAATTTTACAGTTTAGAACAGTGAAAATACCAGGCACAACCATAATTAAATCATCAAGTCCCCCAACCAATGGAGTTATAACTTATACCAAAAGTTTTCTTTCCTTTTTATTGGGGGGGGGGGGGGTGGATGGGAGGGGGAGATTTTGAGTACAAAACTAATCTCCTGTCCATGAGTACAAATCATTCAAGAGAAAAAAAAAAAAAGTGAAGTCTATGGGTACAAAACCAAACGCTTGGAACAGAGTGTACAGAAATACTTCCTCTTCACCCGAAAGCATATGGGTAGAAAGCAAAACCTCCATTGAGACTCCACATCCTGGGCTTGCACCTTCCCTCCACAGCATGGACATGTCCCAGGTGCTTGGTGTCGCCCTAACTCTGTCTCCTCTTCATTACACACGTACACCAAACGCATCCTCTCTCTGTCTCTCTCTCTCTATATGTCTCTCTCTCTGATTTGCAAGCTGCCCAGTGGCCTTTTAAGATACGCAACTGTAGATAACTAGCAACCTACTTAAGAAGTTGAAAAAGATTTGACAGCAAATTTGATTGGGTTCTTGTTGGACTTTAAACACACACTCATGACATGGATAATATAATTTTATAATCAGGATAAAATTATAAGGGAAGGGGCACCAAGTGGGGTAAGTGTTTCCCTTGTTTGGACAGTTTGGCCATCTTTTCAAACGAGAACACTCCATAAATATTCTTTAAAGCATTGGTGCAGTAATGCATACGATAAGATTATTGGTATTTTTTTTGTCGCCATTAGCAACACAGTTTGGATCTCACAAAAATCTTATATTAGACTGATAGCATTATAACGCTAATTTCGTCAAATGTGCTTGCTATGACTAGTTTTGTGAACCTTCACGAATGGCAAATGTAGGCTACAAAGATACTTGATAGAATGATTTAAATGTATTTATTGTGCTATAATAAAAATACATAAAATATCGTGTAGGTTGATCTTTTTGTTGATTAGCCGATTTGTAGCTCATGTTCTGTTAATAGGCAAACTAATTCCCACTATGCTTAGTTCTTGGATCATGTTGCTACTATATAATGACATTTGAGTTCCACATGAGATTTTTTTAAAAAAATTTTGAGGGTTTGAAAATTGAAGGTTTGTTTGGTTTGCATCTCATAAACTATTTTTCTATTTTCGAAAATAGTTTTTGAGAAAAAAATTGTTTGATCAATTGTTTTATGTTTTTGTTTTTTGAAAACTTAAAACAAAACGTGGGTAGATTTAACAAGTTAAGATTATTTTGTGTTTTGAAAAACAACTTTTCTAGAATCTAGAAAACATCAACACCACCACCGCCACCACCACCACTACAACATTTCTATTTTCATTGTTTTTTGGGTTACAGTTCAAATAAATTTTATTATTTTTTATTTCGTAGAACTCTTTTTAGAATCATATAAACAAACAAGTTCTGCAATACAAAAAAATATCAAAATAAACTTTCCTAAAACTCTTCTAAAATAATTTTTGATCAATACTATTTTTTGAGACATAAACCAAACATGGCCGAAATTTTTCAAGATACAAAGTTTCAGCGGTCTAATTATAATAGATAAAAAATATTGAATTAATTAATTAATTGGTTATATTATTTGAATTTAGCTTCTCCACTTGAATTGTTTACTATATTACTAGTGTGAGTTTTTTAGTCATGGCACGTGTAATTGTATTTTTGGTTTAGGCTATTGGCCGGCCACGGCTTGTAAGGCCCTTGTATCTATACTAATAAGATAGAACCTAATTTGAATCTTTAAATTGGGAAAGCATAAGAGTGGTTCAGATTTGCTTAAAAATATTGATCTAATGGTCTAAAATTACTCTCACAAAATTTCCCCCCCCATATATGTCACATCCAAAACCAAATATCAAAGGCGTAAAATTGATCCAAAGGTTAAAATCACTCCTAATCTTTCTCTCACGTGTTGTATCTCTCTTCCCTCACCCCTCTCAGCTTCAACTCTCTTTGCCTAGCATACCCAGCATTTCTCTGCCTCCATCTCCCTCATATCTCCCTCCATCTTTGCCTATTCTCTCACCCTCTCTTTGCTCCTCTACCTTCGTCTCTCTCACCTCCCTCTCTGTTCCGACCCCCATCTCAGTTGAAACAAACCACCGCCTCCCAACGATAGCGAAGCGCACAAGGTGTTCGATCAAATGCACACATCGCATTCCAAGAGAAGGCCAACCCCACCACTGTAACATTGGCGTCCCTCTGAGGTAGTGTTCTATCTCCCATCCCTTTTCCTTATTTTTATCATCCCCTCTTCTTAATTCTCTCATTCCCTCTTCTTCCCCTCCCCGTTTCTCTTATCTCCATCTCTCTTTGACGTTGGTAACCACACGAGTCTCTGCTTATCTCTGTCTCTCTCTCTCTCCGCACAACACACACCTCGCGTACAAGGTGTTCGACCAAATGCACACAATGTGTTCGATCAAATGACCCTAACACTCAACGCACACACATAGCATGGACAACACACAAACCACACGTCACACAGCCCACCCACACACACAAGAGTACACACGCCACAAAGCTCACATACATGCACAGTAGAACACACATAGCTTTATGACTGATTGCAGTAGCATTCAAACCTTGCAAATCCCTTAGAAAACTACAAATTCTATAGTAGTATTGAAACGTTTTAGTTTCAACCTTATCTATTTGAAATTATTCTTTTTATGCTTAAGAAATCTAAAATGGGTTTTGAAATTGAAATTTGGATATAATGTTTAATGGTGAAATGGTCATCAAATTTCGGAAGAGCACATTTTTAAATACTTTTAAGAGTTGTAAGTTGTTTTTGTGGTTTGACCTTACCAATTTTGATTAGATTATTGATTCTCTGTTTTAATTAGATTATTGATCTCGGTGAAAAACTTTCCACTATGTAAATCCTGTTTTTTTTTGTGTTGGGTATGGGAATTGAGTTGTTGGCAGAGGTAGAAAGGGTGGAGGTAGAATACATGTATGCATGTTATGTTCCAGGCTATGTTCTAGCCTTAAAATTTCCTTAATTTCTTTTAGATCAACCTTTGCATGCCTTTGTTTTGTATTCTTTGTCAACCAATGGCACATACTATCAGATTTGAGCATGAAGGACTATTGCAATGGGGGCTATTAGAAAATTTCAATTATATGTTTGTACTTTGTGTATATGATTTAAAACTATTGGGTTTTGCCAAGATATAAGTTTAGAGTTGAGAATTTAGCATGTCAATTGCTTTTGAAAGCTGAAAAACATTTTTGAAAGCTCTTGGCATTGGCAAAATATTCTGTCTTGCCTTTTTTGTTTTCCAACTTTTCTTTCTTTCAAAATTGGCCATCGTGTAATGTTGTAACAATACTTGATAAATAGCTACAAGTTTTAAGTGGGATTACAATTCAATAATGTTGTCCCATTAGCACATCCTAAGTCAATTTTTGACCCATAATCATTCATTTAGAACGTAGCCAATAAATTTTTTCCCGATGAGTAGCTCCTAAAATATAAATTTAAGAATTTTATTTTTTAAAAATAATTAAACTAGACAATTATGAGCTCATAACTAAGTTTGCTCAAATACCAAGCCAAAAGAAGTAGTTATCTTGATTTTTTTTTGGTTAATGGTACGTATTATAATTTTTTGACTGTTGTGAATTAGTTATCTTGAAACATCTCCATCATTGTTACTTTTGATTATTTTGAATTTTAGTAACAAAAAAAAACTATTTTAAAAGTCTCTCTCTCTCTCTCTCTCTCGCATGGTGAGATTTCGGTAAGATGAACCTAAAAGATTTTTACTACATATTGTGTTCGTTATTCAAAACTTTGTGATGGGTTATAGTTTATGAAAGTTAAGACAAGATGTTTGTTGTTTTGCCTCAATGAGTTACAAATTTTACTTCTTTCTTTTTTAGAGAACGCTTATAGAGAGAAGGGAGAATGAGTCGGCACTTTTGTCCACGACACAATCTTGAGAAGAAAATGGAAGACAAAAGTTTGGGATTTTCCATTCCTACTCTTCTTTTGTTCGAGAAAAACGAAATTGATTTTTGTTCCTTACATTATTTTCAATGTAGAGCTTATATGAATGTTAATTAAGTGCATGCATTTGGAATTACGGGTTGGATTTGATATATGCAAATCCAAAATTTTTCTAATTGATTATTGGGTCGCCTTTACGTGGTTGCGTTAATTGGTAAATGATTGTAATAGGCAAAATTGGGGTGTGATAATGAGACTTTTGGTAGCCTTTTTGGATATAAAAATAAATTAGGTATACAAGTTAAAAATTTTGTTGTCTCATTTTTATGTTAATTACTGTTTTGTTTTCAATTACATAATGTCTTTATGCATAGATACAAGATCAATTAAACCAATCATCATTTGTTTTAGTTTTGCTTGAATTTTGGACTCATGTTGTAACAATTTTTATATAGAAGTTGATATGGATATTAATTTAAATGCATGTATTTTCAATTGCGGGTTGAATTTTATATATTTAGATCTATATGGATAAATTTGAATTTTATTCTATTGTTGTTATTACTATGTTGTGGTAGGAGTTGATAAATGATTTCGTTGAAGTAGAATTGAGGCGTGATATTGAATCTGATAAATTAATTGACTTGTGTTTTCTTTAAATTCATATGTTTCTTAATAATAAGTAGAGTGTACCAATTATGTACACATGTTGCTATTTTTTATGTTATATTTTTAAAGTAACTTTTGTCATTTTTTTTATATTGATTGTGAGTGTATATTGATTTACATAATATATTAATTTAAATACAATACTATGTTGCTATTTTTTATGTTACATTTTTAAAGTAACTTTTATATTGATTTTTTATATTGATTGTGAGTGTATATTGATTTAAAAATAAATTACATGATTAGTGTTCGATTTCGCATTTCACGATGTTTTTAGGTATGAGTTTTGTCATTCTTAAAAAAAAAAGTGGTTATCACGATTTGATGAAGTGGGCTCAATTTTTTGGGATGATCAATTTTTATATTGCACCGTACCTTCAGGCACGGGTTATTACTAGTTGTCTTATATCTGATGTTAGAGCAACTCTGAGGGACTCTATAAAACACCATTTTTAGCTATTTTACATAGTCAATTCTTAAATATTGGCTCCAAGGGACTAACTATCACACTAGCTATTTTCCATTACCACCATTTGGCTAGCTACTGCTAGCTAGCGCAAAGACGCTAGCTACTCTAATTTTTGCGCCAACAACTCCCTAAATGGTGCGCACTTCACCAATTCTATTACAAATATGATCGTTACAAATATGACAATTATTAATATGACCGTAAAAAATTTAAATTTTAAAATTTTGAATTTCATAACCGTTATAAATATGACCGTTATTAATAAAAATTAAAATTTTAAATTTTTTGATGATGTGGCGTAACACATTAGCTTATGCTGTCATCAATATGGTGATGACATGGCATACTACATAGTATTTTGAATTTTAATAATTAATAGTTAATTAAAGTTAGTTAAAGTGGTTAGTTAAAATAGATAGCGTGGTTGGAGTGAGTTTGAAAAAATGATTAGCTAAAGTAGATAATGTAATAAAAATTATATTTTTGCTAGCTAATTTATATAGCAGCCTTGGAATTGCTCTTAAGAAGTTTATTTTAATGTTGGAAAAAGATGAGTCTGAATTTTATTTAAACTAAATTGATTTCACACCAGTTGAATTTCAAGCTGGATTAATCGGGTGTATTTAAACTTATAGAGGGATAATTAGGTATTGATCTAAACCTTGTGAGATTAAAATAACATAAAATTGGATTCAGAACAATATAATAAATGTTGGGTTAGACAATGAAACTATTCGATCGATCAGATGTCCAAAACTGTTAGTTAAGAGGCTTTGGGGATTAGAAATAGCTAATCTTTCGTGCTTCTTGGTTAATCACTTAGGCATTACCTGTCGTCATTTCGTATGTCGTTCCATTTTTTTTCCAGGTCTAAAAACCTAATATTCATATTTAAGCATATTTTCACGTATTTTTAACCTTGTGAAAGTCTAAAAAAATAAAGAAAAAAAATGAGAGAATATCGAGATTCGAAGATTCAATCCTATTAAGATTGTACATACCAAAATGATAGAATTCTTCTCCCTCATGTCACCGCCTCACCCCTTTTGTAAACCTATATAATATAAGCCCTCACTGTATAAGAGGGTACTAAATTCATACCTTACTCAGGCACTTACACACATTACTATCTCTCTCTCTGTCTCCCCTAAAGCACTGTAACACTCGTTGGAGTTACTCTCCCGGCCACGTCATCAATAAAATACCACAGGCTATCGCTGCCGTTTTCGAGAGTGGACGTAGGTCACTCGGACTGAACCACTATAAATCCCTGTGTTTGTCCTTATTTACTGCTTGATTACTGTTTTAATTCTTGATTGCTTGTTAATTGCTTATTAATCACACCCGTTGGTACACTTGACTGTTGATCTTGCACGAAGACAGTTTCGTGCATCATCAGTTTGACATCGTTTGTGAGAAACGATTAGTTTTCCTATTCTTTCAATTCATGACAATCACTACCAGATCAATGAGCCAACAGCCGAGAGACAATAACCTAGCTCACAAGTAGGAGGCTCCGCCTCCCTTAGCACCCTCGGAACCATCTGCTATGGCGACCCCCGTCTTCGGGTGACAGTTCCTACAAACTATGCAGTTGCTTTTAACCAAAATTAGCAGATCATTCAATAGATTCTTGCCCAAGGAGGCGTCGCCCATAGGAGGTGCCCCATTCCCTCCAACAGGGGAGGAACAACAACCAATCCCCTCTGGGCGCCAAGAAGCCCCACCATGGGGCCCCTCGCCAGAATGCCCTAGGGCCACGCCCGAGCTCCATTTGCCTAGGAGTCCTTCCTCACCACGCGAGGAGTTCATGTGGTCCCCCTTCACACATACCTGCGTAGGAGGACGAAGACAAAGGAAAGAGTCAATATGGCAATTATGAAAGCTAATGACTCTCATCTATCCTTTATTCTTTTAGTTTATTTATGCAGTTATTTATTATTTTATAAAATTATGCGAAAATTATTATGTCCATAATTGTCTTGTCTTCCTAAAATTTACAAACAACTTGTAAAAATCAGAACATGACTTAACAATAAGATGTAGACAAAAGGACAACTGTCGTCATACTCCAAACGATTAGTTACATCTTCTTGAGCAACAAACACCATAATCAAGACTTTCCCCGTCACCAACTACTGTTGGTACCTCATAGCAGACGAAGCCAGAGAAATCAACAGTGGCCCTCTCATAAGGCGCCCAGCAGAAAGCGCCCAGGCAGGCGCCATCTAGGCCAACACCTAGGCTGGTTGGCGCCTACCAGGATGATTGTGGCCTACTTTTTTGCACGTCACCCAAGAAAGACCTCTCTGCTTCTAGCAAGAGAGCCCATCCACGTGCATCCAAAGACGCCCAGCGCCCCCACGACACTGTGCGCCCTGCACCAGACGCCCAACAATAGGCGCGCTTCACCAAGTGCCCAACCTACCTTTAGGTGCCCAGCTCAGAAGTAGGCACCCAGCTCCTTAGCGTTCTCCTCATCCCCTCCATCTCTATGGAGTGAGCTTTTGCCCTAGTAACTTTATCAAGTGCTACTTGAAGGTTAGTCTCAAGTTAAGAAGCCCTCTCATGCGCTAGCCTCAACTGCTTGGCGGCATCCTCTTGTGCCTGTCGCTCGAGCCCTAACAGTTTCAGGACATCCTCTCGTGCTTGACGTGCTATCTTTGCGACAAATCTCGTGTCTGCCGTTCAAGCCTTGACTGCTTTTCAGCAGCCTCACGTGCCCTCCTCTCCACTGTCTGGCCATCGATTGTCTCCCTGATCTTCAGCGTACCTATAAACATACAGGGCAAAGCATCAGCCACCTACAGACACCTAAAATTAAAGTATAAAGAAAGAAAGACAGGTACAAAACCAAAGAGGAGTGCGGGACATACCAAAGTAAAGTCTCTGCTATGACAGCCATTTTTCGAAACTATACGTAGCTCGGTCTCTATGACTCTGCTTTGGCGCAAGTAGTCACCAAGTAAGCATTTGTCACGACAGCCTTCTCCCGAGACTATACGTAACTCGGTTATGACTTTGCTCTTGCACAAGTAATCACCAAGTAAGCCTCTGTCACGACAGCCAACTTACGAGACTATACATAGCTTCGCTATGACTTTGCTCTCACGCAAGTCGTCAGCCTCTACCACGTCAATCATCTCCCGAGATTATACGTAGCTCGACCTATGTAATCTGCCATGACAGCCATCCCCCGAGACTCTGAGTAGCTCGGTCTCAACTCAAGCGACCCTCTCACAAGACGTTCGTAGCTCTGACTCTGCTTTGAAGAAGACAGTCTCTTTATCAGCCTTCAGCTCCCCAGGTGCAACTCTCCTACGAGTAATCCTCAAACTTTGTCTTTGCTCTTGCGTAGACAGCCTACCTCTCTCTCCAAGTAATCATGTTAGATATTTTAATGTTGGGATAACATTGTTTTTGTCAGGTACACATTTGAAACTCTGGCCATCTGCACTGGAGTCCCAACTTCTACAACAGTACAACAACTACCTCTGATACACACATGAGTCACAGTTAGAGAAAAAGTGGGGGCACCACTTGGTCCCATCTCCCAAGAAGCAACCTAGTCATCGGACCTTGACCGAGAAGTATTGGGGGCATCAAACCTCGGGAGGAGGGGAAGACACCACCCAAAAGGCATAGAGAGTCTCTACCATTGTCTTATCAACAAAGTGCCTATAATTAGATACAAGGTCGTCCTAACGTCGCTCAGGCCATATACATTCTCTGGCGCCGCCCAAGCCTCCTGGGTGTCACCAAGACCAACTTCTGCTCCAAACCATTGCCTCTTGCTCCATAGTCTTCTCCTACGGCCTTTTCACTCCTATGCAAATTCAAGACTAATCCGAGTCAAGCCCAAGGTCAAGTACAAGTCCAGTCCAGCTCAGGATCCTCCTCCGACGAAAAATGAGCACAAAAAAAGAATATCGGGATACGAAGATCCAATCCTATTAAGATAGTATTTACCAAAATGATAGAATTCTTCTGTCTCACGTCACCACTTCACCGCCTTTGTAAACCTATATAATGTAAGCCCTCACTGTATAGGAGGATACTAGATTCATACCTTACTCAGACACTTACACACATTGATCTCCCTCTCTCTGTCTCCCCCAAAAGATTGTAACACTCGCCAGAGTTACTCTCCCAGCGACGTCATCCATAAAAAACCACAAACCATCACTTCCATTTCCGAGGGTGGACGTAAGTCACCCGAACCGAACCATTATAAATCCCTATGTTTGCCGTTATTTACTGCTTGCTTACTATTTTAATTCTTGATTGCCATTGATTGCTTGTTAATTGCTCATTAATCACATCCGTTGATATACCTGACTGTTAATCTTGTACAAAGATAATTTTGTGCATCATCAGCAATCATGATTTTACACTTCCCCCCATGGGAGTTCTCAAAAACAATTTTGATGGAGCTATATTCGAATCATATGGGTAGAGTGGCCGTCGTTGTTAGAGATTAAAGTGAATCCTTTATTTTGGTGTATTCTCAAAGGTTTCAAGGTATACCGAAGCCTGATCATGTGGAGGTCTTAGCAGCAACAACATCGATCAAGATAGCTACTGATTTGGGTTATACGAAAATAATGATTGAAGGGGACTCAAATTTGGTTACTGATATATTGAAGAGAGCGACTTTGCATTTGTCTAGAGTAAGTAAATTCACCGATCAAATTAACAGTCTAGCAAATGGATTTGAGGACTATTCAATCTCATGGACTCGCAGAGCACAAAATACTGTGGTAAATTACTTATTCTTTGTTTGTTATGAT
>CM042188.1:41330149-41381923 GCA_023539305.1 Ilex asprella | reverse complement strand
TTCTTAATTACTTCCTATTATATACACTTACATTTGTTAGCTCACACACGTACTATGTGTTTGTTAATATTATTGTATGAATATCTTTCAACCATAGTTGTGCCATTGAGTTTGGGGTTTTTGAGATTATCGTGAGATTGACTTGAGTGAATTAATTGTATATAAATTCCAATAATCGTTAATTTTCGCATGCGATTGAGAAGGGGTAATTGTGGTAGACACGGATTTAAATTGACATTTAATTTGTGTTAAAATTGAAAAACTTGTTCACTCTTGATGATACCAAAAATAATTCTAAGTGTGAGCTTAGATCTCTAGTATAGGTCAGGAGGTCAGACAAAGAAGAAGAAGAGCTTGAAGGATAAGAGCTCAGTTTCACACTAACAACAAACCGACTGGAATGACATAGGGACAGTTGGATAGACAACGGGCATCACCCAGAATAAAGGGAATGAGAACGGAAAGCAAGAGTCTAGGCATAAAACTCTCAACCAACTAAGATTTTCTCTCGAAAATTAAGAGAAATCCCACAGACGCAAGACAAGGATCTCGGCGTAGACCCCTTTGAACTAGGAACCAGCCTATAAGTGCTAGGCAGTGCCTCCATTGGAGGGAGAGAGACACACAAAACAAAAGAGAGATCTTTGAGAAAAAGAGGTTGTTTCCCTGTAATTCAAGTGATCAATATAGAAAAGCCAAGCTCTGTAGCTGATGAACCACTATATTTTCATTGTGTTAATCTCCGATTCCACTTCATCTTTAACTACCATTCACGAGGGCCTAGCAGCTCAATTCGGTATAAGACCACCTCAATCGCGTCTTCCGCTCACACCCATGGTTTTACACCATCAACTCCCCTTTAAGTATAGGGTCTTGATCTCTACGTGTATGATCATGAAGGAATATCCATATCATGTTTACCTCCGGAATCAAGATACCATATTACTAATGTGAGGTTTTTAGCCATCGCACATGTAATTGTTTTTGGTTTAGGCTATTGGCCTGTCACGGCTTGTAAGACCCGTGTATTGTCTTATATATAGAAATTAAAACCAACTGAAATGACGTTAAGAAGTTTGTTTTAATGTCGGAAAAAAATTGGTCTAATTTGATTTCGCACCAATTGAATTTCAAGCTGATTTAATCAGGTGTATTTAAACTTAGAGATGGATAATTAGGTATTGATCTAAAACTTAGAGAGGGATAATTAGGTATTGGTCTAATTGACTGAATGTTCAAAACAATTAATCGGACAAACGTTTTGAATCAAGAGGCTTTAGGGGGTTAGAAATAGCAAACCTATTGTGTTTCTTGGTTAATCGGTTAGGCATTACATGGTGCCATTTGGTGTATCTCTTTAGTATTTTTTGAGGTATAAAAATTTAATGTTTATATTTAGATAATGGATTTCAATAAATATTACGATCTGCTGTCCATGAGTACAAATCATTCAAGAGAGATAAAAAAAAAAAGTGAAGTCTATGGGTACAAAACCAAACGCTTGGAACAGAGAGTACAGAAATACTTCCTCTTCACCCGAAAGCATATGGGTAGAAAGCAAAACCTCCATTGAGACTCCACATCCTGGGCTTGCACCTTACCTCCACAGCATGGACATGTCCCAGGTGCTTGTTGTCGCCCTAACTCTGTCTCCTCTTCATGACACACGAACACCAAACGCATCCTCTCTCTCTCTCTCTCTCTCTCTCTCTCTCTGATTTTGCAAGCTGCCCAGCTGCCGTTTTAAGGTACAATATTGTAGCAAACTAGCAATCCAGACTAAGATGTTTAATGAGATTTGACACAAAATTTGACTGGCTTCTTGTTGGACTTTACCGACACACACATGCATGTACAGACAGACACAAGGCGGCTCAATAGTGTTATAAAAAAAAAACACGGTTTTAGAAGCCATTTTTTAAGGATACCTTAAATTTTTAGATATCATAAATAATTCATGTAAAAAATTAAATTCATAAATATTTAAGTCCTATAAAAAGGTCATATGAAAACACAAGTCCAATTAAAAAAAAATTAAGGCGTTCAAGAAAAACTCTATAATTTATAGTTGTGTAGTAATAGTCCAAATAAATATTTTAAATCCACGCCCACAGAAAATATTTTAACTTAAGTAGATTGAGAATATTAATTCAATTATAAAATTAAAAAGCTCTAAAATTATTTTTTAAAATAAAATAAAAAACTAGTTGTAAAACTAAATCTACTAAACAATCTAATTTTAAATCCCCCAAAAAGTCAAGTTTAAACTTATCATCATAATTTTTCAATAATTTTTTCTCTTTCTTTCCATTAAGTTCAAATATGATAATAAAAACTTGAATATAAAAATTTAATTTATATTTTTGTATTTATTATTTTCGTTTTAAACCCAAAAATATCTCGGCCCACCCGTGATATGATTTTATTCTAGGGAGGCACCATGTGGGGGAAGTGTTTCTCTTATTTCGCACCGTTCGGCCATCTTTTCATGTGAGAAGATTACACAAAATAGTCTTTATATCATTGATGCAATAATGCATGACGCATTATGGGTCCCTCCTATAAGGTTTAACAGCTAATTTGCCTTATACGGTTTTAGGTTTTTTTTTTTTTTTGCTATTGATTAGCAGTGCTCAAATTTTTTATTACTCGAAAATTTTGATCTGATCTGATGTTATCTTACTTTACTCGATCTTACTGATCGATTACCCAAAAAGAATTGGATAGGCCAACGAAAAAATTTTTGGTATTCCGTAAAAAATCGGATAAGAATGTGAAATACCTGTAAAATTTTATATTCCTACCCTGCTTTGTGTGTGTGTGTGTTAATCCTTAAAAATTAAAATCCAAAAATCTAATAACCCTAATATTTTTTTAATGTTTATGACTTTTTTATATATGATGTATTGATATTTATGACTTTCTTGTTGTGTTTTATTATAATTGCTTATGTATTATCGAATTTATTGTGTTTTTTTAGTGTTGTCACTTTATTTTATTAGTTAATTGATGCAAATTACTTAATTAAATTGTTAAAATATTTCAAAAATTAATAACTAAAAAATATAAGTTCACCAGATTTCCTATCCGATTGTTTTGGACGGAATTCGGGTAGGAATAATACACTTGATTGGGTAGGTAGATCAAGAAAAAATTCTTTCGCAACGCATCAAATAGGAAAATGAAATATTATAATTCCTACCCGTAAGGTAGGATGAACACTCCTACTGTTAACTTAGATCCTCGTCAAAAATCTGATCTTAGACTGAAAACATTATAACGTTAATTTCATCAAATGTGTTTCCTATAACTAGTTTCATGGATGGCAAATGTAGGCCGGTTACATTAAGAAGCGTACAATGATGCTTGATAGAATGATTTTAATGTATTTTAGTAGTACCTAAATGTCCTTACTTATTTTATGCAATATCTAATAGTTTTTTTTTTAATTCTATTTTTATTGACTGAGTGATTTCCTATTTTACTGCGCAATCAATTGTTTGAATTTTAAAAAGATTACGAAAATGTATTTGACAATTAACGTTTTTACTATATATTGATCCAAACTATAATCATTCTTTTTCTCACCTTCATTTTTCATATTCAGCTTTTTCAAACAGCCATTGATACCCATTATCAGTCTTCTATAAGAGGGGGTCATCAATTTTCTGGTATTTGATGTCACACTATTTTTAAAATTACATTACTTTTTGATGTCACACTATTTTTTAATTATGACAGATTATTTTTCAAATTCTGTCACCCTTTGAAGTCACATTATTTTTAAAATTCTTTAACTCTTTGATGTCACATTATTTTTTAAGTATATCACACTATTTTTTAATTATGTCACTCTTTAATGTGTAAATTCACTATTTCATATCTTCTTTTGATGTCACACTCTTTCTAAATTATGTCACTCTTTTTGGGGGGTACAGCTCCTCTGCAGTTAGTTGTGCTGTTAGTCAAAACGATGACATTTTAATTAGTTTGCACTGTTGAAAATTTTTGCCAAATAAAAACTTACAAATTTTGTAGAGTGAAAAACTTCTTTTTACACAACTATGGAACCCCTCTCCGTCTGTAGAGCCAACCTCCTCCCTCAGCCCCTAGTGGTGAATTTCCCCAAGTTTTGTAGTCGATCTCCGGTCGCCTCCCTTCATTGATCCATTGCCATGCCTATCTCATCTATTCCTCTCTTAATATATTCACACACGATCATTTATTTCCCAGTCACCAGTAAACAAATTCACTCTCATTAGTAACCTTCTCTCCGGTATAAGTTTATAACTTGTACCCATCTGCACTTTTTTACCAATCTGCAGCACCACCCACATACCACCCAGCCACCCTCAACCCACCATCTAATCACCAGACGGCCCAGACCACCTTCACCTCCTTGAAATTAAAACTCTTCACAAAGTGCTCAACTCAACCACCCACCACTTGATCAAAAAAAAAAAAAACCACCCACTATAAATTATTTATTGCATAACCCAAATCCTAATACCCTCGACAACTACCCAATACAATAAATCAAGCCTGGCATCCCAACCCATTAACCTGCCAAAACTTCACAAGCCAGCTTCAACCATAAAAGACTATAATCAACTTTTACTTTGTTATGTCTCATTGCAAACAATTCCCAAACAAGCACATTAATAGGAATTCTCAAAACCATTATTAAGAAATACAGAAGCCTGTTAGACGTCAAACATAACGAATCTGATACCTATGTTGCCGACGCCGGAACTTCTATGTCTTGATCTTCACATTTATTTGTGGGTGATAGTGTTTTGAAAAAGATGTTTCTTTTCGGGTGAAAAGCTTTCGGCTGATGTGAATTTTTTTTTTGTTCAACTTATTAAAACGACACCGTTGCACTGACAGCAATCTGTGCTGTTAGTCCCTAACTGCAGAGGAGCTATACCTCTCTTTTTGGTTTACGAACCCAAATTCACGAGATTTTTTGAATTTTTTATGGATTTGAGAGTTAATAAGCAAGAACTTTTTTAGGAAAATCATAATATTTTAATATTAGAAAATAGTTGCATTTTTTTCATGGAATGAATTTCGGTTGCACATTTTTATGGAAGGATTGCATCAATTTAAAAGTTTTCCCCTTGAATCTTGCATGAACATTCCATGTTTAAAGGAGTTTGAATGAAACTCCGTTGAAATAGTAACTCGGTTAATGAATTGATTTTGTTTCTTAATTAGGTTTAACTAATTCAGTAAATAGATGATTAAGGATATTAGAGTCATTTTAATCTGAAAATGTACTTTTTAACAAAAAAAATTGGCAATTGAATTTTTTGACAAATAATAAGTTATTAAAAGTGTTTCGGCCCACAAATATGCCAAAAAGTTAAGACCACTGAAAAAGCGTGATTGGTTCGCTGGGCTGCTAAAGGTCCACATTGGTAACCCTTTGAGCTGGCCGTGGGCCCATTTTAGCTTGGATCCACCCAACTGTGCCTATTAACTAACAATTAAGTAGTCCACAGTTTGATAACCCTCTTTGGGTTGGGCCTAGGCTGTAATTTAGACTCTTTAGCCTTTTAGCATTGATTACCTGGGATAAGATCCGACCCGGTATTAAAATCCATCCGGAAAGATATTAAAATTTAAGGTTAATCACAAATTAAACCATGAAATATCGTTTGAATCTCAATTTACACCATCAACGATAAAATTTTTTAATTTACACTCTTAAATATAGAAATTTGTATCGATGTGTTCCTGAAGCAACCAGCCGAAAGTTTACTGTCTAAAACTAAATAGATAAATTATACCTAGACTCTTTTATGTTTGTCACTTAAACTCTCATATTTAAAATATTACACCTATATCCCGTGAGAATCTAAATATGACTAAAAATGTTTTTCAAATTGGACATCCATATAATTATGTTAAAATAATGTGTTGCATTTGATATAAAAAATATTATATAAATACTTGCATTACATTGGACATTTAAATGATAAGCTTGACAAAAAAAAAATTATAAGTTTGATTTTGAACTTTAAAGTATAAGGGCCTATAAAATAAAAAATAGTATAAATTTATAATTTTTTATTATGCTAAAATTATGTTTTTTAAGTGTTATATTAACATATAGTCAGGACAAAGAGTTATGTATTATATGTGCATAACAGTGAGGAGGTGCATAAATAATACTTCAAGAGGTTTAAATAGTTATGTGTCAAACTTAAAAGGTTTAGGTGTAATTTAGCCAACTAATTTTAGTCGGCAACTGACATGGGTAGCCTAGGTGAGGCTTGAGACAAATTTATATAGGTGTAAATTGTGATTTCTAATCAAACAAATTAAAATCCAAATGATATTTGATTTGCAATTTGTGAGTAATGCTAATCCTATCCTAAAATTTAAAAGCCTTTATATCTTCTGGCATATCCTCTTTATTATATATATATTTCCCGGCATCACGGGGCCCAGTTCCACTGATCCCTTACTTCGCCGGATTATCGTCTCTCTCAAGAAACCC
This sequence comes from Ilex asprella, assembly GCA_023539305.1. Taxonomy (NCBI): domain Eukaryota; kingdom Viridiplantae; phylum Streptophyta; class Magnoliopsida; order Aquifoliales; family Aquifoliaceae; genus Ilex; species Ilex asprella. The sequence continues at coordinate 41,375,415 of CM042188.1, read as the reverse complement.
TAAAAGAAGTTTTGGTTTGGGACGCGATCACCTGCGTAACCGCCAGCAGAATCCTTGTAATGAGATACCGGATAATTTAAGCATCGCGGAGCTTAGCTGCAATCGATGGTACGGAAATCATGTGGTTCCCGTTCTGGAGATCCAGAGGTCGATTCTCTTTGGACGAACTCAGGTAACTCCTTTTCTTTCCATTTAATAACTTTTTAGAACAAATTTACTTTCTGGAAAAAGCTTTGTAGGGTAAATTTCATCAATTGGTGTTAATTAATGTGGCAATTTGGGGTTAATTATGTGTAAGTTGCTGTAAAGTGAAACTTAGATGTGTAAAGTCAAATCAGCGATGAAATTCAAAGCGCAAAGAAGAGTCAATTACGTATTTTTGTCTCGTGGTTTTGCTGTATTTTTGTAAGTTGGTTTCGCTGTAGTTTAAAATTCAAGGGTGGATTGGATGGCCTAGTAGCCACTTTAGAAGCTAGAGGCCCTGGGATCGATTGACAGTAGTTATGTTGTAAAAATAATGACAAAATGTTAGATTTGTACTCAACCGATCCCTTTTTTACCGTTGGGTAACGGGGACCAGAGTGGATAATAATTCTTTCCCCCTTTTTTATCCACGAGGAATAAATTTTGCTAACAGCCTTTAGAGACCCCTTTGCAGATCGCTGAAGTAAATTTTAGGCTTGCGAGAATGTTTATTTATCCCACTGGGCAGTTGATAGTCTATGCTAGAGTCTAATCCCCTCTAGATGAGCAATCCGTCGAAGGATTAGGCCTCCGCTTGGCTGCCAATTGAGAATCTACTATATGGGAGCGATATGTTGTCCATAAAATTTAGGTTGGACAGTTGTTATTTGTTTAAGTACATGGTTGGATAGGGGGTGTTTGTTGTGTTGAGCATTTGAAGAAGAAATTGGTTTAAGTACATGGTTGGTACTTGAGGGTCAACTTCACTCATTGCCAATTGATTCTGGGTTGGATGCTTTGACTTAGTAATAGCGTTGCACATTTGGTGGACCAAGTCTCATGCCCATTTGATTTTCTTAGTATGTTTGTCTCTTTGTCTTTGTTTGGTTAGTGGGTCAAGTCTCATCCATTTGTATTCTTTAGTTTGTTTCCTTGTTTATGCACGATTTCTTGCCCATGTGCAAGCCAGGATGTCTAGGGGCAGGGTGAGAGTAGAGCTTGGATCCCATGCTGAAAGATTGGATATACTCCCAAGGTTGGTTTATATACTTAAGGCATCCATCAAGCTATTTCCTATTGATTTTGGGTTGGATGCTCCAACAATCAGGAGACAGATAAAGGGCATTCCTTTTTACTGATGCTACGAGTCTTTCAGATTTCTAGGAGTCATTTGCATGCAGATTTTGGAACTAAACTGCCAGTAGATTGGGTTTTACATTGAGCTATTGCTACGATTTTATCCTTTCAAACGGTTCAAGGCTTGGGAAGAATGATTAAGGTGTAGTGCAGAATGTAGACTTGTTCTTCATAATACTTTGGTACTGGTTAAGCATCCCCATTGTCCTTATGCTTCTCAGCCTTCATTCTCTATGTTGTACATAAATATCTCTTTAGTTTAGTATAAACACTGCAATTAATTTTGATGTGAAACTTGGTGTGCTGCGCTGCCCCTTGGTATGGAATTCGTTCTATTTTTGAGAATCAGAGAACTTCGAGCATTCGAATTAAGTGGGCTAACTATAAGAAGTGTATTATTCATGGTCATTCCAGGAGTTTGGTGGTTTCTCTTATTTTGTCCTATTAAATGGGAGACCTTTGATCTGAGTGGTATTGAGGTCATACTTTTAAGCTGTGATAATGTAGCCATTTTTGTAATTATGCAGCCAGATATTATCACTAGGTTGCATAATTTTTTTGGTGGATTGAGACTAGAGGTTTTGTTGCGTGTTTGAATGTTGAATCGTTGATCATTGCCATTTGAAATTTCTTTGTTACAATAGGGTTCTCCACTGTATCTCAATTATTGGCACTAAGCCGGGAGTTATTTTCGTTTGCAAAGCATACACAACTGTTCTTATGCCTTTAATTGTGTATTTTCTTTTTCTTGATGGAATCTTTAGGCACAGTCCATGCTGCCTAGAGTTGCAGCAGACGGAAACCCACCACTCATGTGTTTTGTTTGACTGCGAGCGGCAGATTGAACAGACCCTTTGAACTTTTTTGCATTTTAGATTTTCCACCCTTCATAGTTTTGATATCAACTATTGTTTTTCGGTGCAGATATCTAACCGATCAGCTAATGAAGGTTCAAATAGTTAATGATGTTAACAAGGTAACATGTATCTTATTCTTCTCCTTCTCTTCCTCTTGCCCCTTGTCCTCCTTCTTCTTCTTGATGTATTAAATTCAATTGATTTACAGCGTGTTCAATATTTCTACTTTGTGTTATATCATGAAGGATTTTGTGATTGAGGCACTGCGATCAATAGCAGAATTGATAACCTATGGCGACCAACATGATACAGCCTTTTTCGAGTGCGGCTTCTCAACCTTTTTTGTTCTTATATGCAAATTTAGTTTCTTCTATTTTCCAGTTATTTTTTTTCATAGGGTTTTTCAAGTTCTTTTGTTCCTTGACATAAATGCACATTTAATTAAACAATTTTACAGCATTATGGCTTTTCTGCAGGTTTTTTATGGAGAAGCAGGTCATGGGGGAGTTAGTGCGTATACTGAAAATTAGTAGAACTAGTATTGTTTCACTTCAGTTATTGCAGACAATGAGCATTATGATCCAAAACCTAAAAAGTGAACACTCTATATGTATGTTGTTTATAACAAGAACGCCCCTTTTTGAGCATTAAATTTTGTCTGATTGGCTTGTTTGATATAAATTCTCTTTTGGCAATTTCACAGATTACATGTTCAGTAATGAACATATTAATTACCTTATAACTTATTCCTTTGACTTCCGCAATGAAGAGCTATTGTCTTTCTACATATCCTTTTTAAGGTTTGTTGTTAATCACCCCACTTTTTAGTGTTCTTTGATTTACTTAATTATTGCCAAAGAGTTTATTTTTCTGTTCTGCAATCAGTACTCACCTCTTTTTTCTGACTGGTTTTCTGTTCACACTTGTCTTTGGTTTTGGAAAGAGCAATAAGCGGAAAGCTGAACAAGAATACGATTTCTTTGCTCATTAAAACTCGAAATGTAAGGTTTTTTTCTTTGAATTTATACTTTGCTTCATGTCATTATGCTCCCTCTTTACTGTTCCTACCAATATTTCATTAAAACTTTGATTTTATTGTTGGCCATTTTAATTGATATTGATTGCATTTATTATCTGAAAAATTAGCCAGACACTTGTTTACTCCACTTTACAATACTCATTCCATCTCACACTTTGTACAATAACTGTACACTAAGCAGTTGGAGTTTTTCCGGTGAGAGTTTTGTTTGCAAAGAATTCCATTGAAGGAAGGTGGTTATATTTTCAATAGAAATAAACATTAAAAAGTGGTTTTTCAATAGAAATCCAAAACAAGTAGTTTAATCTGTTTTGCCACATCAGTCATCTGTAACAAAAACCTTCAATAACTAAAAAGTAAAAACTTTGGTTGTTTGTGGGTAAACTCGGTTTTTGGTTTATAAAAAATGGGTAGAACGAAGATTATCTTTTGTTTGTTATTTTTCTAAGGCCAACACTACGTTTTTGCGGCCTTTCAGGAAAATACTTGTTTTCTTGATTGTCACTTGTAAGAGGCTGTTGAAGAGGAAGCTTCTTCTGCAACCCAAACAATTATAAAAAAAAAAAAAAAGGGTGGCAAAAGAGGTAGCTGAGGTTTGTTTGTAGAACTCAAGTCGGCCTGCACTGTATGAGCTTGAAATCCTAATTTTGGAGTTTTTTCTAGTGCTTGTTCAAAACAGTTGTAGGAGGCTTATAGCCTTTAGCTGGCAGGGATGTTTTTTTATTGGTTACTGTAGCAGATTCTGTTTTTTCCCTCAAAATATCCTCAACTAATTCTCATAATAGCAACTGATTTACTTGTTACTGTCAAGCCATTATGGTAATTCACCAAATGGACGCACACTGATGATAAGTTACAACTATATCAGTCCAATCTGCAACATAATCAAACCCTGAATCGGGGCTTTTATGGCTTAGCGAGATGTTAATATCTTTTAAGCATTTTATATGCCCTTGTACCGGTCAGAAGCCTTAGATTTCTGTGGCACAGTTAGCATTCTTGAATATTCAGTAAAATTGGTTTTTGATAGATGTGCAAGGTTTTGGAAGTGGAGGGTTAAGGTGTTTAGGTGACAAAGAAGGATTTACGAATTTGGGTTTTAGTAGGAAACGAGTAAGAAAGTGCAACTCATAGGGGAAGTTGTGAGGCTATGAGTTACAACAGATTGTTGGGGACGAAAGTTGTGGACTTTATGGCTAAAGGAAGTGGGTCAAAGTGATATATTTTTTGTGTTCTTTGCAAACTTGCAAATGCCTTTAGAATGGCAACTTTCCATGCTAGTTCACAATCGATGGTAGTTGGAGGAGACTTAGACTGGCATTTGAAAAGGGATGGAGTCAATGGACACTTTGAGAACTAGGAGTGTCTAGTGTGTTCCATCAGTCCACTTAACATACAGGATACAAGTTCTTAGTGAGCCTTTGAGGAATAAATAGTTGAGGTGTTGACATGTTTATATTGGGACAGAGCTCTTTGCCTGGATGAACTACATATGACATTCTTCCATGACTACCTCAATGTGGTGTGAAAGGACTTCTGAAGTTGCTGCATGTAATTTATGGGGAAGTTCTCTTTGACAGGCTCGAGTACAACCGCTATTGTGTGGCTGCTAACAGAGGGGAAGTGATGGATAATGGATGTTTTGGCGGCTAACTGCTGATTACAAGGTTATTCAAGATGGCTAACTGCTGTTTACATTATTATTTCAGACCGTGGAATTGTGCGAGGATGGATTTTGTTCTCAATATGCTTCTTCAGAGACATGCTGATTCTGCACATGGTGCTTATTGCATATGATGACTACATTCAAAGCTTAGGAGCAGCTTTTTCCTTTTCCTTGTTTGGCAAGTTTGTTACTGAAAGCTCCTACAATAATGTTAATTGGAGTTCCGGAACTGCTTCTTTGGAAGGATTGGTTTTGGAGAAAGAGGGAAGAGAACATGTTATTTGATCAGCTTGTTTTTCAAGCTTATCTATTGTGTCACATGTATCATATTAACTGTTTTAGAGATCTTAGACTAGGTGATCCCCTATCTCTTCTCAGCTTGTTTTGGTTCTGAAAGTGTTTAGGAGGTTAATTGAAGTTTTTGAGTTTCCTGTTCATTCTGTTCTTGGCATATCTTTGGCTGGTTTAGGGTGGAGAAATGCTCCGAATGCATCCACACAGAAAACCAAAGAAGAAAACCCCTAAAAACATGAACAGGACAGGGGATTTTGAAGGGTTGTGCAGCCATATGTTCTGGTAGCTTCAGACCTTAAGAATCCATGATAAATTATTATTTTAGATGAAACGAGATTCTAAGATAAACCCGATCAAGGTGATTTGGTGGTTGTAGAAGTGTTGGGTGATGTGGATGACTTCTCGGGGAATCTTTTACATGAGCGGGGGGGCCTTGTGTTCGCCCTACCTTGATGCTGGAGGGCGGGCTACAAAGCATGGACACTTCATCTGATGGGCCATATCCACTTCTGCCCCCTTTTGGGATGTGAAAATCATTTCACACTACTAGATATGTGTTGGATACAGCTCATGTGTCCAAAATTTTTCAGAAGAATTTTTTATTCTACATGTTGCCAAAGCAAGTCAAGCTTGCAAAGGATGGCGATGGGAATTGAAAAGGAATTTGACAAGAATGGGATTGAAGATTAGCATTTTATTTATTTATTCTAACATTATTTCATAATTACGATTTTATTAGGATTTTTTTTGTTGAATTATTTAATTAGGGAGTTTTTATTTACATAGAAGTGTTTTTGCTTTAGTTTTACTGGGAAAATAATTTACGTGTATTTGGAGACTTACCTATAAAGAATCATGTAACTCTATTATTTTTTGGGAGAGTGAATTTTATTGAGAATTTGATTAGTTATTCTCTACGGAGAATTGTGTTTTTGTCGACCTAATCTTGGCGAAAGGTTGGTAAACCTCTTCATTCTCTTCTTGTCCTGTTTTTAGCTCTTCTTCTGTTCCAATTCTGCACCAATTGCTAAAGAGTAAACCTTCAACCCATTGTTGTCTCTTGCTATTTCTCTCATTTTCTGCTTTTCAATTTGCTTCTCGTTCTTCAATCTGTTGCTTCAACTGGACTGCCAGACAAAAGCCTTCATTGTCAACAGTCTTTGTTTACAACCTATTACGAACATGTCAGGCCTTTAAACAAAATCCATCATTTTAATTATCTTTAGTACAAGTAAACTTCATCGTCCACATCACAGGAGGTTTGGAGCAAGGCCAGTTGTAGACGTCGAAATCACTGCAGTCTCGTTTCATCATCATTATCTCTGTTCTATAAAGCTGTCATTGTCGTCGCTCATCATTATATTGATATTGTATTTACCATCACCAGTAACTTATGTCGCTTTTGAAGTTTGCATTATTAATCACTCACTTTCAACCTTGTCGGGCCCCTTACAGCTGAGCAACACGGTTCTTTGGGACCACTGTTTGTTTCCTTCGAAAGTTATGGTGTTGGGGCGTTATACTAATTATTTTAGGCTAAAGTATGACAACAAAATGTGATTCTAATTTGGGTTATAACTTTGCTCGGTCCTATTTCATTATAGCCTGATTCTGGGTATTAAAAACCTTGATCCAATATCCATGTATGACCTAACCTAAAGCCTTAACCTAACCTTGTCCTTTGGCGCGAGCATTATGGAACAAGCTTTTTGACCATATGGGTTTTGCTTGGGTTGCTCCAAGGATATGGAATTTATGTTTTGTTTGGATGATGTGGGGGTGGGGGAAAATATGAAATGGAAGACCGTTTGGCATAGTGCTTTATTTGCTACATTATGGGTGATTTGGAAAGAAAGGAATGCCAGAATTTTGGAGAATAAATGTGAAGATTTTGAGGGGCTTTGGGAAATAATTCGTTTTTTGGTCTCTTTTTGTGGCCTCAATGTCTAAGGACTTTCAAGATATTCCTTTCTTTTGTATTAGAGCAAGCTGGAAAGCATCTTGCGGCTAGTTGTTTTGATTCTTTTTTCTTTTTATGTTTTTATTGGCCATTCTTGTGTTGGACTTCCTGTCCACACTTGGATGTGCGTGTGTGTGTTTTTTTTTTTAAATTTTCCCTTTGTTTGTCAATATTATGTTGTCTCTTATTGAAAAAATAACCAAACCCAACAATACCCAATCCAAGAAAAAAAAAATCCCTTCCCGGCTTACTTAACCAACCAACCCAACTTCCTAATAAGTGTAGATCTACTCCTGAACTTCTGAAAGTACATGAAAGCTCAAGAATTTCCTAAATTGCATCTATCGCCAATCTTTTAAAAAATGCCTAATTACCCCAAAAGTTCTCTAAATCACAGAATATGTGCCATAACTTCTAGAAAAATAACAGATTAGCACCAGATTTTAAGCAGATATGTGTAGGCTAACTTCACTGAGAATATTAGGAGATGTGCTAAAAGAAACTTTGGTAATTCTGCTAGCAGGAAGTATAAACACATTGGCTGCTATAGTTGGAATTAGGCCAAAGGAAGGTATTAGTTTCTTCACTTTAGCTGGCAATTAACAAGTGGTTGAACACTTCCCTCTACCACATGCTCCAGTCCAATTGAGTGAGGTCCAAGACTGTCTGATGTCTTTGAGCCTGGTAGTTTTCTGAAATTGTTGCATGTTCTTGTTACCAATGATGCAACACTGAATAGAGTTTCCAAAAATGGAGTTTCACATGGAGGTTCTACTAAGGGAGTTGCTATTTCTCTACAACTTGTTGGTATGTTTCTGTCATCTCTGTTATTCTCTGTGGACCAGAGTGGGAAGACAGAGAGGTTCAATATATAATTTTCTTCCATGGTGATACTAGTTGTTATCTCATTTTTAGACAGAACTTGTTTGATGCCATCAAGTTTGAGGACATACTTGGCTAGCCTGTCTCTTTTTTATTGGACTACTTCTGCTATTACAACTCTTCGATGAAGAGATTTTCCTCGCGGGGGAGAATTGTTGGTATCAAAACAAAATTGGATAAGCATGTAATTGGAATTAGGATTTTGTGTATTTGTTTAATATTGTCTCGTATTTAGGACTTTATTGGAGTTTTTTTTTAATCATTTATCAAATAAGGGACTTTGTAATCTATCTGTATTTATACTATTTATAAATGTCAACATCAGCGAAATTTTTTTGATTTTATATTTTATCCCTAATTATTATGATAAAGTCAATTATACCTACCTATATACTTTCATCTAATTGTTTTTACACCTATTTGACTTTTAACTTGTTTTGGACTCATGTATAAGGGCTTCTAAATTTTTTTGAACTCATTTATTAGTAGTACAGTTATATACAATTATCTATATCTATATGAAGAAGTAAAGTCCTATATATGTTAAATTATTATACACATGTAATTATCAGGTTGAATTTCACGGTCAAATATATGTTTATTTTATCTTTTTGTATGCAATAATATAATAATATTATAAGAGATCTAATCAATCTATTTAACAAAATAAAAATTAATAATTCTATAATATAACTAGATGTGCGAATGCCTTAAAAAGGTTGAAGAAATATCTAAATAAATGACAGATTAATTACTCAAAAACTTATAGATTAAATGAATAATTACATTTAGTAATAATTAAAATACGGATTAATTATTCGGCACCTAATTTATTATTTAATTTAATTACACATAATTCAGGTTTTCTATAAAAATAATATTATTTAAATTCATGTCGTGCATTGCTAGTTTTACTAGATATGTTGTAAATCTATAATTTCCGAGGATAGGGAATTTTATTGTGAATTTGCTTGATTGTTGTGGAAACTTATTTTTTTCTTGACATGGGCCTTTTGGTAAACCACTACTTTCTCTTCTCCTATTTATTATCTTCTTTAGTTCTTCTTCCCTTTTGTTTTGCATAAATACTCTTTAACTTCATAGAAATGACAATGTTGTAAGAGAAGAACTATAACTAGAGCTAGACAATGAAAAAGTGGTAGTGTTTCATATTGACTTTGGATGTCTGTCCAATATGTTGGATATATGCCGAAAATACTACTAGTTGGCTATGGAGGGAGTTGCTTTGCATATTATATTTTGGTTCGTTGGGAGAAGAGACAATGGCAGAAATTTGATAGATGCCGTACTTCTGATTCATGTTTGGGAAGCTGTGTTTGTTAATGGTTTTTCTAGGGTAGGACTAGGTCTTGGAGGTGAGCTTTGGTTTTGGTATGTTGGCTTATTGTGTCCTTTCCTTACTAACAAAAGTGTTTCCAGAAAAGAGTTCAGAATACTTTATAAGCTAGGTACTACAGAGTTTTGTGATAAAGTTTATTTTTAGCAAGCACCATCTATTTGGTGAAGACGATCAAGCTGTGGATCCACTTTCTGGTGGTTGTGCCTTAAGTTTATTGTTCTTGAGGATCCTCTTAGCCAAAATAAACATGTGTGGCTCATTTACTGGCATATATTGCTTTGTGGTTTGGATTTTTACCTAGTCTATGCATGTTAACCAGTGTAATTATCAATCATAGGTTGGTAGTTTGGACAGTTGAGGCAAGGTCTAAAGGGGCTTGTAGCTAGTGCTTTGCTTTGTAGATGAATTTCACTTTATCAGTTGCACATTCCTCTTGAATTAATTAGTTAACTGAGAATGCCATATGCAATATTCCTTTCTTGCCCCCTTCCCCTTTTCCAACATGGTGATATTGTATGCTCTCTCTCCTAAAATCTTGTTTCTTCATTATCTTCACTTGTCTGTCTAGGATGAAGTAGTTGATTTTCCCCTTTATGTTGAGGCAATACGGTTTGCTTTCCATGAAGAGGGCATGATTCGTACTGCAGTTCGTGCTTTGACGTTAAATGTTTATCATGGTGAGTTGCTTATCTTGGCTCGTATTTTTGATTTTCTTCCTTCCCATTTAGTGCAAGTGTGTTGAAGTATGACTTATTGTAGTTTTGTGATATCCTTGCACTTGTTTTTCAGTTGGAGATGATTGTGTTAATAAATATATAGCCAACGCCCCTCAGGTGGATTATTTTTTGAACTTGCTCAAATTTTTCCGAGAGCATTGCATCAGCCTAAATGAATTGGTCTCACAGGCTTCTGGGTAAGATTTGTCATTTGTTGTTTTCTCATAACACTTACAGATTATTTACTCACTCATGGAGAAGGATATTTGGTTTTGCCATACAGGAGCCTGGGCTTCGAATCTACCTCTTCCATTCTTTCTGCTGTTGATGAAATTGAAGACAATCTTTACTATTTTAGTGATGTTATTTCTGCTGGGATTCCTGATATTGGGCGATTAATAACGGACAACATATTGAAGCTTTTGGTATTTCCATTGCTTCTTCCATCGCTGAGTATAGGAGTTGTTAATGTATACATCTTTACTCTACTCTTTCACTGTTTTTCCATTTTTCCCCATATGAAATGTTTTGTTGCTTCAGTTTTGGTATTGGGCTTCAGACTCTTTTCTGTTAAACCACTGCTTTAAGTTTACTTGCTTTTCATAACTTTTCGAATTTTATGTATCCAGGAAACAAAAATCACTGCTGTCACTTCTCTGTATTTACTATGTTGTATCCTGCGCATTGTTAAAATCAAAGACCTGGCAAATACTGTTGCTGCTGCCTTTTTCTGTCCCCTAGAAACCTTTATGCCAAGTTCTGAGGCAAAACAAAACGGCTATATGTCTAGCCGTGGGCCTGCTTTTGATAGCCAAAAGGATGATAACAGTAACCTTAGTTTTGAGTGTGATTCTGAAAGGTTACAAGCCTCCATTCCAAACTTATCTAGTTCTTCACAAACTCAATCAGGCGAGGATGTCTTGCGGCATGATTCCAATGGTTCTCATTTGGACTTAAGGTGAGATGTCATTAATCATCTAATTTCTTGCTTTTCTTCTAGTACTTGCTTTTATGCAATGAGTTTGATTAGTTCATTTAACTGCAAGATGTTCTGGAATTTATATTATATGACTGGCATTTGAAATTTGAGTAATTTATCTAAATTATATTATACTTGGAAGATGAAGCTCAAAGAGCAAGTCAGACATGCAAAGATGTCATATTTGGATTGTTGTCATGAATTAAGATCTTTGTTTTCTAAATTGAGAACTAAATCAACTTGGGAGTCGTAAGATTCAATATAAAATTCAAAATTTAAAAATATGTGATGCATGCTAATGTTAACTAAATTTAGCAGGAGGGTTTCATAATGAAGGGTATTATAGTATTATTCACTTTTTTATTACATTACTATTAAAGATAATGTAGTGCACGAGTTTTCTTATGGCCGTGAATACATAGTCTGTACTAATCCGAAATTTACATTAACTGCATGATTTATTTTTTATTTTTGGCAAAGAAAACTATGATCTCCTTGGAAGAAGGGAGTGTATAGCAAGTTATCAATTTCATCATAGAAGAATTTACACCGGTATTAAATATTGATTTTCACTTCTTTACAAATCTTTATTAAGGGTTTTTTGAGCTTTTTTCCAACATTATGTTTTTCTTTATCAATACAAGCATTCATAGTTAGCATTTATGCACCCACAATTTGATATTTTTCAAAGCAATCCATTTAATCATGATTATAGGTACATTGCTTATTCTTTTTTCCTTTTCCCTCAAACTTCATCTATTCTTTGCTAACAGAAAAGGTTTTTTTTTGTAATGTGTACTCAAACTTGTAGTCAATCAAAAAGCTACCGACTTTTCATAAAAAAAAGCATCGCTTAAATACGCAACATTAGACGATAGAACATTTTATGCATTTCAGCTTAGCACCCTTCTGATTATCAATGCAAGCACATCATTCCATGTGGGATCATCAGCCCACTCCCCTTTCATTCAGTTATATATTTTTAATAAAAATACAAAAAAGAATCCCTTTGACAAGTAGTAAATATGTTGGGGAAAGGAGCCAAAAAAGGGATAAAACAATAATCCTACATACAGAGATAGATGAAAGGTTTGGCTCTTGATTTCCAACAATATTAAAAGGGAAAAAACACAGGAGAGCAGAGGCAAACTTTAGTTAACCCAAAAATCCTTGATTGTCCTATAAAGTGAATCAAGAATCATGCGATTCCCTCATGAATCACACGCATTTGTTAAGATTCATCGGACTATCAATTCAACTGACCACTTCAAAATTGAAAAGTTGTGGAATTGAATTGAATTGAATCATAAGAATTGAGAAGAAAATTGCAAGATTTCATCAACTATGGTTTTGTGAAGGGATATTAATATTGTGTATGATTTGTTTTGTGGTTGTGCATTTTTGGCTCATGTTTACCATGCATACAAGATCAAGTTTCCTTCCAAAAGAATTTTTGGGACCCATTTAAGTTGTGCAAAACGCAGTTTAGTGAGAATTGGAGGATTGTGGAACCTTGAGCCACAGATTGTATTCTAATTTTTTCCCCTATTGGAGTGCACCCGGTCACAATTTGCTTGTTATTTTAAGAGTGGTTTCTCTGCAAGTCTGGAGATCTTGGACCACCACCAGAGCTTGAGGTCTCAGACAATGACATCGTCTTAATACACTTTGTTGATTTTAGCCTTTAGTGTGGGTCTGTGTGCTCTTTGTTGAGGGTACTAACAGGACAAGCCTGTCAATAATCAATTATTTTGGGTGCATGCAGGCTGTCAACGAAAATTCATTGAAGTAGCCATGATGCAACTAATAAGCTACACTGTATATCATTGTTATGTAAACGAATACGAAAAAAAAGGAAATAAACTGGCATTGATGGAGGACACTCATAGTTGGAGTGTGATATTATCAGGCTGCCCCTTTGTTATGATTACTTTCGAAGTTGTATACTAAGTTATTGGAGGAAAATGAGCCTTGCTGAAAAAAGAGATAAATTTATTACTATTATAAGAAGAGAGAGGGTTTTGGTGGCATCCCTAATTTCTTCCCCCTTAACCACAACCACCGTTAAGTTGACAACCGTTTAACCACTAATAACCTAGATCACATAGAAGGGGAGCGCAAAAGCGGCAATATTCAAAAAATTCTTAGAGTGGGAGTGCCTTGAGAGCTTCATACTATATTTACATATACATATTTGCATATATAAAAACTAGTGAAAATATATTTTAAAACATTCAATTTTTTATAAAATATATAATAAATTATCTAAATTTTGTTAACTATTGATTTGGCTTTTGAATCCCTCATAAAAACAATATTATGTATGATTCAAGAAAAAACCTTGAACTTTCTATTAAAAAAAGAAAAGAAAAAGGTTTTAAAGCATTTTAGTATCTTGTTCATGGTAGGAAGGCCATCCCACATCGACAAAGTGTGGAAACCTCACAGCCACCCCTTGTCTATAAATAGTGTAGCTGGTCCTCTGTGGATTGACTTGCCCCTGCAATTGCCCATGTGCAAAGCATGGCTGGAAAAGCCTCACTTTTGAGGTAAAGTACAATTGGTGAGCTGCATTTGGGGCATGTTTGGTATGGGGGTTTGGAAACATGGGTTAGGGTTTAAACTCCCTTAAACCCATGTTTGGTAACCATAAAGTCGGGATAGGATTTGAATCCCGGTCCGGTCTTGGCCCGGTCATGAAACCCACATACTTGGGTTTATGAAACCCAAGGGGGAGGTGGGTTTCATATGGGGGTTAAGGGATTTAGCATTCATTGACATTTATACCCCCATATATCCTATATATTTCATATATACAAATTAGTTAAGGGGTAAAATAGTCTTTTATATACAAATATATTATCATAATAATCATATATCCCTGCGTATACCAAACATGGGTATGGACAGCATTGAAAGTTGAATCACATCTTTGAATCAAACCCGGGTTTCATCAAGCCAATCCAAACCCATCCTAAAAAACATACCAAACATGCCCTTGAAGCCTTGGGCTTTGGTCTGGAGTTTAAATGTTTATTAAAATGATTGTTTTGCTTAAGTTTTTTAAGTTTGGCGAATTCAGTTGGATGAGTTCGCGAATTTTAGGCGAATTCGCTCTTAAAGCGCGAATTTGCTTTCCAAGCTTTGGAGTGGAAGTAGTAATAGGCGAATTGTGTGACATAGCTAATAACTCCCTATCAACTGCATACATAATTTCTCTCTCGGTCTCTTCTCCATCCCATATCTCTCTCCCTCACCTTCACTCTTGTACAATCACACTTGGGTGCTATGTGGAAGGCCCGCTAATCAGTTTTATGCCTGGAAAGCCATGGGTGATGTTCCAATGTGCCTTTGACCCTTGTGCATCATTTACAGAATCAAGTGCCTTTGTTTTGTCAATTTTTGCCAAGTGGATGATGCAATTGATTGTCTTCTTTATGTGTAACATAGATAATAGTTGTATTTAAATTGATTAAGCATTTGTGAGCTTGATATTCTTTTTTGTAGGGAGGCCTTGCTTTCATATGTCACCAGTGGAGATGATGTTCAAGTTTTGGGTTCTTTGAATGTGCTAGCCACATTGTTGCAAACGAAAGGTTGTGCCATTGAATGTAATCTGCTTCTTCATTAGTGCTTTGTCACATACTTTTGTTAAATTACTGTCTGCAGAACTGGATGAATCAATGTTAGATGCTCTTGGAATCCTTCCCCAACGCAAACAGCATAAGAAACTCTTGTTGGTATGTGGTAGTCATAACTGGCTTTTTTTCCCCGTTTTGAATGTTAATATGATCCTTGGTTTTCTTGAGGGTTGATTTACTGTTTTAAAGATTATCACTGTTTGGCGCTGTTCTCTGGCTGACAGTTTGTTTAAGGCTTGATTGCTGGTGCTGGATGCTGGCTGCAGTTGTCTTTGCCTACTTCTAATTTTTTCTATTTGTTTTTTATGAGGGGTATTTGGGCTTTTTTTGAAGGGGGCTGGGATGCTCTCCGAGAACTTAGCGTAATCCCCCCTTTCTTTTTTCTTGTTTTGCTGTGTTCTTCTTCATCATACCAAATAAATATATAAATAAACACGAAATTGCTAGTCCTGCATGTACTCTTATCATCAATGACTACTAGCTTTTAATTCTGTTAAGTTTTTAAATCTTTTGTTTTTCATGAAATGGCTGCATTAACATTGATATCCTTATCTGAAAAGCAGACTGGCTAACCTGCTGAAATATACGATGATGGGCATGCACCAATCAAATTTGCTTCCCTTGGCTATCATACCAAGGCAAAATATCTGACTGATGAGACTTCAACTGCATCTTTACTGAGGGTTAAAAATCTTAGAATCTGACATAAAGTCTTGTATCTCATTTGGTAATGCTGGAACAATTACCTTCGATTATGATGCCACGAGCTCTCATTATTGGAATATTAATTAACTCAGTTCCGACTGAGCATTTTGTCATCCTGTTTTACGATCCCCATTAAGTGGGAAGGTAAATGAAATTCATCTATACATTAGATGCATTAGGTGCAGAAAACTGTATATCATTTTCTTTAGTTGCAAAATCACTTGTGGACAGGAATTTCAAGATTGGAACAGTTGTTGGAAATGAATGATGAAGTCCTTTTCCATGTTCTTTTAGTAGCGAGATTTTCAAACCACTGCATGTTTTACCTTGTTACATTTTCTTTGATTTCTGGTGTGGAAAGTTCGTATGGTCAAATAATTGGTTTTCTCTGGAATGGATCCATTATACACGGATCCCTTATCGATGGTCTCAATTGGTGTTCCTGCTTTAAGATTCTGCTCTTGTTGTTGTTTGCCCTGTTTCTCGAATATATAATGTTTTTTCCCCGACCCAAATTTATGATGCGGTGCTAAAGCTGTATGCTAACCGCAAGGGGTAGCCCAATGGAGACAGGGATGAACTATAAACTCATACATCTTGAGGTTGAAACTAGACAATTTTCTTGGGTCAAGGTCATGAGAGATTTCTCTCATGAATTCCCTAGTCCTTGCCAGACCAGGCGGGGATTAGTCAAGGTGTGCCTAAGTTGGCCCGGGCACACTCCTGACCGTACTACGCAAAATGCTGCAATTGTGTACTAGTTCCTATGTGATATTCTAACTGCTGCCCATGACTTCAATTTTAGATTGAATTGTCTCTGAATAGGTTCATGTGTGGCATTGCCTGCTTTATATTTGATGTATCCGCCCCTCAAGGATCTGTTGACTGGTTGAAGTATAGTGCCTTTCATTGTGTGGCTGCAGCAAGCTTTGGTTGGTGAAGGGTCAGGTGAAGAGCGGCTTTTTTCCTCAGCAAGTAGCCCATTAAAAGATGGCATAAATAGTGAACTAGCCAGCTACCTACAAAAGTTAAAGGTATTCATGCTTCTTTGTCACTCCACACTGTCCAATTACTCATAGCTACTGCTGCCTAAAACATATATTATTTTTCTTGACAAAGAAAACACAAGGCTATGCTAAGTATCCCTGATCCGTTCTGTGTAGATTTTTTTCCTGGAAATATCTTGCGGAAAATAAACATCTTGATTTTTTGCTATAAATAGTTGTACAGCAATTATACCATATGCACTGCCTGAATATTTTTGCTGATCTCGATTGTAAAAACATGGGTTGTTTTTCCTTGGTAGAGCACCAAAATAATCATACAAATAGAAAGTTTGTCTACCGGATTTTTCATGTTGGTCTTGTATATATTTTCACTTCCTTTAATATGGATTTAATTGAAGCTAATTCCATAAAGAAAGCACGGATCAACAGGATTTATCCTACGAATTTTTTCCAAGTCATGAATTTACAATTTTGCTGGGTCCTTGTTTACTGCTATAGTCTTCTCTTCTTGAATGCAAAATCCCTACATTATAAGTACGTATTCCAATGTCTTTGTGGGATTGAATATTTTTTCTTTTTTGTCACTGGTTGAATCAAATGGAGCAATAAGAAAATCTATGGAGTATGGAAGTTATGTTGGAAATTCATGTATTTGAAGTCAACAACAAAAATATAAATGCGACCATCCTAGGAGGGATTTGGAGCAAGTGAATCCCTTAATATATTCCATGTTGTAGTTGAAGCTTATGGTTTTGGGCTTTGTTAAGGATTTATGGTTTGTGGCTTGTATTTATTTGAAGTTATCAACAAAAATATCAATGCGCCCATCCTCGGAAGGATTAGGAGCAAGCAGATCCATTAATATTTCCTTGTTGCATTTGAAGCTTATGATATTAGACTTTGTTAAGGATCTATGGTTGGTGACTTGTATTTTGATGTTAATTTTCTAAGTATTGATTAATTTTCTGTTACTGTCTGAAAGGAGTAAAAAAGTTCTGATTTTAATTTTTTTTTTAGACATAATTGTAATTTTTAAATTAATAAAGGGTTTGTTCTGTTCTAGAATTATTATGTGGAACAGAGGTATTTGTCTGTACATATTTTGACTCTTTTTACTATGTTTGGTATTTAATCTTTACACCTGGAGAAGATTTTATGTGTCCCTACCCCATGACCTCTCTCTCAAAACAAACTATTTGACAATGTATAGCACTTTTTTGAAACCAAGATATTTTTTTGGATTGATGAGTGTGTGTTCTTTCTTCTTACTTGCCATGGCAATATCCCTTGGTTTTAAACCTTCCAAACTTTTCTTAGGTTGCAAGTTGGGGTTAATTTCCTCAAATTTTGTATGCCTTGAAATGGTTTACTGTTCTCGTCATTCTATTGTTTGTTTTTTCTTCCTAGTTTTTCACTTGCTTACCTATTTCTTTATCTCAGTTGTGACAATAAACAAGTTAAAAAAAAACAGGTAGTTACAAAAAGGCCCTGTACTCTGGGTACCACTGATACAGCTGTTAAACAAGCTGAGATTCTCCGGCCTTGATGCAGATTTGACTTGTTTTGGGCTCATCAAACTCGTTTATATTATGATGTGCATTCCAATAGATCATATATTTAGGCTTTTTTTTTTGAATGAGCCGAAATTGAGGTATTCGGTTGGCTTGACTGAGGTTTAATTTACTTTTTTTATTTATATTATGATATGCATTCCAATTGACCATATATTTAGGATTTTTTTTATAAGAGCTGAACTTGAGGTGTTTGGCTGGCTTGGCTGAGGCTCAAACTACTATTTTTTTTTTTACATTTTTATAGTCTTCTGGTTCCAGAACCCTCTATTCTAAACTTTAAAACACGGCGGGAATACTCTAAATCACAATGAGCTCTTCTAATCAAAGATTAAAAGTCTGAAAATCAAACGAAAACCTAAGAGTTTCCAGCTGTTTCTCTGCCAGAAAAACCCTAATTCATGCGTATCTAATTCTTAAATTTCTCTCTCATATTCTGTCTTACCTCCCTCGATTACCTTTCAAGATCTAAAATCAAACACAATCACCATTCCCTATTTTCCTCACTCTATCTCTGTGAGGGAAAACCCTAATCTTTGGGTTTCTAATCTCCATCGTTACTCATATTCTCTATCTCTAATTTGTGCAATAATCTCACTCATATGGCAAGAAAAAACCTTGATCTTTGGCAGTGATGGAAGACTAAGGGTTAGATTGATTTGCACTCAATTTAGTGTGTTTGATGAATAGATAGAGGAAATAAATGGTTGAATTAGTGCGATGGATACTTCCACAAATTTGCTAGTTGTATGGCAATGGTGGCGGACAACAGTGATGGCAGATGAGGGGCAGTGCACTGAGGTGATAGGTGGTGCATAAAAGTGGTGCGTTTTAAACTATCATCTGCTCAAAAAACTTAAGCTGTTGGAGATGGTGTAATTTAAGTATTTATATTTCAACATGCTCCTCACGTACATGCTAAGTTTTAGGCTAGCACGTAAAAGTCTTTTTAATAATTAAGGTGACGACGAGATTCAAACACTGGACCTCCTTTTCTGATAACATGTTAAATAACTATCTACTTCAAAAGTTTAAATTGTCAAAGATTGTGTAACTTAAGTATTTATACTTCAACATGGTGCAATAGATCAAAATTTCATGAAACATTCAAAATATTTTTGTTTTCAAGGAGACCGAAACATATTAGTAACGGAATTAAAATTTTAATACTTTGAGATGTTCCATAATGTTTTGAGACGTTTTGTAATATTTCAATGCATTTACACAATTATTTCGGAATGTTTTAAATTATTTCAAGATACTTTGGTATGTTTAGACAAATGTTTTGGAAAAATATTTTTTTATTTTTTTGATTATGTTTTCGAATTACATCGAAATGTTTCCGAAATACGTCAAAACGTTTCTGTTTCCTAGATGATTGAAACAATGCAACACAATTAAATTTTGATCTTTGGTTGCGTGGTCTGTACATGGAGAATTAAAAAAGAAAATTTGTTGCCTTTGTCCAATCTCCAACAGGATTGGAAGCGGGATTATTTTAGCTTTCACTGTGGCTGTCCTTGGATATTTATTTTGCGTTTTATTCTTTTTGAGGGTATCTTGTCCACCGTATTGTAATTTGTTTTCTCCTTCTTCCATTTTATAATAAAATTCTCCATTAATTCATTTTTTTTTTGTTATATTAAAAGATGTTATTGCAGTTAAAGTTGGATGAGATAATAAGGGTATTTTGGGCTATTCAGAAAAGGTTGTCTGCATTTTGATTTTCACTATATTTTTTTTTCTAAGTTGAGAAGGATCGTTTGGCAGTGAGAGGTCGCATGTACCTCAAAAAACTGTATCAATGAACTCTTTAATCATGACTAGCCTGCATTGCAATTTACCTTCTGCTTCTACATATATACATTGACAGCATTTTTAAGGTACATCTTTAGTTAAATTACCCAGCAAATCCAAATGGCAGGTATTTCCTTATCTATATATGCAAATTTAGATGGCGGGACTGTTTCCTGTTAAGTGCTGTTTCTGCAGCGACCTATTTTAATGGCATATCATTTTATCTGTATTTTGGGACTGTTATGTGTATTTTGTTTTGGCTTTTGAGTGATTTAAGTACAAACTATGTTCGTTTTGTTAAATTTATTGTTAAACTTAAATCTTTTGATTTATTTACTGTCAAGTATGGAAAATTGCAGGGTTAATGCAATTCATATATTTGTAGGGGAAGCTTGAGAAAGGAATAATCATTTTGTAACATCATTGTGTTTGGAACTTCAATAATATCAATTTCCTATTATTATTTTGCAAACTCAAATTTCAGCTAAACATGGTACACTACAGAAAAATCTGTCTAGTGATATCTGGTTCTCTTTTTGTTTGATATTTTTTTTTAACAGGATCAATATGGAGTCTCCCTTTCATGTCCAGATGTTGGAACCAGCCCTCAGGTACATAGATTTCAGGTAATCTTCTGCTTCGAGAATGCAGATTTTTTATTTTTATTTTTTGTTTTTGATTTTGTCAATGTGTCAGTGTGGACATCTTCCAGGCTCCTAGTGTTTCCGACTTTCCTCCTCTTCTCTCTCTCTCTCGCTCGCTCTCTCGTTATGATCCTCTTCAGGTGCCATCGTTTCCCATAGCTGACATGGAAATGGGAGAAAAATTAAAAAAAACCTTGTGTAATAGAAATGCTCTTTTTTTTTTCTGGTAAACATGATTCCACAAAGGGAAAAAGATTCATGAACAGCTAGATTTTTTTGAAAGGTATCCGAAAAGTGAATCTTTTGCCTTTGTTTTGCAAACAAACAAGAAGGAAATGTAGAATTCCAAGAGGATGAGAGAATCTCTGAGACTTACTAAAATGACAACCCCCCTTCCCCTGCCCCCCCCCCCTTCTCCTGAAACCTTGACCCAAAGTTTGAGCATGAAGCCCAAAAGAGCAAAGGAAATGTGAGACAGTTAATGCCAGTTGTTGGCAACTCATTTATTGAGTTATGAGTTCTCTTTTCAAAGCACTAAGTTTAAAATTCAAATTTGTGTTTTATTTGGAAAAAATAGAAGAAACCAGAAGTATCCTTCAAAAATAGAAGAAACCAGTCCTGTATCCTTCAAAATGGAGAGGGTATGTGTCTTGCACCTCGGTCAAGAGGGTATGTGTTTTGCACCTCGGTCAATGTGTGCAGTGTATTTTATCCCATCATCATATGCTTACAAGCATGAAAGTTCACTTTCTGTGCATCCGTTTTTCCCAAATTGAAGAAAACTGTATGTTACTTTCAGTTTTATGCCTACAAATATTATTCTCATAATGAGTGTCCTTTTTTTTTAGGTGCTCGATGCATTGGTCAGTCTTTTCTGTAGGTCAAATATCTCTGCAGAAACGTTGTGGGCTGGGGGTTGGCTTTTGCACCAGTTGCTTCCTCATAGCGAGGCAGAGTTCAACAGGCATCATCTTAAATTACTTAATGTAAGTTACATTATCAAACAAGCTGAAGGTAGTCAACATGTCACAGCTCTATGTATACGTGTATATTTTGTTGATATCAGATGTAGTTTTGCTACATAGGAGCTCTAGTCTAATCTCAGTTAGAGTCGGCGCTTGCCACTTGGTGACATGAGTACAGCCTCCTTGTGACCCATGAATTCTATGAGTTTTACCATAATGTGCCATGAAGATGCCCTTGTTTCTAAAGGTGGAATCTAAACGATTTCAGACCCAACACTGGGGTTGAGCTGTTGAGGTCATCCTCGAAGTTTGATCCTTGCCTTCATCCACTATTGCTCGATGCTATACTTAATTCTCATCTAAGAAGCACGGATACAGAGACGGGTGTCGTACCCGATACGATACGGGCATGGCGATACGGCAAAATCCCAAAATATAGGACATGGATACGGCGAGGATACGGTTAATTAAAATAACTATATATATTTTTATATATATAACGACGACATTAATAATAACAAAAACCTAAGACATATCAAACACTACTTAAATTGAAATAGATCAAAGATTCGAAAAGATACTAAAAAGAAAAGACAGAAGCTAGAGTAGATTAGTAATTTTCGGTATTCAAAACCAACATCAGCAGCACAGAAGGCAGCGACACAGCAAACCATAAAAATTCCGAAGGCAGCAACGCACCACCAGACCAAAAAAAAAACCCAAAGACAGCAATACAGAAAGAAGACACAGAAAAACAACACCACCACAATAACAACAAAAAACCCCGAAATTTTGTAAACTCTAACCCAATCAAATTAACCTAATCTAATTTTTTGAAAGTCCACCACAGACCAGAAGAAATAACAAAAAAAGATCTGAAAATCGTAACAAAAAAGAACAGCAGCATATCTGAAAAAAAAAAAATTTGAAACAGCCAGAGGAACCTGGAAATTGCAGGTCCAGGTCGCAGTCGCAGGTTAGTCGTCGTCTTCTCCTCCTCCACCTCCTCTGGTCCTCTCCTTGACCTAGTTCTCCTCTTCTCTACTCTCTCTCTCTCTCACACACACACATACACACACACACTGAAAAGTCGAAGGTTGAGCCTTTCGACTTTGCCCTTTGTTTTTTTTTCAACCCAAAACGACGACGTAGCTTTGTCTTTTTTTTTTTTCCCGTTTCAGCTCCCCAAGTTTTTAAAATAACAAGAGTAACCCCATTGTATCCCTGTTGTGTCCTCCCGTATCCCCCCGTATTCGATTGGAAAAATTCAAATCTACTGTGCAGGACACTTCTACACGTGTCGGACATTGCCACGATGAGCCCCCTGCGAGAGTATCCGTGCTTACTGGATTGCCATGCAATTGGAGAACTAAAGTACTCTTTAACATTTTTAGTGCTGATGACTTTTTTGGTCCAAAATTGTTCTTGTAGCTTTATTTTATCTTACAGTCAAGGGTGGTTTCAGATTTACAATGTTTTTTTCCCTTGAACTCCGTTGTTTGGTCCGTCATAAAGTAGAATTTTCTTAATTACAGGATTCATATAAGGAATGCTCTAGTAAATTGTTTGAGGAGGCAAGAGGAACCTGGCCTGATATACTTACTACAGTCCTTTGTGATGAGTGGAAAAAGTGCAAAAGAGGTACTGATCATCATTGTCCTGAATGATAGATGTTTCTTTTACGTATTTTGGTTGTGTTTAAACTATAAAACTTTTACCTGTAGTAATTGAGGCCTCATCTCCTCGGAAGGAGCCCAAAAGCACACTCTTACCATCACAAAAGTCCTCTTCCGAAGGTATGACAACTTTTAAATAAATCAACTGGTGTTAAAACAGACATTTGTGTCTAACTAAATATGTTTGTTTGTGTTTATTTTGTGTGGTTAAGCAAGCTTTAATCGATTTTCTCTTTACCTGATAGAACTCAATTCCAGTGAATCATCTTTCAATGCCGGTGAAAGATTGTGCGAGTTGGTGAAGGTTGTGCTCAAAACTCTTTCATTTCTTCAGTTCCTTTCTTGGAAAGCACAAAGAAATGGCTGATGTATGTTGTTGACACTGAATTTTGCAAGCCTTAGCATTCATGAAATAATTTTAGCACCTTAAAAATCCATTCTAACATAACTTGCTGTCATACACATTATGGATGTGCATTTATCACTGCTGTTTGTTGTTTCAGTTCCTGCGGCATCTTTAGCTAAAATTTGTCCTCTCCTCATTTAGGTGTTTGTACTTCTTCATCAGCTACAAATATTCTCCCATGGAAGAGCTGTACCTGATCAACCTCCCATCTTCCCATCGCTCGATGTCCTAGAAAACTCACGAGCAAAAACAGCTGGCGTGGACATTTCAGGTCCAAAACTGAGTGCTGAGTTAAGGCTTGGTTAGTTTTATTGCACTTACTGTAGCTTGTTGTAACATAATAACTTTTTGCTTTTGGTTTCTTTTTTCATTTATCGCGGTAACTGGTAGATAGTATTATATGGGTAGTATGTACATGCATACGTTCAACACAGTTAACTATTTGCATTTTTGTCTGCAATCTGCATACCTTCACACAATAACCATATATACTATTGTTAGTATGTGGATATGGCTGAACATTGTTAAGAGACTTATCAACCATCAAATCACGTCATTTGATTTTATTTTGCTCTGCTGGGTGCTATATACAGTTGATGCTGTGCCTTGTAGAATTGCATTTGAGAGGGGTAAGGAACGCCATTTCTGCTTTCTAGCAATTTCCATGGGAGCCTGTGGGTGGGTTGTCCTTGCAGAAGAATTACCTCGGAGACCAGATTATGGAGTTGTTCGTGTAGCTGCACCTTTGGCTGGATGTAATGTATGTATGGCTATGTTGTGCTTTGAATTTTAATATATCAGGTTTCATATGATATGATTATTGCTCAAGATAAGTGGAGTTTCAGAAAAGCTAACATAGAAAGATGATTTGAAATTGAGGATTGTAGTTGTTTTTTGATAAGTGAAATTTCAGAAAAGCTAACAGGGAATGATGATTTGAAATCGAGGATTGTAGTTGTGTCTTTGTTTGACATCTATCCCATCTGTTAATCCAAGTCTTTTTGGTCTCTATTTTCCCTTCATATGTGCAAAATGTTTTAAGCCTCGCTTTACTTTCAAACTACTTTCTGCAAGTTTATTTTCTAAGACAGACTGCCCCCCTCACAGCCGAGTCTCATTTGTAGATTTTTTTCTATGGTGGCCGCATGCGCATATGATGAATTGTAAACCTTTATTATGAGCATTGTTAAAATGATTACTAAATAAACATAACCTGCTTTAAATTCCCCCCCCCCCCTCGGCGCAGCCCAGAATAGATGATAAGCATTCAAGATGGCTGCACCTTCGAATCCGTCCATCATCTTTTCCCTTCACAGATAGTGCCAAGTTTGCTGCCCATGAAAAAGTTAAGACAAAAGCTTTGGTTGATGGGAGATGGACCTTGGCATTTCGGGATGGGGAATCCTGCAAATCTGCTTTGTCTATGATTCTCGAAGAGATTAATTTACAAAGCAGCGAGGTAGAGAGAAGACTAAAATCTATACTCGACCTTGAAGGAGCTGTATATACTTCAAATCCTTGTCCGCTAGAGGCATCATCTTCAAGAACTACACCTTATTCTTTGTAAGTTCTTTTACTAATTTGAGTTTCTTCTTTTTCTTATTTCTCCCCTCCCCCAATAATATTGTTTTACAGATGGGGTGGGAATATCTTCAGTCCAGCCAAATATGTTGATACGACAACAATAGGTACATAGAAATGTAGATTAGAGCATTGTAATTAGTGCCATTGTCAGTGTATTGGGTTGCCCAATTTCCTCTGATTTTAAGGTTCATTGACATTCACTCATTCTTTAACAGCTTAAGCCAAGTCTCTTTTTTTGGGTCTCGATTTGTAAGTGGTCTATAATATTGTAACATCAATGTATATATGTATTCTTGAGTTCAATACAACGTAAAGTTGCAAGTTTTTTTTTTGTTGCATCTTCCTGTGTTTCAGACAATTCTAGTGTACATTCATGATCATGCCCTTCCAAAAAAGGAAAAAACCTGCATAAAAATGCACCTTAAAGCTGGCTTATCGTCGTTTTTCATCTTGCATTGTTTGTTGCCTCTAATTAGATGGATGAAAGTTTGCATCAGATTTGAAATATATAGTCATCTTGGCAGTCCAAATGGGTGCTGTGGAGTTTCTAGGAGAAGAACTTGTAACTTAATTGATAGCAACACAAGGCAGTAACATTAAACCGTAGTGACAAAAACAATAAAATTGAACAGTGACATGAAACAGTAGCATGAACACAATGGAGATAAAAAAAACAATATTCTTAGAAATCAAAGACGGTAAACATTGAACACTGTAATGTCATAGCAAATTCTAAAAATAGTATCATTTAAAACAAAAAAAATAGCAATATTTAGTGACAACGGTCAAAATGTGAATGCATGGAAATTTTAATCACACTATTCTCTTAGCAATACTTGCATAAATTCCACTTGGTGTCCTCCATGACTTTCTGTCAACAAAATGAATAAATAGGAGTAGAGATTAAAATGAAACAAAACAAAATCTAAAAGCTTGCACTAATTTATGTTACTATTTTTACGACATTATGTATAAAACGCACGCATCCAAAGCGCAAAAAAAATATTTTTTGAAGAACCAAAACTACAAAATCAATATACATCCAGAAAAACAATTCCAAAAATGACGTGTTTAATAGTTGAATATAAAATTGAAGAGTGAAACAGGAAAAACACAAGGATCAATTTGAGAAAACGACATTAACTAGATACGTTGACAAATCAGCAAGAACGAAATCAAACTCAAAATATCATAGATGTCCGGCAATCAAACTCAATAGATCATTCACTTTGTGATTGCGTCTTTGAATTATGAACAAAGAAAAATACAGAGAAGGGTAATATGAATAATATCTACATTTGAATTTGAAATTTAATTTTTTTAAAAATTTGTTACTGGAATGTATTTAATAGGAAGATCTTCATTCAAAATGTCGTGAAAATTAGGGTAACCGATTTTCAAGTCAGTTACTTGATTTTCATATTTTTGATTTTTGCTCATGTTTAAAATCCTGAATTGAGATTAAATAACTCGGCTGGAAGTTTTAATTTAAATGATCTACAACAATTGATTGAAAAAATTAAAATAAATATAAAATATTTTTTTTTTTACATGTGATGTAATTTATTGGATAAAAAGTAAAGACATTGTACTGAAAATTAATATTTTAGTACCATAATAAGACTTATAGCATCGACACATCAAAACTTTAGTTTTGAGTGGGTTGCTTACTTTGTTCTAGTGGATCTATCATTCCCCTATCATAGAGTAAGCTTTTCATAATATATAATGTAGACAATTGAGAGCTCTTTTCAAAGAAGTGGAGGAATTTTCATCATAACATCCTAAGCAAATCATTTATCACCCAAACATGAAATTATTATACTTCTCTATCATATGGAGACAATACCCCCACATCCGCCGCTTGGTGTAATCATACCTCTTGAATTGATAAGGCCCAATGGGTCAAAGTAATGATGCAAATTTCAAAGAAAAAGATAAATTACACTTTAACCCACTCAATTATACAAATACCATACGTGAATTATCCATTCGACCATCGTGCTTTCAACATTACAACTCCGCCTACAGTTATTGATTTCATATTGTTTCATTGCATATGATGCTCATATAATTATTTGATCGTATTTTACTTTGTCTCAAAATCTAATGACACATGAGCATTTTTTTAACTGACGTTTAATTTTGAGATAATGTGAAATAAACTCAAATAGTTGAGAGAAAAATCAAAGAAACTTAATAGTTGAAGGATCAAATAATGTTAAAGTCATATTTAAGGGTTCAAAATGTAATTTACCCTTAAATAAATTTGAGGCAGAAAGTGACATTGGCTTGTAGTGGATAGAAGGGTACATTTTTTTTTATTTTTTTGTGTGTTTGTGCACAGACACAATGAAACATATATGATTACTCTTTTTCTGGGTTATAATGACCTGCATATGAATGGAGATTCATAGCAGTCAAAAGAGTAGATGAAGAATGAATACTAAAGAAGACCATTTTTTTTTTTGGTGGGGTTCAATAATATCAAAGAGATAATATTATTTGGGAAAAGGTCTTTGAGAACCCTTTGTGTTGAGTGAGTTCCACATCCTCCCTATGCTCAAATCTTCCACCTAGTTTATCATCTATTATCTAGCTTCACTTTGTAACATATTCTCTCACTCTCTCTCTCTCTCTCACACACACACACACACACACAATCATAAACACCTACTATGTTGATACTAGTGCTTCAAATGCTATGCTGCTCAATTTAGATCCCAAATTAAATGAGTTGACATAAGCACATATCACATTGCGGACTCCATAAAATGTGTGGTGTGTGAAGGTGTCAACTCATTTGGAATCCAAGCTTGGGCAGAATAACATTACTCTTGTAATATATCTCTCGTGACTTATTATATCAACTTCTTTTCCTCTATTAGTATTATTTTTTATAATAGTTTAACATCTCGAATGTGCGTATGTTGGATCTCATTCGCATGACATCATCTCAAATTGATTGTAATTCGGGGCATCTGCAAAATTAGTTGGATGTTTTACAAGCAAAATGCATAGATTAGTTATAGGTAACAGAACCAAGCATACAGTTCTTTTGCTTTTTGACATATTTTGGACCATCAAACTAGCTACCATATAGAAACACAAATGCCTTTCCTCCTCAGACTTGGCTTGTAGTTGCTTAAGGAGCAACATTCTTTAAGAGAGCAAAACACTCAAATGAGAATCAAGAGACTGCCTCAACATTAGTTACTTCTATTTGTTGCATATAAGAATATATTGCAGTATCGTGTGGTCCAAGAGCAAGATGTCCAGGAGAGGTTTAAGACATTTTCAAAACATTGGTGCTAGATACCATGTTTTTTCTTATGTTCTAGCCTTATGCCTGTCAGTTTTAAAATTGTCCGTTGATATTACTAATAAATAAGTAAAGTATAGTTTACCTTTTTTGAACCTAATATACAATTAATAGGCTAGTGTTAACCAGTTCTCGGCGTGAAAATAATTGAACATGTTAAGACTAATGCTAAATACGTAGGATCAGTGTTAAATATAAATAACTTGATTTTGATAAGGCAAAATTGTATAATTGGTATTGTGTGATGAGAATTTTCAATTTCCTTAGTTTTTTGTCAATTCTTGATATGTTGAGTAGATTTTTAGTTTATGCTAGACTTATGAGTGGTGGGTTTTGATTGAGAAAGAGGGAGGTTCTAGTAATCAATTATTGGTTCATGAGTTATGCGTGTTGAATCGATTTCACCAATATATCGGATTAGTATTGTGACATATGACATTATTAACTAATTAAGTTGGATTAAAATTGACTAATACTTGTGTGCTACGTGAATATTTATTTTTTTGTTCAACGGTTAAGAATGTTCAGGTCAATTTATGTCACTTTGATTAATTCCTTCTTCGGTCCGGTTAAAGACAAATAATCCATATTGGAACTATGGTTTTATAAGAGATAAATTTTTCATAACCTGATTTCAAGGATTTGTCAATATTCGAACTTAAGATATACATATGACATGACATCACACAACTTGAATACCATCACTAACAACACCAATTTGATCAAGTTTTTTGTGGCTCAACAAATTGCAAAACCAGTGCAGAGAGGGAAGAGAAAAAGTAGATAGAAACTGTGGAAACAAACCAAACTTGCTATTAAAAACACAAGTACTTAATTACAAGACATTTTGATCTTTTTAGCCTTTTGTAAAAGGATTTTTACATGAGACCCTTCTCAACCCATGAAAGAAACTTGAATTTTCTTGGGAAGGCTTGAACCCATAAAACCATCCTCCAAATTACTCTCTTCTTTCCCTCCCAAACAGAGCCTAACACTCATACCCTCCTTCCCGCCAAATTTGACCGTTTGCAAGCTCTTTTTGAAAATCTCTTGCACCCAATTTTCAAACATGTTGTTGAGAAATGATCCAGACCCAAGAAAAACCTCATCCAACACCATCTCTTCCACTGTAAAACAATCCACTTTGTCAGTCCCACACACTTCCACAAAGGCCTCTTTGATCTTGGACAAAAACATCTCTGTCAGCTGGGAATTCTGAGTCAATCCTCGGTTGAAAACGAAGCGGTTCTTGATTAGTTCAAGGAACCCAAGTGGATTCTGGAGATCAATTGTGGTTTCTAGAGTCATGTCACTGGAAATGGAGCTAAATTCTCCAGCTTTTTCTTCGGTTTCATCTTCCTCGTCTGCTTTCATGTTAAGATCAAGGGTGTTTGAGCTTGATTGCCTTGAGAAGTCTTTCCTAATGTTCCCATTCCCAGCAGCAATTGAAGAGACATCTTCCTTATCGTTGACTCTCAGATTCTTGGCCTTGTTTAGCAAATCCCACTCAGCTTTTCGCTTGTCGGAACTTAGCGTTCTTCCATTGACCTGCAATTTCATCTGGATCACAGAATTTGGATTTCTCTTGTCATCATCATACCTTGTGGAATCACTCTTTGATAAAATGAATATTGTGTGGCCAAAACTTCTCTCTTTCTTGCTCAATTCTCCAAATTTTCCGGTTTCAAAGCCATTAGCCAGAAATTTTACAAACTGGGCATCAGCAGAATCAACATTTTCCAGTAGAACCACAAGTTTTTCATGATTTCTTAAGGCCCTTTCGAGAATTTCAGAACACAAGCTCATCTTATTTTCTCTACTTTTCATGTTCATGGATATGAGCAAATCCGCAGATCCAAACACTGATTCTGCAATTGATCGAGCCAATCTTCTTTTTGCTACCAAGTCGTTCCCCAGTAACAGTAACCAAGTCTCTTTCTCAGTTGAATTTGAATCAATTAAAGTTTCCACTATAGAGGGAATGGTTTCAGATTGCCAGGGCACATTCTCTAGTAGCAGTTTGCTAATTTTTTGAAGTTGGGATGGTTTGTCACTTTTAAGTTCTGCCAAATTTCCAGAATCCGAGAACATAGAATGTCCAAGAGCAAGGGTGATCTTTACTTCCTTACCTTCTCTGGTCTTCAAGGAATCCAAATTTGGTTCTGCTGGTTGATGTCTGTGGTTCTCATTACTGAAACTGAATTCAATGTGACATGACTGTTGTCGTCTGAACCGAGGCATAGAACTGGAGCTTTGGTTAGGCTTCAAAGTTGAATCAGCAAATGAAATCGAATTGGTGTCGGGTGAAATGATGTTCTGATTAGGCCACCATGGATATGATGAGGTGTAGGAGTAGTTCTTTCCAGTTGAGCCCTGATTGTTGAGCAAAGGAGAACTCATTTGGTTCTGATTATGCCTACCTTGGTGGAGGCTGTGGCATAGTCTGTTCCATTTTTTCCTCAACTCAGCCACATCATCCTGGAAGTTTGAAACAAAATATTAGGAAGTGCCCAATTGAAAAGTCATGTACTTTAAAAAAAATGAAAATTACACTTTGACCCGCACAACTATGGCCCCTCTTACATTGTCCAATCTACTATCATATTTCCCTATATTGCACCTTCGACTATGGTTATTAGTTTTATACTACACATGATTATCGTCCATCACAAATATGATGGAAGGTTGTCTCATTCACTCCCCGCGAAGTATGAGATTTTATTTCATTCTGCCATGAACAAGTGCACATTTTCTATCCATTGGATAGTTGACTTATGTTTTTGGGGCAATATTAAACCGACTCATGCAATTGAGGGAGTAGTGTGAGAAATATAATTGTTCTAGGGGCAAAAAGTGAGATTGTGAGACCATAGTTGAGGGCGCTAAAGTGCAATTTTGCTTGCAAAATTATTATCAACTATTTTGGATATACCTGACCCAAAAATCATTTTAACAAGAAGAAAATTTTGCAAAAAAAAAACACTGATCAATGAATTCAGAAATGGCCCTTCTTAGTGGTTAATGCTCTTAACATGTTACCTTTTGATGTGCTTCCATGCCCTGTGATTGTAGCCAGTAAGGCAATTGGGTTGACCCTTTGTCCATGTCCTTGGTGTCACAAGAGCTTACATAGAATGAAGAATGTTTGTGGTAGCCAGGCTGAAACAATCCAATTTCTTTTTCATAGTTGGAAGTGCATTCTGCACAGCAATTCAGCACATCCTGTTCTTCCTTGGCAGTGAATGGTTTTTTCTCCAGCACTTGAGATGGGTTCTGTGAGAAGTTTATCCTTGTATCATGGCCACTGCAAAATTAAAACACAGTTAAAATTAATGTAGTAGTGTTTACCTACTATGTATAATAAACTGATTGCCTATTACATTTTATGTAACAAACATATTACAGATACACACACATTTATATGTAGGAACTACGTTTTTTTTTTTTGATTCAATGGTTAAGAGTGTCTAGACCTGCTCACTTCGACTAATCTCAATTAAAGACAGACCATCCACACCGCGACTAGGGATCAATAACCCTCGTTAAGCTAATCCCCTCATTCAAAGTCCAGATTCTAAAGGTCAAAAAGTTAATATATTAAATAACTTAGAGAAAAGCCACTGTCAAAAAGGATTAACCCAGAAATGATTATTTGTTTTTTTCTACTTTTCAGATTGCTTCAGATAATACAAAAACTCCAGTCTCGTGCTCTGAATGTCATTTATTCTCAGTTGCGAGTTTATTTATATATATTTTTGAACATCATCCTGCGGTATTTATGGTTTTAGACTTTTAGGAAATAGAAGTCGCAACACTCTCGGACAAAGTAAGAAAGAATCGGGACAGTGATTCAAACTGTCTCCCCTAAACTTTTTTAACAGTGGCAGGGTCCTGGCCTTGTTCAGACCGGGAAGCTTAGCAAGAAGGAGGACACAAAATAAAGCTAACTAGGAGCATCACTTGACTATGCCCTCATACTAGTATGACTCCATGTATTTGGAACTATACTTCTTATTTTAAAAACGATACATATTAGTCTGTATAAGTCTGAATATTTTGTAACAAAAAAAAAAAAAAAAAAAGATAGATGTTCATTTTAAACTACGAGCCTCACTTGACTCATGGTTGAGTTGTAGATGGCATACACGAGTCATCCTTTTTGAATATATTTTTGGATACTGTTATGCGATGCTACTATATGTGATCATGTCCTAACATCTTTTATTCAGCATATCGTGTGTATCTTTAACTATGTCAGACTGATGAATCTCAATACTCTCTGAATCGATGGTCAATGATTGACCTTAAACCATGCAGCTACTTGGACTAACCAATAATGGGGGATGTATTAATCTAAAAATAGCACATATATATGGGTAATAAATGTTTGAATAGTTAACTTGAAAGGGAGTTTAGCTCACCTTGTAGCATTGAGACTTAAACCAAGTCCACCTGATGGAACAGAAACAGCTTGAAGAGCCCACTGAATCTCAAGAGGGGGTTGCTTCATCTGGCACTTCATGTAGGTCTGATAATTTGCGGTGGCCATTAACCAAACCTTTGTGTTTGAGTTGCTATACTCCGAGATCAACCTCCCTATCTCTGCAACTAAGTGATCAACTGGGCTATAACCAAACCCAACTCCATTGGAGAACCCTCCCTCTCTCTCTCCACCAGCTGCATCAACTGTCCACTTCAAGTCACCTGTATAGATAATGACTCCCCCTCCTCCTGATGAGAGAGAATCTACCTTTCTCTTCAGGTCTGAGAGGTTCATCTCCACTTCTTCTCTCTTCATGAAGCTCAAGGGTACTGATGAGAACAGAAACTTGATGAAATGAGCTGATTTCAATTCCTCAGGGACCTCTCCTCTTTCAATCCTACCCATTAGTTCTGAAACAAGGCCTTCAGTGATGGAAAAAGTGTCACCAACTATGACTGTGTTCCTTCTCTTCTTCCTCAATAGGACCTCGAAAACCAACTTGATATCTTCTTTAACTGAGGCTGAATCTGTGGTAAGATTGGTTAAAATTTTCTTCTGAGGGGAGAAGAGAAATGGGTTTTGCTCATAAGAGCGAGTCAAGAAGTTGGTTTGCCAGAAGCTGTTGGGGTTGATGATTTCTCTATGAGTACTTTCAGTGGGAGGAGAACTAGGAGTCGAATAAACCCCACCAGAGCTATTGTAAAACACAGAAGAAGCTGAAGAAAAGTCCTCTAGGTTGTTCTTCACTGAAGTGCTGGAGAACCCAGCTTCTCTCATAACCCTACTGACACTAGGGTCATCTAAGATAGACAAAATAAGCTGTTCTAACTCTACCTTTATGGCTAAGAGAGGCTGTTGTTGCTGTTGTTCTATGCAGCCCCTTCTTTGGTGTGCTTGAGCTCTTTTAAGAGCTGCAATCAGAGCATTGGAGAGAGAAGGTTGGCCATGGAGGAGAGGGCTAGGTGTTGTTGGGAGTCTGTTGAGAGCAACATTGAAGCAAAGCTCAAGAGCTCTGCATTGAAGATGGTATGAAACTTGGTGGTGAGGCTGAGATTTGAGACAAGCCCTTCTCAGAAGACTGGCTCTTGAGCTCAGTAAAGTTGCAGCAACATGAAGAGGAGTGACCTGCGCATGGCCTCTCCTCCTAGCCAAGGTTAGAGAATGCTTCAAGACTGAAGCAGCCTCTGAAGTGAGGGTCTGTTGCACTGTACAAGCTCCTGCACGCATAACTTAGCAAAAACCCACCCCCAAACACCACCCCCTTTGTGAAAACACTATAACCTTCCAGAGCCAACTTGTTTTTTCCTTCTGTTTAATATGTTCTCTCTATTTGACACCACCCCCACCACCGTTCCCTCCTGTTATTCCTCTAGGTTGATGTTTAGAAGAAGCTGTTTAGCTTCCTCTCTTTTCTTTAGAAGAAGCAGAGATTACTCACTGGGGTTATGAGGATTCAGATGATATCAGAGCACCTCAAATGGGAAAATATATTGAGACTTTCGAAGGGGAGAGCTGAGAGAGCTTAGAAGGGCTTTAGAGAAAGCAGACTAGATCATATCACCTTCTTTATACTTCTTGTAATTGAGTTTTTCAAAAAAATTCCGTTTCTTTAGTGGGTGCCTTTTTTTTTTCTTTGAAAAATGCTATACAACCCAAACAGAACCCCAAAATTATAACTCAAATACATATCATTTCTTAGATGAGTGTTGGATGAGTGAGTCTTACTAAAAAAATTGATAAAACCTACCGATCCAAGAGATGATATGCATTTAAATTATAATATTTTGGGTTTCATTTGGGTCGTGTAAAATTACTTTTTTGTTTTGATCAACCTTGAAGCAGTCTAACTGATAAAGATAATTAGTACAAATGTTACTTAGACTTGCCAATATCAATATAAATAGCAAAATCTTATTGTCTATGATGCATTTATCTGACAAAAAATTGCTACCGAGATCAAGTATAGCTGCAACCCTGCAAAAAAAAGATCTCTCTCAGAACCTATCCTTTTTTGTTTAAGCAATGACAGTATAAACATAAAATAACAAGAGAAAACAAAATTATTCTTATACTGGTAAGATCATAATCTCTTTTCTTCTTGGGTTTTTTTCATGCAAATTGGTTTTCACAAAAAAAGGGGTCCAGATGTGGGACCCACAATTCAAAATTTTTACTCACAGAGCTTACCAGCTTTTTTTTTATTTTTACACATCAGCCTTTGAAGTTTGAATGAACAGACAAGGCCAGCAGAAATTCAATTAAAGTACTAAAGGGGAAAGGTGGAAAGAAGCCAGTGTGTGATGAGAGAGAAAAGGAAAGGAATTGTGATAATTATTTTTTTCCCACCCTCATGTTTATCATTTGTTATTTGCATATAAATGTGTATGTGTTACAAGCTTTGTGTTTGTTCTCAAGAGAGAGGAAAAGGGGAGAGAAAAAGAGACTCTTCATTCCAATCCTCCTAGAGAGACAGCGTTTTATTCCCCAAGTACCCAAAAAGCAACCCTCTGTCTGCTATCCTACATTGCATTATTGGCACTTTTTCAGCCTCTCTCTCCCTCTTTCTCTTACTGCAAGAACCTTTTGTCTTAGTCCCACCTCATTTCCAACAACCCACCTAAGAACTTTTTTGATAACCCAAAAAAGAAATGAAAAAAAAAACAGAAATCTATTGTTTTCGTGGAGAAGATTAACCATCATGTTCACACTTCAAATTCTAACCACAGAAGGCTCAGAATCATATTATTAGCATAAATGCTGTTGTTTGTAGACCAAAATCATTATTCCAAAACGAGTTGTCTAACCAAAAAATAAAACCTGAATTTTCAATCACAATACAATACGTATAACCTAACATTAGATTCAAATTTCAATCGAAATCGAAATTGTTCAACCAGGTTATATAACCCCGAATGCAAATCTAGCTAAAAATTTTAAGCCTGATCAGTTCTCCAGTTGAATTCCGCTGCAGGTTGAAGAAATTTCATTGATTGGTTGATACTGAATTAATCTCTCAGACCCATCCAACCTGTCCAAATTACACCCCAAGCTCATTTCTAAGAAAGTTACCTAAAGAGGGGAAAAAATAAACCTAAAATATCAATCATTCCCATCCATATGCTATCAGCAATAGAGGTTTTTTTTTTCATGCAAATTGCGAGTGTACAGAAAAGAAATTGTTGAAGATATAGTAATTTTCAAGTTAAACCAAATTCATTGGGCCTTATAAAAATAAATTGAACTTCTGCAGATTGGAAGGTCAATCCGAGTTTAACCTAAATTTTCAACCCCCAATTCGAGCTCAAGCAAAACAAATTCAATCTAATGTCTAATTTCCGAACCTGGTTGAAGTAAGGTTATATAATTTGGTTAAAACTGATTCCATTTGAGTTGGATTCTCGAGTTACACAATTTTAGTTAGAATTTGGGTTCAATTTGAGTCGTGCACAAATTTAGTTCTTGAGTTACACAACTCGGAATAGCATTGGGTTTCAAATTGTATTGGTCTCAAATTTACTACTTCGGGTAGGATCCATCTAGACTCAAATATTGCCCAGACTTAATGGGTTGGAATTTGTTTCCCAAGTCCACCCGTGTAACTAAAAACTATCTTGAGTATTGAATATTTCAACTGTTAAAGTGGTATCAGGAATGAACTGTAAATTCAGATGTTTTGAGTTTGAATTTTTGTAATTGTTTGGGGTCAGACCATAATACCCTAGCCCCGACGTGGATGACATATCTTTGATTAGACTAGAGATAAAATTAGTTAAGGTGCGCACAAATTAATCCAAACATCCCTGACCGTTGAACAAAAAAAAAGTTAGATCTCAATCGTGGATATTGAAATTTAACTTAATTTTTATTATTCCTTCCTGCCACACCCAACCAGGGATCTTATTGGGTTTGGTCGGATCCTCCATACTACCCATTAATAGATCGGCAAAAACTCAGATTGAACCCGAATTCATGAGTTATGATGGAGCCCCAAATACAAATTTGGATATGACATTTTTCCCTAAACCAAATATCATAGAGTACTGAAAATCACTGTTCTAAGCGTTGATCTTATCAAGTTAGATTCAAATTGACTCGTACAAAAATAAATTTTGCATCTTTTTGATAAGGTATTTACTTTTTGGTCAGCAAAGAAATCAAGTTGCTATTAATGACAAAGCAAACAATACTAAAACCCTATTATTCGATGTCTTGTGTGTCAACTGGATTGACACTTGAGCATGATTCTTGTTTTTACATAATCTTCTCGAAAAGAAATCAAAGTCGATCAATTTTGACTTGAGTCCTCCTTTTTAGGCATTGATTCATGAATAAGTACCAAAACGAAATAGAAAAAGCATAGAGTACCAGAGATTATATAGTCCGGCTAAAAAACTTACGTCTAATAAGAGAAGCATAACAAAAAAAAGTTCATAATGATTATTTTCATGTCGGATCGGTCCACGACACTACGTCTAGAACATCTCAAAACATTCCAGCTCTCATCTGAATGAATGGAGCCAACTTGCAAGGCTACACAATATATAAGAATTCTGAATTAAATGTTTTCTTGTGAAAAAAAGTATTTTTTTGATTCAAATTCGTGACATTTAGATTGCAAAAAAGTAATTTTATTTTTACGTTACGATCCACTTGTAAAAAGAAAAAACTTCACCAAAATTGTATGCATGTTGAGATATTTGTTCATAATGATAAGTATCAATAAGAAAAAGTAGTTTTGTTTTGAAAGAAAAAAAAAAAAGAGGCAGGGGTGATTCAAGTATGAACTGCTATGCTTGCCTTCCAACAAAGGCAATCTTATACACTACAGGTAAAAGCTGAAGTTAAAGGCTATTCCACAAGTTTGCGTTAAAAGGAGACAAAAGAAAATTGTTAAAGCAAATCCTCATGGACAAAGGAATTGTGGTCGACTTGAAAACATTGGAAAACAGTTTGACCCTGTTCAACTAGTTTTTATATTTGAGGGTTTAAACAACTCAACTTAGGCTAGAATTCGAGTTTAATTGCAATGAACTTGAATTTAGTAAACTCAGATTGGGTCCCAAAAACCCAAAATGCTAAACCAAGTGTTGTCCGAATTTAAATTGGTACTAGATTTTTCTGTTCAAATCTGTACCCAAACACTTGTTTTTTCAGTTGGACTCAGGTTAGACTAGAGTTATACCTAAATTACATCCATGTTTTTTTTTTTTGGCCCCTGTTGGATTTGTTTCGTAATAGATATAGATTAATTTTTCATTTTCTCGTAATGGACATTCTTTCAAACAATGTGTTGTTTGAATTTATGACTCCAATCTGAAACTCAGATGCCCACAATCACATGCATCACTTATATTCGAGTTTTGTTATGGTCAAGAAAACTCAAACTCTCTCGTTATTTGTTTGACCTATGAGAAAATCTTAAAATGATTAAGTAACTATAGAGACCATTTAGGATAAAGAGAGACGATAAATTGAATCCACAAAACAGTCACCTACGAGTTCAACTTTTGAGCTAGTAAAACAATGACTACAACTTTTGCAGTCAAAGGTCACAGATATCGTCTCAATTACTGCAAGCAAACTTTAGTGGAACCCGATAAAAACCCTTTTAATGACTCTTGTCATCTACCTCTTATGATTGAAAGTCTCATATGAAGGAAAGAATACATTGTGTGAAAGATAAAAAAGGGTGAAAAGAGCAAGTAAAACTTGAGAGTGGGGCAATTTTGATTGTAATCTGGGCACCCCCTTTGTATTAAGATGGACCCTTCTTAATGTTTTTAAGTTTTATGCTTTAGCTTTCTTTTCCGATGAACTGAAAAATGTTCCACCCAAATCCCTTTTACCAGGTGACTATGACTAAACTCAAACATTGTACAATAATCCATAATGTTACTAGTTTTTTATAAAACTTGAACTTGAAATATCGAAATAGTAACTCTTTATGTCTTTCCATCAGAAGAAAAGGCCCAAAACAAACAAATTTCTAAGACAAAAGCTTCTAAAGAGAGAGAGAGAGAGAAAGAGAGAGAGAGTATCTCCTTCATTACTGAGAGGGAGAATTTCTTCCATGCGTTCATTTTGAAATAGGGCATTCTTCTTTTTTGGCGGGGAATATTATTAATAACCTATTGTTATGAAGTCGTTATGGATTTCTCTTGTACATAATTATAATCATATTACTCGTGTGCCACACTTTTTATAAAATAAAATATTTTTCTTCCACTTGGAGCCTAGGGCATCCATCTCACCGGCCTAAGCCTCTCCCTATCCATCTGAACTATCGTGATGGGTCATTATGCTTTTTCTTTTAAGATTCAGTAGAGAGATGTTCAGTTACATTAAGCTGGAGAGAGTGTTAGCTTATGTAAAAGAGGGTGCTCAAATCATTGGGACATTATATTTCAGAGTTCAAAGATGAGGAAATGAATAAGGTTACTCTACTTGCAAGAAAAGTATCCCTTTATGAGTTAATTGTGATTGTGTTCGTTTCTTTTTGAGTTTGAATGTGATGTCTTTCGGAGTCGAATGATTCGGTTTGCATGTTCCCTAACAAATTTTCAACAAAGCTTGAAAGGGTAAAATGACAATCAACATAAAATAGGACACACTGGCCCACACTCCTGAAAGAACAAACAGGCAACACGATAACTCAAAATTAATGCCATCACTTGTAAATCACAGTGCATGAAGTCAACTAAAACGTATCTTGCAAGAGCACATTTGAAAGCTCGAGATGGTTATCACTATTCTTCATCGGATTCATTTGTTGGTTTGCTTAAGTAAGTTATAGCATGTATGAATATGTTTCACAAATCTAAAATTTTAGTGGTTTGGCTGCAATATTTGTCAACAATGATAATAGTGTGGCGTAGAATGAGTTACAATAGATTTTATGATGCAGAAATACTATCGCAATGGAGTCAGAATTGAATGGCACCGGTGTCATTTAATAAAAAATGACCCAACCATAAAAAACAACGTTGAACTATGATATGTGTTTTTTTTTGATAAAATCCTATTGTTTAGGGCAATAAAATCATGTATAATCGTCTTCTTATAAGAGAATTTAAGAATTCTTAAAATTTATCTGCAAATCTAGAATATAATTCTAAGATTTTTCTCGTGTTTAAGTATGGATTCAAAGTGTTTGTGCGCATTCACAAATTTCTGTGACTTTTCTTCCACGGAGAAATATGATTTCTCCGTGTTTGTTACGGTTGCATCGTAATGGTCACTATAAAAATCACTTGGCGGACCATTAGTATATGTATAATTGATGACCATGCAAAACTTTGTGCAGAGTAAGATTAAATATGTGAACAAGAAAGGATAGCAGAAAGAGAAAAGAACAGGAAATCATAGAATAAAAGTTTGAAATTATGTCCTTCATTCATCATATATCAGCATTGATTGAGAATGATGAAATTCAATCGGTTTGAAAACTATCCCTAGACAGATAGTAAAGTTGTTCATCATCCAGGGGACCATTTGTATTTTGTGTTTTCTCCAAAAGTTGTGCACCCTATACCATTTTTGAGATACACACATTTAATCCAGCTAAAAAAAATGTAATCTATATGAATATATTGACCAATTCGTACAATATATTCGTGCGGGTTTAACTGCACCCGACCAAGTAAAGTGAATGAAATTATTCATAAAAATATTTAATTTTAAAACCTAAACCATAACTAATGAAGCTAAGAAAACTCAAAATTTCGACGCTTTTTGTTCATTTTTATGTCAATTGGGTACGGTTTTTTTTCTGTACAAAAACCTAATTTTGACTTACAAATGTTTATTTTTTAAACTTTTCAAGTCAAACTAATCGACTAAGGATGTGTATGATGTATAAATATACTTCAAAACACCAATGTTCTCAGTTGTCTTCACTTCTGATACAGGTGGTGGTGCTCTAGAATGGAGTCCTCACCGGCTGTACTAATTGAATATGAGGATAAGGCATCCAATTGTTGTACCAAATACTTATTTTTATTAGAAACAAGAGAGAGTAAAAAAAAAAAGAAAATATTCAATACAACGGTAATATCATATTAACAATATTGACGTAATATTACAAATCAATAATAAAATTTTACATGGGTAATTATTAATTTACATAAATAAATAATTATTAATTTATGTAAAGTTCGTTTTCGTATTTATACATATATTATTGATAAATAATATCACACGATAATATTAATGAATTTATATTTTTTTTTGGTAGAAAAGGGTGAGACCCACAATGACAAAGTAAGTGGATCCCACAAACTGCTGATTCTGTCCAAACATCTTCTTGGTAGGCACCCTCCTCTCTCTAGTCTTTAACCTAAGGGGCAGTCATAACTGACTCACAAAAAAAGTGAAGAATAATTGGGAAGCTGAAAAGAAAGCGTGCAACTTTATACATTAAATGTCATGTAATTGTACCCTCCTAAACACACACATCATTTCATATCATATGGTATGTTTCTTTCTCTCTCATTATTTTTTGCTTTTTCTTCCCTTTTTTTTTTTTTCTCATTCTCACTTTATTTGCTACGTACTCCCAATACATTCCATTCCATATTCCATTCCTCGGCATTTGAAAACACCATTCCACTACTGCCATATGAGTGGGCTCGTGACTGTGCAAGTAAAGAGAATGGAGTAATCCAATTACGGGACTGAAATGTCACTTTTCGGTACTTTATTTTCATTCTACGTTCAATAAAAATATATCACTCGCAATTTTTTTGACGAATCATTTAAACTTAAGTGAATTAATTTCTGCATAATATTCACGTGAATCCGTTATACCGTAGCCTTTTCCTAGAAAATGCAATGATAATCAATAGTATTTTTAATCATGATTTAAATTTAAACTTAAATTTGAGT
The DNA here is from genome assembly GCA_023539305.1 of Ilex asprella. Classification (NCBI taxonomy): domain Eukaryota; kingdom Viridiplantae; phylum Streptophyta; class Magnoliopsida; order Aquifoliales; family Aquifoliaceae; genus Ilex; species Ilex asprella. The sequence goes on along the minus strand of CM042188.1, from coordinate 41,333,658 downwards.
AAAAAACTTGATTTGATATAAATTACTTCAATGTAGGGGTGTTCAAATTTTCGACTGGCGGCAACTTCATACCCTACCCAACCTTACCCTACCCTAAAAATCGACTAGTCGCAAAAATCGGGTAGGAATGCGGAATAGCCATCTATTTTCGCATTCCTACCCTACCCTACCCGCATTAATTTTATATTTCATATTGTTTAAACTTAAATTAATTATTATTATATTTGTGAAACAATTATGGTGAATTGATGTTCATACTTTCTTGTGTTTTATTATAATTGTTGTTATAGTTATTTTTGATTTTAATGTTTTTGATTTGTTGTGTTGTTAAATTGGTGGATGTTATTTAATTAAATTGTTAAAATGATCCAAAAATTAATAGTTACAAAAGTATTTATCCGACTTCATACTCGATTAATCGGGTAGGAAGGTGGGTAGGAATACTAAAACTGTCGGGTAGGGTAGGCCAAGGAAAAATTTTTCCGCAAAGTATCGGGTAGGAATGCGAAAGAATATATTTCCTACCCGTAGGGTAGGGTGAACACTCCTACTTCAATGGATAAACTCAAATATCTACTCAAATATATGTTTAGGGTTTATATCGTATGAAAGATGGATGAGATTAGAGTTTTAAAAAATAAAAAAAAATAGAAAATGAAAAAAGAAGAAACTTACTTACAAATCTTCAAAGGATATGTGAATGCTTTGGTGGCAGTTGCAATGGAAACATCATTAAAGAGAGAGACAAGAAGAGATAGAAAACAAGTCATCGAAGAAGTCTTTTGACTTTAGATAAGGTAAAAACGTTACTGTAACAAAGTCTCTTTCAATTTGAGTTCAGATTAAGTTTTTTTTTATTTGGTATAGATTTGAGTCAAATGTTGGAGAAAATTTTTAGACTTTTTAGATTCAAATTTAAATTTGAGTCAAAGTTTGAGATACTCTAAGAAATAGAAATTTGGGATGAAGTTTATTGGTTAAATTAGTACAAACCATATCATTTTGCACCATAGGTTTTCACGATCATTCAATCCTTTTCGAGCGAAGTTTTGGAATTCTTTGTGATACTTGAAATATTTTAGAGTATGTCAAAAGACTTTCATTAAAAAAAAACAAATTTTTTATTAGTTTTGTGTCGGATTGTGGATTGGACCTAAACAAGGACGTCCATTGGGTGTATTTGAACAATTAAGGGTTTGCATCGACTCTGTCTCTTGTGGTTTTTAGGTAGCATATTTAAGTGTCTTGTCGTATACTTAAGTGTTTTTAGGTAGCATATTGTAGTCTTTTCATATTTATCTTTTCCGTATTAGCTCATGCATGGAAAACATTACGATATGTAGTTTGATAGTGTACCTAAAAATATGACTCAAAACAAATTAATTACAGCATAATTCTAATAAAGTTTCAATTGAAAAAGTCATTTTTGACTCACTAAGCATCAAACTACAGTTCAAAAATTTTGAAAACCCATTCAATTGTATTACTGTGATATCCTAATATGATTGAGTCGTAGACCTATCGATTGAATCAAAAAAAAAAAAAGTCATTCGATATTGTAATCTTCTCGCATGTATATATAGACTACAAGTTGAGGATTTGACGGACAAGATTAGACCAATTATTAATAGATATGTTAGTGCCCTATTGAATATATAAATCAAAATGGAAAATTGTTATGTAAATATACTTCGTTTTAACAAATTTTTTGGTTCATTAATTAAGATAAAAAGTAATGAATAATCAGATTAATGAGAAAGAGAAAAAGGTGATAAAGGAAAAAAAAGGGGTGGGAAACTTCTGATACTGAAATCTAAGAGAGAGTCATGACTGATTAAAGGTTGGGGGCACCGGAAAGCAAAGAAAGTGAAAGAGAAAACAGAAAAAGAAAAAGGGTGCAAGAGAGAAAAGTGTTTGTGCCCCCTCATCTCTCTTTTCCCTTTCTTTCTTTCTTTCTCCATTGAATTTACATGCAAAACGATGACCCTCCCCCATCATTACTGCCACTCTCTTTTGTTCCCGGATCCCAATAAATACACATTACATCTCTCTCACACACACTTTTTGAGACAAATTTGACTAAGTCAGAACTCAAGATATCTCGAAAGAGTAATGTTATTTAAATTTTATTTGTCGATTGAATTTATTATATTTTTTAGATTAATTGTGAGTTCAATCAAACATTAAAACTTGTTCATATAATGGTTTATATTCATATGCCGGAAGCATTTTATTATATAATTAAATATTGAATAATCAAGAAAAAGGTATTTTAAACCCAAAAAATAAAAATAATAGACTTGGCATGCTAATTCGTTAAACTTTTTCAATCAACAAATACCATTTGGAATTTGTTATTTTGAAAGATTAAACCTTAAGGTGGTGTCCTTTAGTTATGATTTAAGAGACAATTTAGCCTGACAAGGGTGGAGGTTTTAGGACGCTTATCGATTACTCCCATCATTTCAATAATAGTCACATAGCCCTCAATCAATTATTTTGTTGATTAAAGTGTACAATTACCCTTTTTACTTAAGTTAACCTTTTCACAAGCGTTTTATTGCGCAATAGTTTGAGATAGTAACACTACTATGGTGTGATCATTAGAGCGTCTTGCAAAAACATAACAAGGTAAGAAGGGTGGCCGTAAGTATGTCCGACTTATCTTCTCTAATGCATAAGTTGGTAGGTGATTAAAGGAATTGTATGACTTTTATTATGCTTGAATGACTTCAAATATGTATATGAGATCTAATTATTGGACTATTTATACCTTAAAAGGTGATGATATGACATTCTAAAAATCCCATCAAATCGGTTAACAGTGCATTTGTAAGGGTAATCATTCATTAGCTAATTTTCCCTTGAGCCATGCAACTGGCTTGGGAAATGTTGGATGCTCGTCTGGACCTAACCTTGCATTAATTACCTTGCTTGAAAGACCAAATATTTATTGTATATCTCCTCAACATTTAATGATTTTTAACAAGCATTTATTAAGTTGTGTCGAACATTTCATTGAACTAACACCACACATTAAATAAAGCACCCCCGATCAATTTACATCAACTAAGGTCATGCTTTTATCGAAATTTTTGGATTCAAAGTGTGACCCGATGTAATGTGTCTGTACAAATAATTATTCTGTGCAATACATTGCGTCATGGGGCCCCATACACCTGCTCACCATTGATTGCTCTAGCCCAAGGTCACATTGGTTCCTTTGGTTCAAAGGGTATCTTTCCTCTAGATCTCTTCGGGATCGATCACCTCATCAGTAATAACCCTATGCCCATATCTTAACTGTAATATTAAATAGATATTTTATACATAAATCGAATTGGATCATGAGTTAGGTATACAAATCTAATCCTTTAGAACTTTGGTAATCGGTCAAGAACATTAACCCATATCTAACTAATTGTATACAAATCTGACCTTCTGAACTTTTTTTTTGGCCAGTTTGAATTTTGGTGCAACTGGTTACATGAAGAATGGAGGAGTGGGAA
>CM042188.1:41283566-41297017 GCA_023539305.1 Ilex asprella | reverse complement strand
ATAGATTAGTGTTTCACGGAAAATAGTCAGTATGGCTCCCCTTAGGAAATGCAGCACCCAATGGCATTGGAAAGTCAAATTTGAAATTAGCTTCACTTCCATATGTTTTTAATCGAATTCAAAAAAAGTTATAAGCTTTGTCCTTTACCCAATTTGATCAGACCTCTGTTAAATATCCTGATTCTATTCAATGTGGTTGGGGTGTCTGTATTAGTTCGAGTCAACCATTTTTTTGTAGCTTTCGGGGTAACGTTCTTTTCATTTCTTCATTTTTTAAAAAAGCATGCAATTGAAATATTATGCAGACTAAAATTAGCAAATAAGTTTCATACAACTGTTCTGTAATGAAGAATTATTTCTTTATTTTGTATGGTCTATAGTTGATCAATGGGCAAATATTGCTTGTATTATAACTATTTTTTTCCTGTTTTTGTGATTTGTTGGCAGAGACTTCCGTTAGTGAGAGTTCATATGTAGTTTGACGAATCTTTATGCTTCAAGAGTTCTATGAAAAATATTGTCTAATTATTATGTTGGATACTTTCTCTCTTCTCTAAGGTGTTATTCAGCCATCTCCACTCCTTACTAAAAACTAAATTCAAATTTAAATTTGGGTAAAAAAAGTCAAAAAAACTCTCTCCAACCTTTGATTCAAACTTATATCTAGGGAAACTCTTTTCTTGACCCAAATTGAGGGAACATCAAACTTTTATTCAAAATCTTTTGAGCCAAAAACAGATGTCTTCTTATCTCTTTCGCCTGTCTTCTTCTTCTCTCTGTCAGTCCGTCATTTGTTGCCTTTCGTTGAATTTCTTGGAATAGTCGGTCATGGAACTAAAAGAAAATAGGCCATGCTCAAGCCCCTTGAGAGTCACATGCGAGATCCTGTGGTTTGTGGATTGAAATCCCGTGGGTTTTTTTGTTGAACAGGAAATCCTGTGGGTTGGGAGGGGAGAAAAAATCGGAGGGAAAGAGGTTTTGGAGAGAAGGAGATAGAGAATGGAGGGAAAGAGAAGAAGGAAAAGTGTTTGGAGATTTTTTTTTTAAGAAATGAGCCCTTGGGAGGGACAATATGAAATTTAAAAGGATTTGATTATAAATTTGGTTTTGTTAATTGGAAAGGTCCATACCAAATCAAGTTTTTTACTCATTTTTTTACTCAAATTTGAGTTTGAGTTTGAGTCAATATTGGAGATGCTCTTACTACTTGCTTTGTTTTTTGATGTTTCTTATTGTATCATGGCTAGCTATTTGAAAGATTTGCTTGAATATTTATCAGAACTACTATGAAATTTTGTAAAGTTTTTCAACCCTTTTTTGGTTCCAGGATTTGTGTTTGATCCATCGAAATGCAATAAATTGAATATGGAGGAAAAGAGAGAACTAGTTTATGAATTATCAAAGTGGTCTCATGGTGCTCCAGAAATGCTGCAATCATGGAGCCGTCAGGATATCTTGCAGATCCTGTGTGCAGAGATGGGAAAAGAAAGGAAATACACTGGTTTGACGAAGTTGAAAATTATAGAAAACCTTTTGAAAGTTGTATCTGAAAAGAAATCACAGCAGCAAGGAATTTTAACTGACCTTGAACCACAGCCTTCTGCAGAAAGGACTTCCAAAAGGCAGAGAAAAACTGATCACCCTAATCCACAACCTGTTGCAACAAATAATGCGTTAGTTAACAATGTTAGTGGTGATATAGGTAACATAATATACTGCAACAATTCAGCTTGCAGAGCTAAATTAAGTCGAGAAGATGCATTTTGCAAGAGGTGCTCATGTTGCATTTGCTATCAATATGATGACAACAAGGACCCTAGCTTGTGGTTAATTTGCAGCTCGGAGCGTCCCTTTCAAGGAGATTCATGTGGCATGTCCTGTCACCTTGATTGTGCTCTCAGACATGAAAGATCAGGCATCACAATGGATAGGCAGGATAAAGGACTTGATGGAAGTTTTTACTGTGTATCTTGTGGGAAAGTGAATGACTTGCTCGGGTAAACGTCCACTCCTGTTTCCTCTTCCTTTGGCTATCCTTTCGTAGTTTTATGTGATGACTTGTGCTGCTATATGAAGTTGTTCTTTTATTTTTTAAGGGCCTCTCCTGCAGTGTTTGATCCTCAATTTGTTTTGATTTTTTGAGATCAGCCGCCTCCCTAGTATTTTATTGAAAGCAACTTTTATTACCAATTGCATCATCGAATCAAAGAAAACAGTAGACTAAAAATATTATTTAGGAAGTTTTCACGTTGCTAATGTGTTTTATGGGCATTTGAATATTAGCTCCATCTTTACACTGTCAAAGGTGATAAGGTAATGAATGGTGAAAACATGTTGGGATTGGAACTGATATTTATGTCATGAAGTTATAGCTGTTGTACTGATATAATGATATTTGCATAAAGTAATCAGTATGAAAGCGAAAGGATAAATAAGAATGATAAAGGAAAGCAAAGTCTGCAGGACTGGAATATTTGCTGTAAATGCTTAGACAGCTTGGTTTGCTTTCCAAAGTGAGTTACAAAACCTGAAGACTACAGTGTATACCTAACAATTAAGAGGACAACTACTGTATTATTTATGTGCATGAAATTAAAGGGTAAAGTTTCTGTTATTATGATGTCAAGTTTATTACTAGATGCTGATTGCATAATGGATCTTGGGAAATAATGGATTGTAAATTGTTTATTGTGAACACGGTGCACATGCATGATAGGCTAAAAGGATGCTGTGCAAGAAATATATTTTTTACGAAATGTGAGAAGCTTATGTTTTTTGGTCAATTTGAGTCTATAATTTACTTTTTGTTGGTCTTTTTTGGTTTCAAACACATTGACATTTACTAGTTACTTTTATATGGGCCCTTTAATTCAATTACCTTCACATTTATTTGCTTTTTCGTGAATGGAAAGTTATACACTAAGGAGTTCTATTTGTGAGATTCCACTTAGTTTCCAAAATGTGCCCAAAATTAAGATTTTTGAAGTGTCTAACATGTATCCAAGAATTTTCAATATCAGACATGTTTCCGACACTACAACTACATTGAAATCTACAGTTCTGTTATATTGTGAGCTGATGTGTATTATGTATGCCAACTAGCATGGAGTTTATGTGTTGTGTATGCCAACTAGCATGGAGTTTATGTTTTATGTATGCCAACTAGCATGGAGTTTCTACCCATCTCCCCACCCAAAAACAGAGACGTTAACTTTGTATTACTTGTTGGTTATGATTGTATGGAAGCTTTGTGAACTTTATTTTCCATCATAGAATGACCAATGCCAATTGACACTTTGGTATTTTTTAAATACTCTTTATTTGTTTTATCTTTTCAGTCTTAATTTGCAAAAATGATCACAAACACATTTGGGCCCAATTCGTCACTTTCCAGATATTGATGCTCTTGTTGTTTGGATCTTTACTGTCATATCTCCCATGTTACCACATATGTACGTCTTCATTGTTGAGTTTTTTGGCTAAGTCCTATCAAGCCACTCTGTCTGTTGTGCACTTTCATGCCAGTCTGCCTTGTTTAGTGTGTGCTTTTCTAAGGAAAGAAAGGTTTGTTGTTCAGAAAACCATAAGTTTTCCATCATCAATAGCCACCTAACCCCAATTGTTCATTTGCTTATCTTTTGGCATTTGTAGGTTATTTTGAATGTCATTTGATAGTGTTGATATAATCATGACACATTTTGTGTGTAATGATACCATTGAAGTGAAATGTATGTGATAACTAGTTAGGAACAAGCCTGTGTGCATGGTTTCAAGTTGCAGTATCAGTCATCGACGCTGAGGGTATTAAGAGACATCAATCATTGCATCCGGAAACAGTATCGGACAACAGGCACAAAATGTTATATAAAGAAAAAACTGGACGTCGTGTGAGATTCAGACATTTTGGGGCATTGTGTAATGGTATCAGGTAGTGTGCTATTTGATAATGACTTCGATGACTCGGGCAATGTGTTCAAGATGTTTTCAAGTCAACCACGATTCGGGAGAGGTTCGAGGTTTATTGGAATCTTTAGCTATCGGAACGAAGATTTCATTCCGGATATGACATGGCCAATACGACGGATATGTTGAACCATGCTTCAGCATATGATTTTAGAACAGACTGCATCATGGTCTTCTTTCCCTGCAATGTCTCTATGGCTACCACAAAGAAGCTCAAATATCTCATCAGGACTGATTCCTTTAATTTATGCAGATGTTGGAGAAAACAACTCGTAGTGGCTAGGGATACCAGGCGGGTGGATATATTGTGCTATCGTGTCTCCTTAAGCCAGAAGATTCTTAGTAGTACCAAAAGTTACCAAAAACTATATGGATTTGTGGTAGGAGCAGCGAAGAAGCTTGAAGCAGACGTGGGTCCTTTAACTGGTCTACCCGTGAAAATAGCAAGGGGTATTGTCAACAGGCTCTCCTCAGGCCCAGAGGTTCAGAGACTGTGTGCTTTTGCGGTGGATTCCCTAGACTTGATGCTTTCGAAGAGGGTCTTGAATACATCACCTGATACCATGATCCAAGGTCGTCTTTATTTTATGGCACTGGAAAAAAAATGAGCCACATTTATGGATTTTCTATGAGCCTATGATGTAATGGTGGCAATCTATAACAAGAGGGCTGAAAAACTTGTATTAGCCATTGTTTTGAGTCTTTACCTCGATATTTTTCACATCAAAACATGGCCTTGCAGGATTTCTAGTCTCCTTGTTATAAGTGTTGCCCTCAAACCATGGGATTTGGCATGCTGCTCCTGGAAAATCCATGACACTTTCTGCTATGAAAGTGCTCTCTCTTTCCCCCTCTTTCTGTACACACACTCACACACATATATGTTATGTATGTATATGTGCCTATGTATACCTCTTTTTGGTCTCGTGTATATTTGTATCGGCTAGAGGCAATTGGTAACCTACCACTAGCACATATGATGTTTATGTTTGCAGATTCTAAAACGATGGCTCCAAACATTGTCAGATTTGAACATGCATGTGCCTCTTCTCTTACACTGATTTTGGGGTCGGAAGATCCATCTCCAGAAAGTGTCGTGGGCTATACCTTATGGCATCGCAAAGCTGATGATATGAACTATCCAGAAGAACCAACTTGTACATTGTTAGCACCAAACACAAGGTTTCTGCTCTCAGGTCTAACTCCGGCTACGAATTATCTTTTCAAGGTGGTTTGCTTTGATGGTCAAGGAGAGTTGGGTACTTGTGAAGTTCAGTATCGAACAGGTAGTTCTGGAGACGAAGCCCTACATCTGAACCCAAAGCATTTGGTAGATGAGAGAAGTCAAAGTCCAACTACCAATTGTAGCAGTTTGTCTAATCCTTCTTCATTGGAAGAAGAAACTAACATTGGCAAGCCCTACAGTAATGAGAATGGGAAGAGAGAGAGCAGTTATCCTTCTTACTGCAACAATGCCGACCAAAATGTTTCTTCCAATTTGTCTGATGATGCCACCAACAGAACTAGCAGAGGTCATGGAGGAACCCGGGGAGATTCAGTGTCTGTGTTGGATGAGGAACATAGCATGGGAAAACTAAATGCCATTCCAATTTCTGAAGCCATTGATCTTCAGAAAAAACCGTATTCAAATGGCCAAACAAACGAGGCGACAAGCGCTGATAATGGGCCAAATACTCCTGTTAAGATTTGCATGGAATGTGTGCCTTTTGCAGGTAGTTCAGAAGCTGGTTTGCCTATTACTCCCTGCAAATTGGAGAATATCAAGGATGGGCTAGTAAGGAATGGTAGACCCAATCTTAGCAATAAGGATCTAGATGACGGGTGTGGGAAGGAAGGGGAACCCCAAGCTGGCAGCTCGTCAAAGAAGAGAAGTGGGGAAAGGCAAAATGAGGTATGTGCTGGAATAGGTGACAAGGATTTTGAGTACTATGTAAAGGTGATCAGATGGTTGGAGTGCGAGGGACATATCGAGACAACGTTTAGGCAGAAATTCCTGACCTGGTATAGCTTGAGAGCAACCTCACAAGAGGTGAGGGTTGTGAAAGTCTTTGTTGACACTCTCAATGAAGATCCAGCATCTCTTGCAGCGCAGCTTGTTGACACTTTTTCAGAAGTTATTTCAAGCAAGAGATCTCCTGCTGTGCCAGCAGGGTTTTGCCTGAAGCTTTGGCATTGATGGATTCAAAAATGGGTCCTGGTTCCATGGAATGAATTTGAAATGCAAACCCAATGAAGGTTTGTCTAGCCATAATTCTTTGAACCCCAAAAAATGTTTTGACATTCTTGTTTTAGACTATCCATCATTCATATTTAATCATTGGGATTTGCTCATTGTCTTCTCAACCGGAAAGCATTGAAGTTCATATTGTTTTATACTACAGTTCCTGCCTCATTCACAGATATGCTATATTTGGCTAGTCATTCATCATAAAAATTCTAGTCATACTAACATTTTGAGTTTATGTATTATTCCAGAACAAGAAGAAAACAGAATCTATATTTAGCAGCCTTAATCTTCTCTGCATGTTACATTAATCAATGCTTATGTTTTATATCTATCCATTGCAATGCAGGACAATACTTGTTGTGTCGTGACCAGTTATATTCATAGGATTTCCCAAACAACCTTTCGACCCAAACCATCACATGGGAAGCTATGAGATATTAGGTGCATGCTATAAACAAACAAGACGACATACTACTTGAAAAAATTGAGCTGCCACTATCCCACAGTGTTGGAACTGGATGGTTCAGAGGTTCTCGTTGCTGATGGTAGAGGATCTGAGCTTTCATTGTCTCCACTGACCGATCCATTTGGTTCAAATAAAGATTCCAAATACTGAAATTTTGGATATGGAGGTGGAGTGATTTCCATTTCTCCTCCCAACATCTTCACCACAGTGCTCATCATTGGTCTTAATTCTGGCTGGTACTGAACACACCAAAGAGCCACCATTGACATTCTCTCTGCCTGCTCTCTGTCTCTCTCCTCAATACCACAGAGGTTCAGCATCTCTGCTAATTCACCATTCTCAATCATTTCCCATGTCCATCGGGGAAGCCATTTTCGAGTATCGCTTAAGTTAGCTAAATAGTTTCTCCTCCTCCCTACAATCTCAAATAAGAGCATACCATAGCTATATACATCACACTTGTGAGTTACAGGATATGGCTTCCACAGCTCAGGAGCGACGTATCCTCGTGTTTCTCTTAGGCCGGTCATCATTACATGACTGCTTTCTCTGCTACAAAGCTTCGCCAATCCGAAATCTGCAACTTTAGCATTGAAGTTTCGATCAAGAAGAACATTTTCAGGCTTTATATCGTAATGAATAATTCTCTGTTGGCATTCCTCATGTAAGTATGCTATTCCTTTAGCTGTTCCTATTGCAATCTTATGCAACTTCCCCCACTCAATTTCCGAGTCACTGAACAAATATCTGTCGAGTGAACCCTTTTCCATGAACTCGTAAACAAGGGCTCTGATTGTTGGATCAAAACAGAATCCATAAAGTCTAACCAGATTCATATGATAAGTTCTTCCAATGGTACTTACTTCGGCCATGAACTGTTCTTCAATTCTGCTATCCGGGTTATTATTAAGCTTTTTGACAGCAACTTGCACTCCATCTGGGAACTCTCCTTTAAACACTTCTCCAAAAGCACCAGAACCCAATTCAGTGGTGAAGTTTTGAGTGAATTCTTCAAGTTGCCGACGTGAAAACCTTTTGGGTTTTCCTTTGGTAATTGTGCTGCGAAATCTCTCCATGGTAGTTTCATGGACCCGAGGGCCCTGAGCTCTTGGGTAATCAGGTGGTATAGCCACCACAAAGCTGTCGCTTCTAGGAGGAATTGCCATATCTCCCAGAAGCGATTCCTGATCCGTGGTATTGATCGGGGCATATGCAGGAAAGGCTATTCCTGCTTTCTTCAAGAATTCGATTACTTGAAGCACTACAACACCTATTATCCTTGCAATTATTGCAACTAAACTTGCTGTAATATAAGTGGAATATTAAGATCAGCATAGCAAAAAACTTGGGCATATAAAAGAACATATCAAGGAAATCATTTGGTTTTAAGAGCTTACCAACAACAGCTATCATGAACCATTTCGACGCTAATTTCAAGCTATCATCGCCTGAAGAAGTCATTCTTACAAGTTGCTGAGAAGAAAGAAGATGGTGAGGATGAAGAAGTGTTTTGAGGATTTTGATCGGTTTAGGAATATGTTTTCTTTTCCAGGTTTGACTATATTTTTACCTGCTTAACAACGCGTTTTCCCCCGCACACACGTACATATATTAGTTATAACTTGTGTCTGAAGGCACAATAAAACATAAAATTTGATCGTTTAAAAAATTAATCCTACTATAGTAAATAATAATTTTTATTTCTTCATTTATTTGATTACATTACTTAAAATTAATTTTTATTTATTATTTTTTTAAAAATAACATCAAAATTTTCTCAAAATGTATAATTCGACAATTTTTTTTCAACACGTGTATATTATCGTGTATGAACAATGTATGAAACAATAATTATGTTAAACTACAAATTAATTAAATATTAAATGATTAAACATATGATAGAATTGAGTGATGAATCTATCAAAATTTGCCTGTGCCTTAAGGTACTATGTAAAACAAAAAAATTGGAAGCAATTACCTATGCGCACGAATGCGCATACGTATTATAACGATAAAAAATTCAAACAAAAATTCAAACTTGTTGCACAATCAAAAGAAACCAAAATTCAACTCATTGACCAAGCACAACATTTGGAATTCTACCTTGTAGAAAAAAAATATTCTGAATTTTATCGTGAGTTCTTTGAATTCTTTATATGAGAAAACCAAAATAATCTGCCCATTGATTTTATCGATCCGAGGTGCCAAACATGCTGAGGCTTTAAAGTAGGATAAATTTTGAAAATATAATACACAAATTCCCTTTGCCAAAAAAATAGGTAAGATTGTAAGATGCAAATAATCACCATTCAAGATCACAACAATCTCCGAAACCCAACAAAATGACATAAGAATTTTAAATAATAGCTACAAATATGCCTCCATCTTATAACATTCACCACCATTCATCTTTTCTTTTCTCATTATTGACATAAAACAAAACAAAATCAACATTCACATTGCTTCATTTTTAGTATCACCATTATCCCACTACCGTTGGCCACCGCCATCCACTACCACAACTCACCATCACTCATTGTCGTTCACTGTCACCGTCAACCACTGTCATCCACCCCCACTACATCTACTACCACTCTCATCATTCGTCACCACTCACCATCACCGTCGTCCACAAGCACCTGTCGTCACCCATCATCACTCACACCTATCACCATCATTGTTACCACCACCACAACAACCCACTACATCCACTACCACCGTCGTCACCCTACCACGACCACTACCAACCACCATCACCATCGCCCATCACCACCACAACCACTATCATAACTCATGGCTGTCACTACCATCATCGTCACCCAAAACCTATGAAACACGAATACTTCAAAAGGGTCAAAGTATCCGTATCGGATACTTTAGGATACGAATACGCGTCGGATACGTAGTAGATACGTCTGAGAAGTATCCTAAAATAAAAATAAAAAATTTAAATTTCGGATACGATTGGGATACGCCTAGGATACGACGGAGTATTACTCGAATTTTAAAAAAGTATAGGGGCACAAGAACAAATATATTTAGGCCCTTCTTGCAAAAAAAAAATATATTATGCAAAGCAAAACTCAAAAACCCTATCTACTTTTATTCCACAGCCGAACAACCCCTTCAGTCGACGATCGACGATCGTCTCTCTTAGGGGTGGCAATCGAGTCGTATTGTGTCGGGTTCGTGTCGTGTCGAACATTAGTCAACCCTAACTCAACTCATTTAACTAATTGTGTCGTGTCGAGTTAACCTGTTTATTTTCGTGTCGTGTTCGTGTTTGTATTTGTGTTGACCCACATAAACTTTGAATAAAAAATTTAACTCTAAGATTTTATTTTCACTTAATTGAATCTCTCCTCATATTTTTTCTACAAACTAAAAATTAACCTAATAATAATAATAATAATAATGAGTAATAATATCTTTTTTTATACAATAATTATGTCAATGCTTAATAAACAGTTCTAAATAATTAATATTTTATTTCTATAATACTAATTAAATATGTTAATCGTACACTGCGGAACCAAATTAAACATTAGAAGTAATGGAAAAAATAAGCTATCAAAACATAAAAACTCATACATGCAACGAAAAGGTCAGGATAATCTCTTTCGAGTTAAAAATTTCGTGTTGACGGGTTAAGCGGGTTGAACCCGAACACGACCCATTAATATTTCGTGTTGACGGGTCGTGTCATACACGGGTTCGTGTCAAAAAATAGTCAACCCAAACCCATTTATTCGTGTCGTATTTGTATTTAGTTATCGTGTCGTGTCAAAAATTGTCACCCCTAGTCTCTCTCTCTCTTTCTCTCTCTCTCACTAACGATCGACGACGACCTCGACAGCATCTCTCGACGACGGGTAAGCTCTCTCCTCTCTCTATTTTTCTATCTCTCTCTATTTTTATGTCTCTCTATTTTGAGCCTTGAATTAGGGTTTGCCATTTAGGGGATTTTTTGGGGCCTTGAATTAGGATATTTGTAATTAGATGTTTTAAAGATGTTTTCCTTCACTCAAGATTCAAATTGTAATCATCCGAAGACAGTTGAAGATTTTCACAAAGAACTGCCCAATTCAAAGGTTCACTCAATTCCCAGTTTTCTTGATTTCCTCATAACAATTCGAGCAATTCTTGTTTGGTTTGCAAGAAAATGTAGTGAAGACATAACCACGTTTTCAATTTCAATCTCAGATTTTCAATACTGGAGAAAATTATAACTTACCCACCAAATTTGGCATAGAGAACCATGAAAACATTAATGTCTAAAGTTCAAGACTTATTTTTTCCCTCTTATATTTGGCATAGAGAACCAAAATTATTGAATTTCTATCCATGACCAGTGGTATGTCATTGATGTCATTGAATTTCTATCAAATATTCTCCTAACAATAGTAGTATGCCATTGACCACCTTTGAATTTTACTGTATTTAAATTTTACTACACTGCTGATTTATTTTATTAAATTAATAAATAATAATTATAGGAGAATGAGTACGGGTACGGAAAGTATGAGCTCAACTGATGGAAGTGGCAGTGGAAGCGCCACTCAAGATGATAATTCTCCACTTTGGGCTTTTGTTACTAAATTAGAAAAAAGGGGGGAAGGAGGTGGAAATTATAGATTCCAATGCAATTTTTGTCGGAATGAGTATAGTGGATCATATTTTCGTGTGAAGGCACATTTATTGAAAGTTACTGGTCAAGGGGTTAAAGTGTGCTCTAAAGTGACTCCCCAAAAACTTATTGAGATGCAAAGGTTAATTGAAGAAGTAGATAATAGGGTCAAAATAACTATGCCAAAGAAAGTTCCATTGCCACCTTCCTCTTTTGAGGCCCCTATAACTAGGAGTATGAGGATATCAGAAACTAGAACATTTAGAATGGAAGGTTTTGAACCAAGAAAAAAGAAGGCGATTGGAACTAGTACTTTGGAGAAAGCTTTTAACTTGGGTATTCGGGAAGAATTGCACTCTCCCATTGCACAAATGTTTTTTTCAGGTGGCTTGCCTTTTCATTTAGCTAGGAGCCCATATTATGTTAGTTCTTATACATTTGCTGCCACTAATTTGATTACTGGTTATGTACCACCTAGTTACAATGCATTGAGGACCACGCTACTTCAAAAGGAAAGGGCACATGTAGAAAGGTTGTTAGAGCCAACTAAATTGTCATGGAAGGAAAATGGAGTGAGCATTGTTACAAATGGATGGACTGATTCACAAAGAAGACCTCTTATCAATTTCATGGCTGCATCAGAATCTGGGGCAATGTTCTTTAAAGCTGTCAACTGCGAGGGTGAGATCAAAGATAAGTTTTTTTTTGCGAACTTAATCAATCAAGTAATTACAAAAGTTGGACCACAAAATGTGGTTCAAGTAATTACTGATAATGCTCATGTTTGTTCTTCTGTCGGATTAATCATTCAAAATGAGTTCCAACATATCTTCTGGACCCCATGTGTAGTGCACACATTGAATCTTGCCCTTAAGAATATTTGTGCAGCAAAAAATCTTGAGAAGAATGCAGTTATTTATGAGGAATGTCACTGGATTACAGAAGTTGTTAGAGATTTAGTAACTATCAAAAATTTCATCATGAATCATTCTTTGAGATTGTTTATCTTCAATGAGTTTGTGCCTTTGAAGTTGCTTGCTGTTGCAGACACTTGTTTTGCATCTGCTATTATAATGATGAAAAGATTTAAACTCATCAAGCGTGGTCTTCAAGCAATGGTAATTAGTGAGAAATGGTCTTCCTACAAAGAAGATGATGTTGTGAAAGCGGCATTTGTGAAAGAAAACATCTTGAGTGACATTTGGTGGGATAAGATAGATTATATACTTTCTTTCACATTGTCTATTTATGAGATGTTGAGGGTTTGCGATACAGACATACCATGTCTTCATTTGGTTTATAAAATGTGGGACACAATGATTGACAAGGTGAAGATAGCTATATATAGGCATGATGGGAAGCCAGATAATGCAAGGTCAATCTTTTATGTTGTGGTACATCAAGTTCTAATTGAGAGATGGGCTAAAAGTAACACACCTCTTCATTGTCTTGCACATTCTTTAAATCCAAGGTGACAACTTTCTTTTTTGTTTTTACTCTTAAATTACTTTTTTTTTTTTGCTTATCGAGTTGGTTTTGATAACTTCTAATTTTACAATATAGGTATTATAGTGCACAGTGGCTAAATGAAAATCTCAACCGTGTTCCTCCTCACATGGACAAAGATATTTCATCTATGAGAAATAAATGCTTTCAAAGATACTTTCCGGATCCACTAGAGAGAATGAAGGCTAATACTGAGTATGCTAAGTTCTCTAGTTTTTTGGATCAATTTGGAGAGCACGACTCAAGAGTACATCGAGGATTAATGGAACCTCTCATGTGGTGGTTTTCTCATGGGTCTCCTGCAC
This sequence comes from Ilex asprella, assembly GCA_023539305.1. Classification (NCBI taxonomy): domain Eukaryota; kingdom Viridiplantae; phylum Streptophyta; class Magnoliopsida; order Aquifoliales; family Aquifoliaceae; genus Ilex; species Ilex asprella. The sequence goes on along the minus strand of CM042188.1, from coordinate 41,283,902 downwards.
CAATGCTTTAATCTTTAGCATTGAAATTACTTTGTCAACCTTGTTCCTCATCTTGCAGTGAAAGAAATTGGAGTACTTACTCTTTCATTACTTCCATGAAAAGGAACAAAATGACATCACTTCGTGCCCAAGATTTGGTTTTTGTACACAACAATCTTCGTCTCTTATCGAGGAGGAGTAAACAATACATGGAAGGAGATATGAAGCTATGAGACATTGGTGGAGATGCATTTGATTCATTGGAGGGTGCTGGGTTGCTTGAAGTTGCAAGTCTTTCACTTAATGAGCAAGAGATGGAAGCTATGCTATTCCAAGATAGAGGGGATAAAAATGAAG
>CM042188.1:41246192-41260189 GCA_023539305.1 Ilex asprella | reverse complement strand
GGCCATTTGAAGAATGGTTCGTCCCTGATTTTGTGAAGGAGCTTATAAATCGGTTCCTTGAACACGGTATGGACTCCTTTAAAAGAGCTTGCCGAGGGGGGTGTTAATCCCTTCCGGAGGGTTACACCCTCACTGTCTCTGTCTTTCTTCCTGGATGAAAGGGGTTTTGCTTTGCCTGTTGTCATCTCGTCTTCTATCCGTGAATATTTATTTATCCGTGCCATTAACTCGCCCATATCGGATGGAGTCTTCTTGGTCAATGACCGATATAGATCGGTTTTCCTTGACAGACCTAGTCTGAAAGAGGCAGCCGCCATGATTTCTGAGCACCCCTCCACCTTATTGACCTCTTCCCAGTACCGGGTGGCATACTGGCGGAGTGTTTCACCCTCTTTTCGTCTCAGGGTCAGTAGGGACCCTACGTCCTTGGGACGTTTACTCCCTGTGATGAACCGAGCAGTGAATTGCCTGGTGAGCTCCTTCCAAGATCCTATGCTGCTGGGGGGGAGAGTTTCAAACCATTTCATGGCTGAGTCTCCCAGGCTCATGGAGAACACTCGACACAACAACTGCTGGTCCGAATGGTACAAAGACATCATCTGTTTATATTGCCTGAGGTGGGCCTCGGGGTCGGAGCGCCCGTCGTAAGTTTTGAATCTTGGCACTGTGAACTTCTCTGGCACGTCCATATCCATGATTTCCCTGGTAAAGGGAGACGACAAGGTCCCGTCGTCGGTGTCGTCTTCCTGGGGGACTCCATTCCTTCTCCTATAGTCGAGCCGGGCTTTGAGGTCGGCATCCCGCACAGGGGGATCTGCGAAGTGGTACCCGCGCAGATCGACATCGCCTCCCCTCCCTCGGAACCGGTCGGGTTGAGTTGGGTCCTGCTCGGAGTCCCCCTTATCTCGCACGGACAGACTCCGTCGGAGGTCGTCCCAACCCAAGGGTTTTGCTTTTTTTGCTCTGACTTTTGGAGGGCACTGCTTACCCCTAGATCGTTTCAGAGCTCTAGAGCTTTCAGCCTTGCTGTTCAGGTGATCGCGTAGATCCTGTGTCTCCCTCCTCCTCACGGAGGGTTCCTGGGAACGGAACGAGCTGCTAAATCTTTCACAGGAAACCGCAACTTTGTTAAGGCGGCTAAGGACATTAACGTTATCCTTTTCCAATTGTCGCAACCTATCTCCAAATTTTTCTTCTATAACTTCAGCTAGCTGACGAGCTAGTGGGGCTGTTCCTCCGGATCTGATGCCCATACTGGTCTGCGGAGTTTGTTTGCCTGGTTGAACGGAAAACCTCCGGTCGTGGCTGTCTCCGTGACCTTCTGCTCTTGAACGAGATGGAGGAGGCGACTCGCGAGTCCTTTGTTGAAGTTCTTTCCCCATCTGACGTGTGTTCACCATGGTTGACGTTTGTTAGGAAAATGTATCGTTTCCCACAGACGGCGCCAGATTGTGCGGGCAAATTCATGCACAATGTATATGGAAACAAACTTCTCCCTTGGCGAAGACGCGTCAGTCGAGGATCCGGTTATTTGTTTCACCTGGAGTAGATTGAGATGGGGAAAAGAGGCCTAAGGAGTGGTGATGAATTGGTCTTGGGGTCGCCTGACCAGTTCTGGGGGAACGCTAACAGGACCTGAACCACAGAAAACAGGGTTAGAAGGGTGCCGGAGTGTTTTCCGGCTTATCCCCTCCGACGATCAAGTCAGTATGAGAGGAAGAAGAAAACAGTGTATGATTGTCGTGGTGAGGTTTTTCATACCTTTGCTTCATGTTCTTGTGGAGTATTTAAACCTCTGAATGCTCATCATTGCTAGTGATTTGATTAATAGGTATTGTCAGGAATTGGACAGTGTGTCCATGATTTGTCGCAGGAAATAACCAGGTATTAATCGCTCGGTCTGCCGAGGGCACAATAGCACCCGCTCGGCGCAATGCCTCATAAATGCTCTGAGGTGGAGTATTAAATGCTCCCCCCTCGGTACTAAGGTATTAAATGCCCTGGTGAAGGAGCATTTAATACCATTACCCCTTGGCCCCAAAAGCCCATCATGGGGTCCCATCAGAAGGAGGATTCATTAAATGTTTGCGTCTGCCAGCGTTGTTTTGGCAGGCTCCGCAATCTTCATCATCACCATCTCTGACACTCGAGGCCACGTGTCGGCATCCCATAGGTCTACTGTCTCATCCTTCTGACTCACCTGACTCGTCTGAACAAAAACCCTATGCACCATGACTAGATTGTCAAATCCTCCAGTCATCAGTAGTAGACGTGAAGTCAGAAGGTACAGGCTATCTTTCATCGGGACCGAGGGACACGCGCCTGGCTCTCATGACTTGGGGATTTCCTTCCTTCGACGTGTTGATATCGAGGACACGTGTCCTAATCCCCGATGTCTAGAAACGGTACCCCGAGGACACGTGTCCTGACTCCCAGGAGTAGGGGTGCAATGTCCCCGAGGTGATGATACCGAGGACACGTGTCATGGTACCGACCTTTCTTTTACGGATTCCCGAGGACACGTGTCATGATCACCGAGATCCCACTAAATAGTCCCATCATATTTCAATACATTTTATTGTGCCTACCTTATCATTGTCTTACATATTCTATGGACATGTCCGATTAAGTTTGGATATGTTGTGGTCATTTAGTAATTTTCTGTTTTTTTAAAAAAAATAACATGGGTCTCAATTTGCTATTATACAAAAATTACGATAGAGTAAGTGCATAAACCTTTGGGATCAAATTAAAAACTAGTTTGAATTTTGAATTGCATGCTTATAGTTTAGTTGTTTTAGGGCTTGCAATTTTATCTTTAATTTTTTTAATTGAATTTAAAATTATAAGTTGCATTGACAAAAAAATCTTTTTAATTGTCATGCAACTTTTTTTTTTATCAATGGTAATTATATAATTGATGAGTACTCCACCATTGAAAATTTCCTAGTTGGTTATAGATTGTAGGCTCATTACAAGAGCACTAATTATTTCTCGTGTCTGAAGGCACGGAGTAATAAAAAAAATGTTAACAATAAGCATATTTGTATTCACACTCAAAATGAGATTACAAAGATAAATGAGAGAAAAATGAATTTAAACATCGATTGTAGTGGGGGCGAGTGGTGGTGAGTGGGTGACGATGACCGATTGTGATGATGGCAGTCGTGGATGGCAATAGTAATAGTAGTGGTAGGGGTGATGGTGGGACAGTGACAATGGTGATAAGATGGTAACAGCGGTGGTAATGGTAGGGGGTGATTGTAGTGGGGATAGTGGTTGTGACACCCCAAAATCCGCGGGTCATTAGTTAACCGTTGACAACTCGTCAACCCGCAAAAATATCCGTGGATGTCGCATAACCCGACACCACGTTAAAAGCATCATTTAATTGAGATTATAATTTACAATGTAACTCATGTTCTAACATTCATTTAATCCAATCCAAGTCCAAAACAACATGATTCATGACAGTCCAGCAGGGTCCAATTTGGTCATTAAAAGGAAGGAAATTCAAAACCCAAAACTTGGCAAAACAATATTAAAATTTCAGATTTTTGGAAGAGCTACCTGTAGCTCGGGTCCATTGAAAAAATATTATTTGTTGACTACCAGTAGCTAGTGCCTTCTAGGCCACGACTACCTGTTGACTACCGGTAGCTGTTACCTTCTGGGTCACGACTACCTGTTGACTACCGGTAGCTGTTACCTTCTAGACCATGAGCTACCGGTTGACTACCGGTAGTTCGTGCCCAAAAGGTAAAATTTTACTTATTAACTACCGGTAGTTCCTTCCAGTAGGTTCAGCCCAGATTTGCCTACTTCACTTGTTTTTTATTTTCAATTCATTCCAAACATTTTTAAAACCAACCAAACTCTTACAAAACATGTATTTGGTCATCCAATATGGTTTATATAAGATTTATTACAACATTCGCATGCGATTTCATTTAATTACATGTCAAACTAAATATTCATCGTAATTTTACAAATTAGTCAAAATAAGCCACATTCCGATTTCTTCATCCATGAGGCTCAAAGTGAGAACCATCCACCGGCGTAAAACCCGTACCTGAAATATTTTTTTTTTAAGGGTGAGCTACACTCAATAGAGTGTTTTCTAAATAGGCTACTCTCAAATCCAAATGCACATGAAATGCTCATATGCAACCTATTCACCATTCATACATTCCAAACATGAATATGCTATGAATGTTGAAAATTTTCAATGCAATACTATGGAATGAGATGAGACTCACTCTCAGTACCCAACTCGAGTCCTTCCTGGTTCTTCGACACATGTCATTGTTAATGTGCATTTTATCCGTCATCTATGATTCCGAGCCCTTCTCGGCTCTCCAACACATGCGATTTCTCATGTGTATGATTTCGTCACCTATGTTATACATCAAATGACATTTATCAATCCGGGGTCTTATATGGGGTGGGTATTTATGGACTTACACCAACGGCACCCAACCGACACGAAATTTATGGACTTCCACTAACGGTCCCGCTTACACCGACACACTTTATGGATTAATACCAACGGAAGTGCGTATCCGAATTACCGGGCCTTGCACCCAAGGGATCTTCTAGCCCTTCTTGCTAACCCCAACCCTTAACACTATGCAACCGTGCGACTCGGCCAAGTCATCAACCTAACTTACTCGAGCCCATTTGTCATACACCAAGTGTGGTGTTGGCTATACCATGCACACACACCCACTCGATTGCGATGTTTTTGTACATATGCAATGCAATGTCTCATTACAACCATAACATGATGTTCAATATGCTATGTGTGTCATATGAACTATTTCAAACCCAATTCACATAATCCATGACAAATTATATCAAAAGCATATAATTCTCACGACTTACAATGTTAATAAACTAATATGCATTTATTAACATTTTACCTAAAACTCAAGTTCAAACATGTCATCTCATATTAAGCAATAACACACTTCCAAGTCATAGCATAATGTAAACATATAACATGCCTATAATTCACATAATTCAAAAAATTTTATTAAACAATTTTTACATACTCATTTCAAGATAGAATATATTCTGCCTAATTTCAATACTCATTTCATCAAAATCACTTCTTTAGGTAAGTCATATATATTTATATTTACCTACCCATTTTAATATAACATTCAAAGTTGTGAATAGACTTAAGTAGGAGAAACCTCTACTGTTGTAGTGTGAAGAATGTCCTTGGGAAGCTTCAATAAATCAACCTAAGCTCAAATCCAATTTCTTCAAATTTTTGATTTTTTCACTTTCGGTGAAAGCCCATGTTTTTGATACGTAGACGTAGCTCTTGACGAGGAGAACAACTTTCCCTCAAACAGATTCGAGCACCGTAGCTCCGTAGAACATAGAGAAAAAGTGGAGTTTTTCTCTCTTTTTCCTCTCTTCTCTCTACCGCTTTTCTATCGGCTGAGAAAGGCTAAAACAAGTGGAAAAAAATTAGATTTTTTCCCTATTTATATTTTTAGAATACTTGGCTCACAATTAGTCACACGTCTCTTTTAATTTCGGGTCCGTTTTCATCTCGAAACCATTAAATTTCGCCTCCTTTAAGTTTAAAATATCTTTATTTTAAATTGATCTCGATTATTTCCCAAAAATCATAATTTTATTAAATTTTTTGTATTTGGGTATCCCTGGGTCTGACCACCTCGTAAAACGCAAAAAACCTGACTATCTGAAATTTGATAAAAATTGACATGGTAACTAGATTTCGCGAGATGAATCCAACGGTGAGGTCCGTTTCGTCATCCCGAACTTTAGAAAAATTTAGGTTCACAACCTTAACTATGGTGGTAATTTACCGTTTTGTCCTCTCCAGAAAAATTTAAAATTTCTCTGGGTTTTATAGTGGTGGCTGCAGTAGTAGTGGTGGTGGGGGCGGTGGTTGTTGTGGAATAAGTGGTGGTGGTGGTGGTGACAATAGCGGTGATGGTAGGGCAGTACATGGGGTAGTGGTGTTGGTGTGACGACAGTGATGACGGTGGTGGTTGTTGTGGTAGAAGTGATGGTGTGTTGAGGGTGGCGACGACAATTACAGTGGTGGTGGTAGAACGGTGATGGTGAGGGTGGTGGTGGTAGTGGAATAGTTTCAAATACTATTTTTTTTTTTACGTATTTATAAGAAGTTGTAAATTCTGAAAATATTTTTAAAAAATTATTTCAAACACACCAATAGGTGTCCATTTTCCCTATTAAATTTGAGGGTTAATATTAACCGTTGGATTAAATTTAAAAAGATCTCAACCGCAAAAAATAAAAATCATGTTGTTTATCTTTTAAAATTTGAATTATATTGTACTTTATTATATAGATTAGTTATTGTTTGTATCTGAAGGCATAGTGTCATAAAAAATGGTAAACAATAAATATATTTGTATTTATATCTAAAATTAAATCACAAACATAGAGAAGAGATAAATAAATTTAAGCATAAATTTGTAGTGGAGGTGAAAGGTGGTGGAGCGACAATGAGTGGCAATGACCGTGGTCATGGTGGTGACGGCCAGTGTGGCGACGATAGTGGTGATGGCAGTGGCGGTGGTGATGGTGATGGTGATAGTGAAATGGTGGTGGCAGTGGTGGTGGTTAGAGCTGTTAATCAAGCCGAGCTTGAACATTATTTTAGACTTATTTATGAGTAAATAGTTAAACAAGTCAGCTCATTTATGTGTAAGGGGGCGATGATGGCAGTGGTGACTGGAGGTGGTGAGGGCGAGGGCGATGACGACTACAGTGGTGGTGTGGCTGCGATGGCAGTATTGGTAATGGAGGCGACGGGGGTGGTGGTGCTAGATGTAATGGTAGGATGATTTCAAATACTATTTTTTTTAAAGTACTTATGAGAAATAATTTCTAAAAATACTTTTAAAAAATCACTTTAAACACGGTCATTTTTTATTATTATTAAATTTAGGATGTTAATATTAGCCGTTAGATTAACTTTAAAATAAAATTAAAGCGATCTCAACGGTGAATAGTAAAAGTCATTTTGTTTATCTTTTGAGATTTAAATTATAAGCTACTTTATTATATAGATTGTTATACTTACCAAATTGTTTACTAAAATTTGTATATTAAATCAGTGTAGGTGGTTAGATCAGTGAGTCCCACACAGTTTCACTAAACATTCAATGCATAAGATTTCACCACATCGTTTGAGATACAACATTTAATAAACTCATTTGGGATGAATAGTTTTATCTTGAATACAGAAAATGGAATAGTGTCAAATTGATTACTAACGAAAATCTGTAGTGATGGGCATACCTTAGCCTCGTGCCCAAAATATTTACACCTAACGTGCTTCAATTGATGAGAAAAAACTGAACGGTTGACATTGCTATTAGTTCATAATATTAAGGATATAAATTAAAATTTTTTATGTTGGAAGGATACAAATTAAAAATTAAAATATCTTACAGGTGTAAAGTAAAATTAGCCTAAATAACACGTGGAAGGACGGTACCAACTCGTAATTGGACTTCATGCCTGCCTGGACCTTCAGGCCCATATCCACTGAGCCCTAGATATTTCACTTATTCGTCGTCTCCTACTAATGCGCTCGCTCATATCAACAGCTCTCACCGTCTCTCACTTTGTCTCTCTCTCTCTCTCTCTTCTCGCACGCCCCCACACACCAAAGAATGGCATCCAATGAACAACCTAGCGAAAATGGCTCTACTAATTCCCCTAAGCTAGACCCAACCGAAACACCCGAACCCACCACTAAGACGGAGGCCACCGAGCAGCCACCAACAACAGAGACAAAAACCGGGGAGAACCCTCCCCCACCACCATCCTCCGATTCAGCTGCTCCGACGGTAACCGCCTCTACGAAGACGACGACTCGTTCTGCGGAAGCGGACAAGAAATGGCCAGGATGGCCAGGGGACTGCGTGTTTCGACTAATCGTGCCGGTGTTGAAGGTCGGTAGCATTATTGGACGGAAAGGGGAGCTCATCAAGAAGATTTGTGAGGAGACGAGAGCCAAAATCCGGGTTCTTGATGCCCCACTTGGCACTCCTGATCGCATTGTCAGTCTCTCTCTCTTTCCCCCTATCTATCTATCTACCGCGTACACCTACATATAGATAACATTAACATTTATACATTACGTATGCTTATATTTCTGTTTCTGGGGTTTTTCTTGATTGCTAGGGTTTTGGCTTCAATGTGTCTTTTTCCGTCATAATGTATGGACAGTGTTTGTTGCTGTTTGTGGGAGACAATTGCATGCAATTAGTGGGAGAGTTGTGAAAAATCCCTTTTGATTCCCGTGAATTTGTGTTAAATTGGAACTTTATATGTTTTTTGGCTTGCTCTTTTTTTTTTTTGGGTCAGACCATCCGGTATCCAAAAGACATTTTGGGGTCCGACTAATCCGAATTCGAGCCGGGTATAAGGGCGGCAAAGCTCTTCCTATCCTACCGAACGCAGTGGCGTTCTCAAGACTCAAACTCAAGGTCTTGGTTAAACTAGAACAATCATTCTTTACATGCCTATTACTAGGGTTTTCTCCTCATACGACTCATATGCATATAGACAGTGAAATGGACCATTGTCTGGTGACTGCAAAAAGTGTGGTAGACAACATTATTGTTTGCAAATAATGGAAGAATTGGGTAAAAGACTTTTAGATTGTGAATTAGTGGTAAATTGGAACTGTTTTTTTTTATGTGATTATGTCTTTACATGCCTATTTCTAGGGTTTTCTCTTCAGTTGTCTACATAGAGTGAGAGGGGCCTTTATCTGGTGCAGTGCTAAAAGTGTAGTACCAAGAATGCAATATAGCCAGTTTGTGCAAATAATGCCTGAGGTTATGTCTGGATATGATTTTCCTCTAGTTTGTACCCAGTTTGCTCCCTCTCCCCTCAAAGCATCAATTAACGGGATCTTTATATGTGCACATTGGTTTGTGAAACGCTCTATCCTTTTGCAATAGTGGGAAATTGGAATTGTGTACAAGGTCGGATAAGGCTTTTCTCTAATTCTGATTTCTCTACAATTCTTTAAAAAAAAAAAAATCATATATCTTATATTTAAGCATGACCAACTATGGTCAGGTGGACAGTTGGATTGGAAAGAATTGGAGATAGTTTTAAATTGGATAGGATCCAAACCTTGCAGTGTAAATCTGTCTTTCCGTCTTATGACAAGGGGATGTGACATTTGTTTGTAGTCTTTTTAGGTCTATTGTTGGGGTTGGAGCCACATCTTGCAATGTGAATCTGTCAGTCTTTGTTTCCACGCCTATTATGAGGGCATCCTATTTGATGTTACTAAATCGGGTGTCCTGTGTTTATAGGCTTTCCTGGACTTTATGCAAGTACTCTTAAAATCGACAGAAGTCTTTAGCTTATTATTGTGAGAAAATGGGAATGTTTGCACTGTTTTTTGTTCTTAATGTGTTGTATAGTTACATTTGATTGGTTTTTGGAACTATTCAGCACTCGAAAAAACAACCAAAATATTGTTACACTTGGCTCTTTTGCTTTTATGTTTGACTACTTTGCATAGCCTATTATTAATGGTGGATTTTTTCTTTTCAGAAACTTTGGTGGCTTTCCACATCATTTGACCCAATTTTGTTGCATTTGTTTTCATTGTTCAAACCAATTCATTTAGTTCCTTTGTTTCTGCTTGGTCGATGAGCTCTAGTGTTCAATTGTAATTTTGTTTCTTCAATTTTACAGGTCCTTATATCTGGAAAAGAGGAACTAGAGGCACTAGTATCCCCTGCAATGGACGCTGCAGTAAGAGTATTCAAACGTGTTAGTGGACTGCCTGAGAGTGAGGGAGATGATAAAGCACCTGGAGCAGCTGGGGCTGCATTTAGTTCAATCCGATTATTGGTAGCATCCACACAAGCCATTAATTTAATTGGCAAACAAGGCTCTTTAATCAAGTCAATGCAAGAGAGCTCTGGTGCCTCTATCCGGATTCTCTCAACTGGTATGTTTTAGTTGTTGCCTTGAGCTTGTTAATATTACCATAATTGTTACCTTGTGCAACAAAATTTTTGACACTGTCTTTTATGTTGATAGCTACTAATCTGTCAGGCCTTACGACGTAATATTCATCTTTTTATAGCATTCACAAACCAACAGAGGGGCAAGATCACACTAAAAGTTAAACTCATGGAGACGTTCAATAAACACAATTTGCTTGTTGAACATTAGTGGGCATGCAAAACAGCTAAAAAAATAAAACTAAAATAAAGGGTAAATTTTAGAATGCAACAAACCGGAAGAGAAAAACACAAAATGAAACCCATTGGTTGGTGTAACTGAAATTGTAAATGCAATAATGACCTAGATATAACATTCTCTGTTTTTTTTTGCTTGTCTGTTGTGTCTAACTCACCAAGCAAACGAGGCAAACAATGCTCCAAATATAACAAACATATGACTAATCAGCTCGTTAATAGTAGGTTTGTGTATAGGATAAATTGAATAGATGCCCTTGAACTATGCCACTAGTTTCAATTTGTCCGGTCAAGTTCATTTTTTCTCAATTTTAACTTTATATTGATGAAATTGTATCAATTCATCCCTTTCATTCAAGTCCCTAGTTGAAGCTAATGATAAATCCAAACAAATTGAAGTTGAGGGGACTAGTTGATACAAGTCTCTTGGGCCCTTTCCATTTGTTTTGACTGGGGAACTTTTATCAGATTTTTTTTTTTTGTATTTTCATTTGAGCTGTTCATTTTGATGTTCCGAATCTGTTTTTTTTTTTTTTTTTTGGATTTTTGGCTTTGTTAGTGAAGTCCTATGAAGTCCAAGAGAAATTTATTTCTTACTGATTTTTGGGACCGGCTTGCTATGTACTAATTGGTACGTACAATTGAGTCTGGGGAGATGGCAAGCAGAACACACTCAAACCCATAGACAATAACCTTTCCGAGCTAATTTTATAGAAGGAACTGATTGCTAGATACCGAAGTGGTCGGCATCAGCGATCTGATAGTAATTTTTGAAGGTTAAAATTGAGGCAAAATGAAAATTGCCTGCTCTTGGGGATGTCCCCAGTGTTGAGAAATTTACGGGGCAAATTAGAACGAGTTTCAAAAGATAAAAGGGGCATCCAAGTTATTTTTCCATACACACACACATTAGGTGGGGCAAGTATTATCTGTAAATGTTTCACCTCCTTTTTTGCATGTTTGTTGTGGACCTCAACTGCATAACTTCATCCACTCGAACCAAGGGGTCAAATGATGCTCTCCATATTTGTTCTGCCAGATGAAATGCCAAATGCCAACTCGGATGAGAGGATTGTGGAATTGCAGGGAGAAGCTTTTAAAGTACTTAAAGCTCTAGAAGCAGTGGTGGGGCACCTGAGGAAGTTTTTGGTTGATCATAGTGTGCTTCCCCTATTTGAAAAGAGTGTAAGTTAATTTCTGTTTCATTTTGGTGGTTAATAGATTGAAGCACTGTGATTAAGATTCCTATGCTTTTTTTTTACAGTACAATACTCCAGTCTCACAAGATCGCCAGGTAGAGACATGGGCTGACAAGACAATGCACCACAGTGCTTCGCAAACTGGAATCAGTACTGATTATTCTCTATCAGCTAGGAGGGACTCTCTGTTTCTTGAACGTGAAACTCAGCTGGAGTCGCAACGTTCTTCATCTGCTCTTTCACTGTATGGACAAGATCCTGGACTTTCCGGACTCCGTTCTTCAGGACTTAGTCGTGCGAGTGGTCCTATTATTACCCAGGTTGGTGGTTTTAGATTTTAATTGTTAAGGCATTTAAGTCTAGGTATTGCTGTTACCTAAAAAAAGTGTTTTATTTTCTAGTTTTTGTGGTCTCAATTGCAAAATCTACTATTTTATGTTAAGCCTCTGGAACCTCTGTTCTGCTACCTCCTCATTAGTTCTTTGTGATTCATGAATTCCAAGGCTACAAACTTTCAAACCAGGTTTAGACATATTTCAGTTGACAAAACCTAAATACTTTAACCACATTAGTGTGATATAAGGAATGAAGCAATGTAGTTAAATCTTCTTCCTGAAATTTCTCGTTGGAATCCAAACTAGAGCCATCCTACATGGTTGATAATTTTTCGTCACTAAAGTTTACAGGGGAGGGGGCTAGCGAAGTTCGAATCCGTGACCTATCGGTCCAACGGTGGGCTGCGGAGCCATTAAGCCACTACTGACTTCCTACATGGTTGATATAAATTTCAGTCTGTGTGCTTTGAAGTCAGTCTTTTAAACAACTCCCTGGCAGGCTTTGTATTTTTTTGTGTTGTCTGTTCAACTTGATTTTTGGCAATCCCTGTTATTCTTTCTTATTTTGGTCTTTACTTATGTTAAATATCACTATATAATGCTGGAGTATGTATAGAGCTAGTAAAATAGGGAGGGATGGATGGGTGGACAGTATTCTCTATTTTGATTGTTTACTTGTTATATTTTTTTATATGACTCAATATGATGTTGGGTATTTTTTTATGATCTGCCGCTTCGTCTAATCAGATATCGCAAACAATGCAAATACCGCTGACTTATGCCGAGGACATCATCGGGATTGGAGGGACCAACATTGCATACATTCGACGTACTAGTGGTGCAATCCTCACTGTGCAAGAGAGTAGAGGTCTACCAGATGAAATTACTGTGGAAATTAAAGGGACCTCATCACAAGTTCAGACCGCTCAGCAGCTTATTCAGGTTGGACAAATGCTCTTTTTAATTTTATTTGAAGCTCATTGGCACAAAGTTTTTCCAGCAGATGGGATAGCTTAATTTGAAAATGGAAATGGAAGATACTCTTTTTTCCATTCACAAATAGCCTCCTTGTAAAAAAGTGTGTTAAGAGGACCATTTTTTATGTGCATGATTTCACATGAAGGGAGTTCTTTTAGCAATGGTTATTGGCATGTAAAAGTCCGATAGTTTTTTGTTTTTTTGATCTGAAAAGCAAGTTGATAGTTGCATTCCCCTATTTTTGCAGGAATGCATGAGCAGCCACGATGTTTCAGTTCCAGACAGTTATGGGAAGTTAGACTCGGCTTTGAGGCCTTCCTACTCTCAGTTGGGCAATGAGTCCTATCTGTCGTCGTCCTTTGCAGGACAAACCTATGGTGGCTATGGATCTTCTGGTCTAGGAGGATACGATAGTTATAGGCTTTGAGTCTGTTGGCTCAATCACAAGTGTCCTTCAAGTTTTCCTGCCCAGTCGATTTCCAAATCTCTTTCAGAACATACTATGTAAAGCTTCTATGATTTATGCTTTATTAAGTTGCTGTCTTTTGTTATAAACTCAGTTTCATCAAGTTGCTAGGCATGAAACCACACAGAAAAACTTGGATAAATCGTAGTCCTTTTCATTTGTATTTGATGTGATGATTTTTACTTTGTTCTATTAGTAGCATAAGCTTTACATTATTATGGTCTTGGAATATATATATGTTAGTTATTATGTGTCTAAAAGTACGAAGTACTAAATAAAATTAATAATAAATATATTTATGTTTATATTTAAAATTAAATCATAAATAAAAGGAGAGAGAAATAAATTTAAGTATCGATTGTAATGAGGTGAGCAATGGTGGTGGGAGACAGTGATGGTTGTGGTGGGCGACGATGATCGTAGTGGTTGTTATAGCCATGGACGACAATGGTAATGGTGGTGGTGGTTTTTTAAGTGATAGTCATGGTTGATAGTGGTGGTGGAGGTGAAGTAACAACGGTGGTGGTTGTGGTGGGTGGTGACGATGGTGGTAGTAACAGGTGTGCTGGGGGTGGGGGTGGGCAACGATGGTGGTGATGGTTGTTGATGGTGGTAGTGAAATGATGATGGTAGTGATAATAAATATAAAAATAAGATGACGATGGTGGTGAGTGGTAATCGTGGATGACGATAGTAATAATTGGTGGTGGGTAACGATGATGATGGTGGTGGTGGTGATAATGGTGGTGGGGGCTCTAGGGAGGTGAGG
>CM042188.1:41211476-41239608 GCA_023539305.1 Ilex asprella | reverse complement strand
AGTATATATATATTAAAAAATTTTAAAAATAAAATTGAAAAATTAAAAATTAAAAAAAAAATATTTTTTTCATCTTAGTTAGGGGTGAAAATTTTAGATTCAACACGAATTTATAACACAAACTTGATTATAATTTGACACGAACTTGAAAATATTAACATGGATTCAATTAAGTGAAAATAAAATATTAGTGTTAAATTTTTTATTTAAAGTTTATGTGGGTCAACACGAATACGAACACGAACATGACACGAAAATAAGTAGGTCAACTCGACACGACACAATAAGTTAAATGAGTTGAGTTAGATTTGATTAATGTTCGATATAAACCCGTAATGACTCAACATGAATCTGATACGATACAACACGACTCGATTGTCACTCGTAATCTTAATCAGCACCAAATATATATATAGTCTTTTTTATTTTTCATCAACACTACCAAACACAAATGAAGGAAAGTGTATCATTCTTTTTTTTCCTTCTTTTAAATAATAGAAAATGTACTTTTCCTATTTTCCATCCTTCATATTTTTCGTCCTTCCTACCAAACAGAATATTAAGTAGATAAGGGGCATATGTGATTTGGATATGTAGAAGTTGATTGAGAGTAGAGTATTTTATTTAATATTTAAAAAATTGGGAAAAAAATAATTTTAAGAGATTTTTAATAATCTGTTTTTACTAATTTTGTGGTACACTTCTCAAAAAAAAATTAAAAATACAGGATATAATATATTGTGCACTTAAAGGCAACATTTATAAAGAATTTTTTTTATCTCGTATATGTCTTTCACTCTGTTTCCAAGTAAACCCAATTGATTCTTTTAAATCCCATAATCTTGTTCGAAACTCTAGCCCTTAAAGTGACACAAGTGGGTGAGAAAAAGTTCGATCGACTTCTAACAAACTATTGAAGGATGCTCTTTTTATGTGTTTTTTGATAGATTGATATTGCATATTTTGTTGAGGTTAACTTTTTCCTTAGATCTAGTCCTGTGCTAAGTAAAAATTTGAAATTTATATTGTTGGCTTGGTTTTGTCATTTTTCATAGTGAGAAAGTGATGATATTTTTGGTACATGTTATTTTTCAGCTGATTTATTCAATAGTTATGATCGATCAAATCAACAAATGAAATAAATAATTCAAGTCCGAGTAACATGTTTATTACTAAAATGTAAGAGAAATGAATATAAATCTCTATATAATAAGCACACTAGGAAATAGATTGTTTTAAACATTAATAGGGATGGGGGTATCAAGGGTTGAATGTTTACGATAAAAATGATTAATAACTTATTGGTGCTCTTTGAATCAAGAAGGGTAAATGACATTTTATTTCCAAAAAAATTAACAAAAAAATATATATTTTACTTTGTTCCTAAAAAGAGTAAAAGTGTCATATTATACCCTAAATATCTTTAGTTCGTAGCAATGTGTCTCAATTTATCAACAACCTAAAATTTGTCAATGATTGACGTCTCATGTGCCATGCAAGTAATTTGAGAGAGTTAAATTATATCGAACAATTGAAACTAGTAACCAAATTTAGGGACATTAATATATCTTTACAGACTGAAAAATAAATATTTTTTGTTGATCGGTCACATTATATAATTCAAAGAAGTATAAGGTATATGATTGGAAAAGAAAATAAATTTAATTTATAATATAAGATTTTTAATCTTTGAACAGAAGAAATGAAACTGTAAAATTATTCATGGGACAAAATGCGATTAGTCCAAACATGGTCTTTGTGAAAATAATAATTGCTTTTAGAATTTGTTTTATGTACCGTGTACGGTGTACAATAAACATGCAACACGTGCCATTCGGTCATGTTCAAACCATGATAGCGAAATGCGTGTAATGCATCGAACTCGGACGAGGATTACAAGGAGGTTTTGAAGGGTTGAAAGCCATATGTTTGTGTGACCATGCTCGGCGCCTTGCTATGGCAAAAGACCCATAGCCTCCCCTCATTTGATTGTGATGGGGATTATTGGAACATAATAAAATATTTTCATCTAATATGGGTCATTCAATAAAATCATTAGTAAAAAAATATATAAAAAATAAATAAAATAAAATCATTAGTATCAAATTTGTAATGTGTAGAACATATAAGAATCAATCTGACATGGTACAATGTAACGCTATAACTATTATTTTTCAACAAAATGAATAAAATTAATTAAAACTAAATGAATGATTATATGTAAAAGTCAAATAAATTCATCAAATAATCAACAATTTTAGTTCAATTTTATTATATAATCACTCGAGTACAATTAGATTTTATCACAATTATGACAAATGTAACAAGAGAGAGAGAGAGGGAGAGAAAGAACATATTTCTGAAATATATATTATAAAAGATATTTAACTTTTTATATTCAATGTCTGAATATATTATAATTTTGTATTCTTACTTATGACACTAATCTCACTTTACCGTTACATTATTAATTTGATTATATTACGCCATTAATAACTTAAAAATAGTCTAAATTTTTACAGATTTGTACAATACTAATATTTAACGATTTATAAAAAAATGTCACAATTTTAATAGTTAATAGTTCAGTATGATCAAATCAATAGTCAAAAGAATAAAATAAAATTAAGATTATAATTTAATGTAAAAAGTATAATTTTAAGAATTTGAGTACCATGTAAAATGTAATAAAAAAACATAATTTTATGAGTATAATATATGGATTAAACGTTAAAATAAATTTTTATTTAAAATTGATAGAGATTGTGTAATATTACATCAATATTATAGTCAATCCACACGTTATGCACAAAAACGAAAAAACAAAAGATTGTTCAAAGATGCTTGGGGTCGAACTCTCCATAATGACAAAAAAGACAGCATCCAAAGGGAGGCATAGAATAAAAGTTCTCCTTTAATTAGAATTGACTCCATAGTATCCATTTACGAATGTTGTTCGTTATCGTCGTTGGATTAAGATGTTCTTCATTATTTTTTACATAATTTTATTCAAGGGTAGATCATCTTTTATGTACTTAATTGAGACTCACTATTTATATGTGAATCTCTCAATCATACACGGTTGCTGATCTACCATCGAGTGAAAACGTAATGAAAATGATTTTGATTCATTATCATTGGGCTAAAGTCTAATTTTTTTCCTTTTTTTTTTTGTCTATTATGCTTCATAAAGCTTATTAAAACAGCTTAGGAATCTTTGGTAATGTTTTCTTTAACTTGTTTTTTTGTTATTTGTTTTTTTACACCCTCTTTGTTTTTAAAAAAGTTGTGAGGTCAAGGTAACACATGGCTTAACATGTTTCCAAAACAAAACAAAAAAAAAACAAACGAAAAAAAAAATGTTTCCAAAACAAGAGGTGCCCATTTCAATTTTGATGGGGTCCTGATGTTTTGAATATTAGCAATCTGTTTTGGCATTATGTCTGACACGAAAGTGAGGAATAGTTTTAAATTATGTTATTTAAGAGGAAAAAGGTAACTAACAAATAATTTTATATCTAGCAATAAAGAAATAATTTTTTTTATCGGTTGTCTATCGTGACTTGAATTGAGTTAGAGCATGTCCACTAAAGGACAAGGGTGACTAGCCCTTGAGGGGTGTGTGGAAAGTAGGGCCGATAATTGAGTCAAGCTATTCAAATTCGATTCGGGCTCTGTTCAAATAGGACTCGACTTGAGCTCGATTCGTGTTTTAAACGAGTCAAATTTGAACATTTTTTAGGCTTGTTTAGAAAATGAGCCTAAAAAACTTGGCTGGAGTTTGCAAAGTTTTGCTCGTTTACACGTAAAAATAGTCGCACTACTCGGGCTCAGCCAGGACTTGACTCATTTTCTAAACAAGCTAAATTTAAACAATTTTTTAAGATCATTTAAAAACGAACCTGACAAATTCAACTCAATTATCAATATTAATGGGAAGGGATTAAAAGTGTGTTTATGGTGCCATTTTGCCCAAAAAAAAAACTTGCCACCTTAACAAGTATGGTGTGCATGTAAGAGTTGACGTGTAAGTTCGTTCTTTTACTATTTAAAATTGTATATATTTACTATGACACTACCATTTTATAAGTGACGGTGTTGTAATGATCCTGTGTGTGTTTTATTTCTTTTGGAAAAAAATGTATATATTTAATTAGTAATACAACAATGTTATTGAAATGTAATGCAAAAATATAATTGAGTTGTCAATCTTATCAAAGATTTACCTGTCCAAGCTTTTGTGGATAGTACTTATGTATGTCCTTGCAATGAGTAGAGGCCCGTGGAGGTCCATGTTAAGGAAGAGAGTTTTTGTCCATAAGAGAACTGGAGGCTTGTGGAAGTTCATGTCATTGCCGGAACTTGAGGGGTGCTTTGTGTCATTAATGTCTAGGACTAGCAGGACAACCACACACACACACACACACACACACACATATATATATATATATATATATATGGGGTCCTTTGTGTTAATTCCTAAACTCTGATAATGGGGGTATGGTATTAATAAAATCTCGGATTCTTGTCATTATTGATCAATCCTGTCAGAATCATTGTAAATGAGGGCATTATTCTATTTATTTTTGCTACTATATAGGAGTTTTAGCTTATAAAAAATTATAAGTTATGGTCGATTGAGATATAATGTGATTTTATTCTTGGATTTTTTATTCACAGGTTATGTAAGTCAACTTAAACACGACATATTAATAAATAAATAAACTTAGTATCAAAATATATGACCCCCACTAATTAAATGAATTGATTTTTATTTTTATTTTGTTAACAAGGAACCTTTTTAAGGCAAGACTATTTAGGATCTATCTTTGAGAGAGTAAATATCAGATATCTTTAATCACCCATAAATCACATGTATTAGTTAAACTCACGTGACACAAAAAGATTCAAATCCCTGACGTTTGAATTTACAACTCATTCAAGTTGAATGACATATTGCTGGGGTACCCATGCGGGTTAAATGAAATGAGTTTAAATCAACTAATATCCACCACAAATCAAAAAATTATATCGCTTAAAACATGACTAATTTTCTCCACAATTTTAGAGAAAATATTGGGCGTAACGGTGACACCATGTCATCATTGACATGTAGTCTCACCATCCAATAATAAACCCATAAATAAATAATAATTCACCCACTCGTGTGATTATTAAATGATATGACAAATTATTACTAAAATATATGGGATCCACATGCCCACATGATATTTTATCATCGGACGATTACACTCCATATCAACATAATGACACATTGTAACGGTTAGCCTACTATCTTTTCAAAAAACACTATATAATTCAAATTAAATCTAAAAGTTAAAAATCAAATGTATAACATCTCTTGAATGAAAGTGAAATGAATAAGTCTCACTGAATTAATTAATAGAATCCATTCATCTAAAATATGATATACATTTGAATTATTATTTTTTGAATTATTATTTAAATTTTGTAACGTTAATCTAATTTTTTCACGGTTTTGAGTCTTGCCTGCTCCCCATTCGCAACCCCACAAAAACATTAGGAGAGCGACTGCACGGGCTCAAAGCGTGAGTAAAGGACATCCGCATCAGCGGAGATAGATAGATAATGTCTGTACGCGGCCTTGTAGACCATATTACGTTTGAACGGTTAAGATCTTTCTAGGAAGCATCAAACTTATTACCTATAGGCTATACAAAAGAACAGCTTCTCACGTGGTTAAATTCCTTAAATTGGTAAATTCACTGGCCTCTTTCTCTTCCCCCCTTCCCTTATATAAACCCACATGTTCTTTGGACATGAAAAATCACACACCCATTCACTACAAGAAAAGCATCATTTGGTCTCCCCTCCCTCCCCCACCTCTCTCTCTCTCTCTCTCTCTCACATACACACACACCCCATGGACAACTGTGATGAATTCAAGCATTATTGGGATACCAATCTGTTCCTCCAAACTGAAGAGCTTGACAGGTAACCCCTCTCATAACCCGGGAATTTTCTAGGTCTCCCTCTCTCAATCTCTCTCTGTGTGTATGTGTATGTGAGTTTTCATGTCAAAGGGCATTGATGGGGGGGTTGATTAATTTATTTTATTGATTTTCAGCAGCTGGGAAACTATATAATTTCTAGTTCTCTATCTGTGTGTGAGTGCAGGCATGTGAGTTTTCATGTCAAAGGGCATTAAAGGGGTGGTTGATTAATCTATTTGTTTGATTGATTTTCAGCTTCTGGGATCATAAATTTTCTAGTTGTCTGTGTGTCTGTGGGAGTTTTCATGCCAAAGGGTCATTAAGGAGTGCTTGATGAATCCATTTGTTTGATTGATTTTCAGCAACTGGGGATTAGAAATTTTCTAGTTTTCTGTGTCTGTGTGCGTGTGTGTGTGAGAGAGAGAGAGAGTTTATGTAAAAGGGCATTGATGGATTGATCAATCCATTTGTTTGATTGATTTTCAGTAGCTGGGGAATAGATGAGACAGCTTTTTCTGGGTACTATGATTCAAGTTCTCCTGATGGAGCACAATCCTGTGCAGCCTCCAAGAACATTGTTTCAGAGAGAAACAGAAGGAAGAAGCTCAATGATAGGCTCTATGCACTTAGGGCAGTGGTCCCCAATATCACTAAGGTGATCCATTAAAAAAAAAGTTTTTTTTTTTAATTATTGATACACTTGGAATAAAATAAAAGCATAGGTTAGTGTTTTGCTGCGCCATTTCAGGAATACTTTGACATTATTATTCTTGGGAATAGGTGCATAATTTTATTTATTTTATTTTTAATTTTGATAAAGTGGGTTGTTGAAATTTCAGATGGACAAGGCTTCTATAATCAAGGATGCTATAGAATATATCCAGCAGTTGCACGAGCAAGAGAGAAGAATCCAAACCGAAATATCGGAACTCGAATCGGGGAAATTGAAGAACAGCATGGTTTTCGACTTTGATCAAGAGACACCTTTTAATTCTAGGTCCAAGAAGAAGAAAATTGAGCAGTCCTATGATTCTGGGAGTTCACAATCATCTCCTATTGACGTTCTTGAAGTGGGTTTCTCTGTCTCTCTCTTCTCTCTGTCTCTAGAATTTGATTGTATCAGTTTTAGTTATTTGTTTGTTTATTGGCAGTTGAGGGTATCTTATATGGGAGAGAGGACTGTGGTAGTGAGCCTCACGTGCAGTAAAAGAACAGACACCATGGTGAAGCTTTGTGAGATTTTTGAATCTTTGAAGCTCAAAATCATTAATGCCAACATCACTGCTTTCTCTGGCAGAGTTTTGAAGACTGTTTTCGTCGAGGTCAGTCTCTCTCTCTCTCTCTCTCTCTCTCTCTCACGCACCTACACGAGCAGCCTTAATGATAACATAAAAGGAAGAACCCCCTTCTCAGAAGTATCCAAATTCAAATCCCACCCCTAGAAGTATCTATTATATAGGATAAACCCCTCTATGTGTCACAATATCACTAACAAATCCAATGGGAGATACACACAAGAAAAATGCTCTTTGAATTTAATTTGAGGACTTAATCTGAAAACTTACTCATGAATTTGTGTGGGTTTTCTTTTTTAATGATGGTCGGTTTTATGGACAAGCTTTTTGAGTGATTTGAGGTGGTGTGGTGGTGAGATGTGTAGTCGGTTTGTGTGGGATGTTGGTGGAGAGATTCCGTCCATAATTGGTGGTGAAATAGTAGTGAGATGGAGTTGTGTCAACAATGATTATGACTCTCACTGAAATTTGTCAATAGATAAAATTTCTCTTGTCAAATTTGAGTTCTTGATACCACGTACACGTAGAACAACCAAGTCGAACTAAAGCTCCCCAATACGTTTTTCTCATTCAACCCTCTGTCCAGCCTACACTTTTTTTTGAACGTGGCCTACACTTTCAATGGACCCATCTGTATTTTTTTTTTCTGATGACTTTACTTGTGTCTATTAGCTAAGCACAACTGAGTTTGTCTTTTCCCTTCTATTATCATTGACATTTATATATAACATACATATATGTGTATGTATCGTTTCATAAATTTAAAATAAAATTGGACCACACTAGCTAATTAAACTAGAGAGGAACTCTATGTAATTATTGGGTATCTCTAGGGTAGTTAGTGAGATTATCCCAAAAAAAGAAGAAAATATTAAAGATTTATTAGTACTCATCTTTAAGATGTGTACTTCACGGGCTAAGTTTGTGGACAGGTGTACTATTTCATTTCCCATATTTATGGACAGAGGATAGCAGCAGTTGCTACCTTATTAAATTAATTAATTATTTTAATTAGCGGTTGAGACATTTTTTGCGTGGCTTAATTTTAATGCAAACGTTATTATATTTATGTCCGGATAAAAATATCTATTACAAAGCTATCCCAGTCATGTTCCAAAACCTTATTTCTGGTGTGTGGGTCCCACGCCTCTTTAATAAAGTAGATGATGCCTTAATTATTATACGAGGACAATTATTGGCAGTGAAATTTGGGAGCCCAAATGACATGACAGTTGAGTTGGACTCATTTATTTGGTGTCATGTCATTTGGGTCCCAATAAAAACTTCAAATCATGTGCTGTCATGTCATTTGGGCTACAAATTTGATCCTAAAATTTGGTCAGTGTAACATTATTCATCCGAGAGTGTTCAAACAGATAAAAGTAAAAATTAGCACTATAAACTTCTTGTACCGTAGTTGGGATCATAAGACATTACTATAGGAAGGAAGACAAACGAGATTCGAATTTCTAACTTTAAGGTTTAATAACAGAACATTGAATAAATTAGTCATTAATGTGGTAATCATGAATTGAAAGGAGATGTGGTCAAAATGAGAACTATAAAAGAAATTTTTTTTTTTTTGTTTTCTTGATTAATGGAGTTTTGGAATAGTAAGGATCTTTTCATCCAACATATCCTAGTTATAATAAACTGCCAATCACATAGACACAGGAGAAAGTCATATGTTCAGTGCAAGAATGATGGTGATAGATCCAAGACCTAGGATAATAATAATAATAAAAAAAAAAGTTTAATGATGATGAATAACAGGCCAAAAGATTTCTATATGCCATTCAAATCCTGACACATCAGCAGAAGAGAAGTAATCGTTTTCATTTACTTTTATTTTTTTAATATCATTTAGTGGAATCAACTTTGTGGAGTAATTTACACATAAGGTTGAGGTTGGTAAGATCTTAGACATGAATTTAACATTAGTTTGATTTGTTATTTGTAAATAATAAATGTATTAAATTAATATTAAACATATATAACTAAATTATTATACAATAAATGAAAGAAATTAGCATTGGAGTTGATCTGGACCCCTAAGGCATCGGCCTAAAAGCGTTTTTTTATGGTCATACAAATTATTGAGAAACGATTAACATTTTCGAGCCGAACCAAGTGTGATTTTTCTATTATTTGAAGAATTTCATATGAAATTTGGTAGCTTGGATTAATGAATGCTGTTTATAATATGTGAGCCTGAATCATGTTGCAATTTCTTTTAATATATTTGTGTCATCAACACATTTTTCAATAGTATTGGGTGCCTTTTTCTTATTCACCATTCACACGAACTCCAAGTTTAATTAAAAACCTCTTGGAAGTCGTACCAATAATACCAGGGATCCTAGTCAACCCCAGTTCATGTCAAGTGACCCATCTCATCCATTTTTAAAACCTTTATTTATATATATGTGACAAAGCGTATACATATTAATATATTATATATCGATATAATAAGGAAAATTTCATTTTGGCCTTGAAAGGTTACAAAAAATATTATTTTATCCTCCGAATGATTAATTTTTCACACTGTCCTCTTAAAAAAAAATAAAAACGTTGCAATGTAGTCTATCGTCTTATTTCCGTTTGGTCATCTGTTTGTTTTGTGTCAAACCAATCAATTAAGAATCACAAAATAGATAGATGAACTAAATAAAAAAATTAATCATTGTGGGGCAAATTATTATTTTTTTTATCTTTTAGGGGCAGAATGGAATTTACCCTATATAATATGGTAAGCTCCCACCTAAGCTAATCCTTCTTGCTTGTTATTGTTTTTTCAGGCTGATGAAGAGGAGAGAGATGTTTTGAAGATAAAAATTGAAACTGCCATAGCAGCTTTAAATGGTCCAGAAAGCCCTTTGAGCAGCTAATGAATGGAGAGATCTGTGTGGAGAGTAATACTTAGACCCAGGAAAAAAAGACTACAAATAAGAACTAAATGGCGTGACGTTAATATAGCGGTGTATTTAGTTCTATTAAGGCTCACCATATTACCTCCACGTTCCTTGTGTGTGAAAAATGGACCCAATAGATTCATAAAGAAAACTTAGTTTTTTTTTTTTATCCTTTTTTAACCCTTTGGGTAGGGCCTTGTGTTTGGTGTTTTGGTCATCAGTTTCTCTTTGTACTTTGTGAGCAGTATTTTGTTGTTAATCCATTAGATCTCAATGAAAATAGTGTTTTATATTTTGTGTTTAAACACTATTTGATGATACACAAAATTGTCTTGTGCAAGATCAACAATCAAGTATTCGAACAGTTGCAATCAATAAGCGATAAACAAGCAATCAATAAAAGAACAGTAAATAAAGAGTCGACATAGGATTTATAGTGGTTCGGTCTCAAATGACCTATGTCCACTCTCAGGAACGACAGCGATGGCTTGGTGTTTTATTGATGAACAATGGTTACCGGAGAGTTATTCCAGGAGTATTAAAGTGCTTCTGAGAGAGAGGGAGAGCAGTGTGTGTATGGGATTCGGAGACGTGTCCTCAATGTTGAAAGAACTTATATTATATAACTAGGGTGAGGCGGTGACGTGAGGGAGAGGTCTTCCACCATTTTAGTAAGTGTAGTTATGGTACGATGTGATCTCTGTATCCCGTCATTCTCTCTCTCTCATGCTCTTATTCCTTCGGAAGAGAACTTCTCGTCTTGGGCTCGGACTCGTCCTGAATAAGTGTGGCTTGGACTTGGCCTTGGATTGGTATGAAAGGAAGAAGAGACAAGTGAGTAGGGGGAATCCAACCCTTGGGTGGCATCCGAGCCTTGAGTGGCGCCCATTAAGCGACGCCTAAGGGCTTGGGTGACCCCTTTAGGCGGCGCCCCTTGGTCCTTCTTGGGCGTTGACTACTTGACCTTTTTATGAACTCCCTTTAAATGGGTCGACCTAACTCGTGAGTTTTGGCGACTTGAACTCTTTATTGGGTCCTGGACATTTGGGCCTTTCTTTGATTATTTTTATTGGACTTGGTCCAGTTAGATTTGGGCTCCTCACTATTTTTTTAGGTTATAAGACTGAATTGTACAAATTGTCATGAATGAATATTTTGCCACATGAAAAGAGACGTAATTTTGAATGATTATTCTCTCAAGAATCGATATCCGAGAGTAATAATTCAAATAGAATTATCTTCTAGTGACTAAGATTTGTTAAGACAATTATTTATAAGTGTATTACAAAAGTAGGGTATTCACAAATAAGACGAACATATCAATTAAATTTTACATTTCTGCATCTACAAAATAGAATAGATGGGCATGTGTTGATTGAAAAACCCAAAAATTGTCTACCAGTTGGGGCCCAAAATAAAAAAAAATAAAAAAAATCTGATTTTTCTATGTCTAGTGACACTTGAAAATTTTATTCATATTCAATTTCGTAGTAGTTTGATAAGAAAAAAATAATAGCATTATAATTAATTTTCAACAGTAATATATACAAAAACTAAAAACTTTTTTTTTATAAGGGTCTGTTTGTTTAACAAGATAATGATAGAAAATGCATGAAAGAAAAAATTTAAAAAAATTTCATGTGTTTGGTTAATATGAAATAGAAAATGATGAAAAAAATAATTTTCTTTCATACTTAGATTTTCTTACAACTAATCAACTTTTTTTCTTGTAAAAAATACAAGAAAAGGAAAGAAAATTGTGATCTTTAATTAACTTCTAATGTTACTCTTATTTTTTTAAAAATATTTTATTAGTTATTAATTTTAAAAAATGTTAGTACGAATTTGATTAACCATATAATTTAGTTCTGAGAACTTGGTTCTGATACTTGTCCTAGGATTAGGTTAGGAGCCACTTTTTAAAATTTTAATTATAATAAATATTTTTTACTTATTTAGATCGATTTAATATATTTAAGGGTAATTTAGACAATTAAAAAAAATCTTGAAATTTTCCTTTTTTTAAAATAATAGATTAAAATTTTTTAAAACTTTCTCACAGTTTTTTCATGCTAATCAAATACATACATGAAAATATTTTTTTTTCTTTTATTTTACTTTATTTTTTATCATTTTTACTTTCCTTCATTTTTTTCTTCCTAATGAAACGAACCCTAAAAATACTTGGCACACAAAAAGATTTCCGTTAGCGGGTTGATTTAAAAATTATCAAAGTAGACATAATCAGTTCAACAAATTGATGAAAATAAAAGAACAAAAATAGAGACACAAGGAACTAACCACTGATCCGAACCTCGAAGACTGCTGGAGCCTGAGATTGACCCCCCTAACCTGCTGGTTGGGAGTATCATGGGTAGGGATGCAATTCCGCGCAGATTAGAGGATCAATCCAGATTTAAGTTGTAAATTTCATAATATTAACTCAACTCGAGTTCGACTTCCAATTTGAAATACTCAAATCGAGAATTATCGGAGTTAATTTTGGGCTCAAATTAGATTCATACCTTGGGATAATTTCAGGCATGATAAAATAGCCCAACTAACCTAAATTCAATAAATTACCCTTCAATTTTGTGTATATATATTTATTGTAATTTCAAGTTGAAGTCAAATTATGAATTCGTGATAAGTTTGATTTTATTGTAAACTAAATGTCTCAACTCTAATATAACCTTAATTCAATTGGACTGAGGTTTTTCTCAAAACTTTCCAAAAGCCCAACATTATTTTTGTGGGTTAATTGTATTGAAGGTCTTCGAAATATAGAGTTTGTTTTATTTTGGTCCCCAATATTTCAATTGTATTATTTTGGTCCATGAAGTATTGAATATGTTTTTATATGGTCCCTCAAGCAGATATTTTTCAGATTACTAACGATTTTTTTTACGATAAACTTATCACATGATACATAAATATGGACAAAAAAATAATTTGAATAATTCTTAACCAAATTTTTATTTAAATTTTAGTTAAATAACAACCTAAATTATACAATTTTGATCATGAGCTATCAAAATTTTGATCAAAAATCATTCATATTACACATTTTTTGTCAAAGGCTACCCAAATAGCTATCAAAATTATTTTTTGTCCATATTTGAAAAAAAAATCGTTAGCAATCTGAATGTTATCTGATTGACGAATCATATAGAAACATATTCAATATTTCATGGACTAAAATAATCCAATTAAAACATTAACAACCAAAATGAGATATATCTCCGATGCAATGAACCCTCATTTTGTTCTAGAAAAAAAGCTCCATGTAAGGCCAAACCGCAAAAATGCAATAGCCCGGGAATCCTGTCACCGGACGACCACACAATTACTCTCTCTCAGTCTGTGTGTAAAATCGAGATAATGGAACTTGGTTCCACATGGATCCACTCCTTCCTATATCTCACCTTCATCACCACCATACTATTCCTCTTCCAAACTTTCTTTTCCCACAGATTATCATTGAATCACCACAATGTCACTCTCAAAAAACACCCAGTCCTCCCTCTCCGTTTCAACTCCGATGGCACTTTCAAGATTCTTCAGGTAAGTCAAACCCACAAAAAAATTTGAATAATTAAGTTTACCCAAAAATTCCTTATCAATAATGTTAGCACAACAGCTTGTATTTTTAGTT
Source organism: Ilex asprella (assembly GCA_023539305.1). Classification (NCBI taxonomy): domain Eukaryota; kingdom Viridiplantae; phylum Streptophyta; class Magnoliopsida; order Aquifoliales; family Aquifoliaceae; genus Ilex; species Ilex asprella. The sequence goes on along the minus strand of CM042188.1, from coordinate 41,225,771 downwards.
TTCAGATTGAATTATTTTCGTGGTGATTAGGTGGCTGATATGCACTACGGAAATGGGATTATGACTCGGTGCAGAGACGTGTTGGATTCGGAGTTTGATCACTGTTCTGATGTGAATTCGACTCGGTTTTTAAAACGGATGATTGAGGCAGAAAAGCCCGATTTCATTGCTTTTACAGGTACCTAGTCTAATTTCCTCAATGAAGAATTTGAAAATCTTTGCACCATCTGTTGAATGCTGAATACTGTTTTAGTTTTTAAAAGTTGTTCTTGATTTTGAATTTATTTTTACTAGTCAATGATATGTGTTTTCTTTTGTGACCCACGATTGATTGAGATATAACTGTTTGTTTAAAAGACTTCTAAATTGTTGTACCACCACCTTCTAAAGTGTAGACAAACCCTCTAGGAACATTAGTTTCCTTGATTGGGATCACTGAATCCCTAAAGGACAGCAAGGAATTCACAGTGGTGAATCCGAGGTTCATTGTGCCTTCAAAATATCTGCTGGGGAGACAGGGGTCTAGCATTACAAGAGGCCCAACATAAATGTTTGGAATTCAGTCTCAATCCGACCTAAAAGCTTAAACCTATAGGAGGTGAGCCTTTTCATAGTATATTAACGTTTTTTCAGGTCTTTTCCCTTCCGATTTGGGATGCCTTACCTCAAAAAGCATTTAAAATTCTTTTTATTGCATGCTAGTGTTCTTGAGTTATTATTACTGTTGTATTGACTTGATTTACATACACCATTAGAAATCAGATTTTGTACAATAGAGAGATAACCCAAGGATCCTGTTCTTTCAAACAAAAATTCGGATCAAAATGAATATAAATCTCTCATATCATAATTGAATCTCTTCAGCAAGTGATCAATATAATGTGCTTGCTTTAAAGTGAGTCTACCGTCAATTTTTATGTAGATCCAAAATCTTTCATGTCAAGTTTACGGGATAGAAAATTTTTGGTTATTATAGAAACATCCAGATTAGCAAATTGGACAAGATCAATCATGGATAGACGATATGCACTTGCTCTTGGCAACTTAGTGACTTGGGAAAGGAAAAAACAATAAGTCGTTGCAAGATCTAGTGTCGAAGCTTAGTTTAGAGTTGTGGCACGCAGAGTGTGTGAGTTTTTGTGGTTACAAAATATGTTGATAGAACCTTAATTTTGATTCATATGGCCCAATATGATTTCATTGTGACAACAAAGTGGCCATCAGTACTGTAGATAACCCAGTTCAACACTATCAAACTTCATATCTAGTAAGGTGTTTCATATCATTTTAAGCAAGCTAGGCATGTGTATTTTCTATGCACCAACTTGAGCAAGAGTATTACAATATGTAGGAAATGAGAATGATGTGTTATAAAACAAGTAAATTAATGTAGGTGCAAATAATTAATTCAAACAAACAAATTGAGAGATAAAAATAATATTGAAAGATAGAGAGAGGATGGAGAGATATATATTTCTTTGAGTGTGTATTGGTTCTACAAATTTTATTCTGGTATAGTACAATCTAGAAGATATTTTTTTCTAGTATATGCTTTTGTCATGATACAATAGATATACTGTATAAATACTTTGTGCCACCTTTATTCGTCGTTTCAATATGATATCAATTACGATGTATGTCTTTAAAATTCAGTAGATTTTTGTTGGATCTATTAGAATATAATACATTTTCAATAAAAAGTTTAGTTACTTGGAGTAACATCATATTTGTTCTACCAGAACTTTCAATCAAGTTTGCAAGACCTAATATTATATTAACACTAGCTTTAGATAATGCTAGTTCAGAGAAATAATTTTTATTATGAAAGATTGTGTGAATTGTAGCACTATTCGCTGGACAGATATCTTCATCTTTCACCTTGGAGTTAACCAAGATCCATGCCTCCATATGAAAAATACACAAAAAATTTTATTAATAAAAAAAATATATAGACATTAATTTTTTTCAAATAACACACAAAGACAATACTTACAAATATACACTCAAATTATTTGTAGAAAATACAATATAACATTCTTAATCTATATTTTCTATTTCATTTCCGTTTTGGGTTCACAAAAAAATCAGAAACATCTAAATTAGTAAAATTGGACGGATAATCGATGAATATAGTGCCTGATGTCCCCTTACCAAAATTTGTCCCTATCAATTTTTCTTTTTCTTTTTTGGATTTTTGATAGAAATCTGTCAAGTATTTCGGCGTACGACAAGTACGCTACCAGTGTCATTTCATTCCACATCTGTAACAACCATTTTCAGTCTTCTTAGAGGGTTTATAAGGTAAACTCTTCTCATTCTTTTATTTGTTCTGGTTATTTCACTTTTGGTGGTGTAGATGGTTGTTCCACTTCTAGTGGCGTGCGACATTTCTTCATTTCTGATTTGGTGTAAAGGCTTTCAGTCCTACACAATAATCCTTGCGAAAATGAGTGTTTTTATTTTTTCCACGCCAATAACCATGATCTCGTCCTTCACTCTAAAAGATGTGATATTTATTTTTGAGAAGGCTTGGTGGCCAGTTGGACGAGCTTCATGGTTCCTCATTAGTGATTCGTTTGTCTTCTTGGCAAGTAAGAGACATGGTATGAGGTCGGGATAGGTATTGAATCCATGTTATCTATATTGTTGTTGTAGTATAATATTTAATGCATGAAATATGGAGCATGTTTTCTCTAGTTTATCAACATCAGTCACCGGTTGTTCACACAACTCCAATTTAGATGTGATTCTATGCATTGCCGAATTATATTCTCGTATAGTTTTATAATCCTGGAACCGTAAGTTGAATCAATCGTTTCTAGTTTTTGGAAGAATGATAGTTTTTTTGGTGGTCAAATCTATTTTTTAGGTTTTGCTAGAGGACTAAAGAATCTTTCATAGCCAGGTATTCATTTTTCAACCCCTCTTGAATATGATGACGAAGGAACATCAGTGTTATTATGCGATGTTTTCTAAGTTGCAATGTTTTTAGTTTTAATAGTATTTCCAAGGTTTTCAGAATTAAAATAAAGTCCAACATCAACTGTCTACGATAGGTAAGTAGCCAGAAATATCTAGAGCAGGAATTCTAGTTTTGTAAGGTTGGCCATTTCACAAATTTATATGAAACAAAATAATCGAGTTAGATAAATAAAATATACTCATTCAATCATTGTTATAAATAACGGTTTGATTACGAAGACACCAAGTATTTAATGTCTTCAATTAATTCTAAGATCACATAATATTATTTATCTCTTCGATCATGTGTATAATTATGTTGTAGGATACAAATAAAAAAAACTTGAATATCCGATTATCCGACCTTAAATCGATTAAATCGAAAGCAAACAGACAGGTACGTAGTCAGTTTAGTTTATGAGTAGTTATAAACTGAGAACCTGACTCACCCAAACCACTTGCCTATAAAAGCATCAAAACTCTACAATAGTAGCAATTTTCACATCTCAATTCTTTCTCTAGAAAGTTTTGCCGCATTTCTTCTCTTTTTTAAAAACCCTGAAAATCACCCTCTAAATTCTCTATAACTTCAAAAACGAATCTTGCCTTTTGTTATCTCTTTTGTATTCTCATTCTTTATATATTACTGATTGTACTTTTTCTTTAGGTAATTATGCATCAATGCGACCGTGATTACTACAAATTTGTTTGATGTAATTGTATCAGTTGTAGTTTATTTGTATGTTTTCTATTTGCCTGTTATTCTTATTCTTGTCACATTACTATTAATATCTTGTAACCTTATATTTTTAATAAAAGATGTCATTTATTTATGTTGATTTGCCATCAAATAACTCTATTTATAAATTTGCGAGAAAAATATGGGTGTAAAAGTAGAATTTTCTAAAGTTAAAGAATATAACTGGTTAAAGTGTAATTTAAGTTATATTACACCCATATATACTTCCAACCGCTAGTGAGATTGAATTAACATCAAAATTATATATATTATTTTACTTTTTCACAATAGTAGATTCAAAATAATGACATTTATTTTTTTAAGGTGGGGTTAACTATCTCAGATAGATCTGTAGGTCTGATTAAATTTGACGAAAAAAAATGTATACATATACACATAAATATAATGAGAAAAATTCTATGGACATCAATTAATATATGAAGTGTTAGTTAATAATTTACGAGGTTCAGGCTTTATAAATTAAATTATATTCTTGAAGAACATGATATAAAAATATAGTACTTGAAGTACAAAAAAATATTACTATGCTAGAAAACGGCATATAAATTACAAACTTGAAGTTTGTAATTTATGTGTTTCAGTGACCAATTAAAATGTAATGACAATATAAAAAACCAAACACCTGCATCATGTTTTCTCAAAACATGTATGATGTTTCATTAAAACTGATCAATTCATATCCTTGAGTTGACCTTTCAAGTATAAAAAATTACTTGGCGATGACTTAGTTAACTAGCTCTTGTGCTGATAACGTGTTATAATACAAGTAAATTAATGTACGTGCAAATAACTAATTCAAACAAACAAATTGAGATATTGAAATAATACTGAAAGATAGAAAGAGAATGGAAAAACATATATTTCCTTTAATGTGTATTGATTGTACAACTTGAGGCCTTTTTATAGCCATATTTCAACACCGTAGATAAAAAGACGGGGGACGACCCACTAATATATGGTAACTATTTATGCGTTGTAATGTTATGTCCAAACATTATTTGGTACTATTGTTACTATTTATATATAGTAGTCATGTATGGTAGTCATCCAAATCATAATAGTATTTATAATATATTTTTATTAAAAGATCTAATAATGGATTTGTAATTATTGGTGTATATTTTGATGATTTAAGTCTAGTAGACATTCCAAAAGAGCTCGCAAAATTCGATAGCTATTTAAAAAATGAGTTTGACTAGAAAGATCTTGGGTAAATAAAATTTTATCTTGTTCCACAGATTGAACATTTATCCAATGGAGTGTTTGTGCATCAATCAACATACACAGAAAAAGTCCTGCCACAATTCTACATAGATAAATCTCCTCTATTGAGTTTATTGATGTTTGGTCGGTCACTAGATACAAAGAAAAATCTATTTCGCCCTCAAGAAGAAGGTAAAAAATTATTTGGTTCTTAAGCACCATATCTCAGTGCAATTGATGCACTAATGTATTTAATAAACTGTACGAGGCCTGACATATCATTTGCAGTTAATTTACTGGTAAAATACAGCTCAACACCAACGCAAAGACATTGGAATGGGATCAAACATGTATTACGATATCTCCATAGGACAATGGACATGGGTTTATTCTATGCGCAGTTAGTTGGATATGCAAATGTTGGTTATCTTTCTGATCTATGCAAGGTTCGATCATAAACGGGATATGTGTTTACTTATGGTAGTACGAGTGTACAACTATATCATGAAAATCTGTTAAGCAAACAATAGTTGCTACATCAACAAATCACTCCGAAATATTAGTCATTCATGAAGCAATTCGAGAATGAATTTTGGCTAAGATCCGTAATCCAACATATTCAAAAGCAAAATGAACTGTCTTTTATCAAAGACATTCCAACAATATTATACGAAGATGATACAAGTTGTATCAAATAGCTCAAGGAAGGATATATCAAAGGCGATAGAACGAAACATATATCACCAAAATTCTTTTACACCCATGAGCCGGAAAAGAATGGTGATATTAATGTTCAGTAGATTCGTTCAACTGAAGATCGGGCAGATTTGTTCACTAAAGTACTCCCACCGACTACATTCTAAAAATTGATAAACCAAGTCAAAATACTGTGTCTCAAAGATCTATCAAGCTGAACAATCATCATTTTGACTGGGTTTTTTCTCCATTGGGTTTTATGCAAGTTTTTTTATGAAGCAATGCTTAGGATCTTAACGATTTTATCAAAATTAGATTTTCGACCTTAGTGTTATTTAAATAGTCATCCAAGAGGGAGTGTTATAAATAGTATTATGATTTGGATGACTCCTATACATAATGTGCCTAATAGTTACCGTATTTAATGGGTAATTCCTCATCTTTCTACCGAACAATGCTGAAATGTGCCTATAAAAAGGCCTCAAGTTGTAGAATTAATAAACACGGAGGGAAATATATATCTCTCCACATATCTTTCAATATTATTTTTCTCTCTAAATTTGTTTGTCTGAATTAATTATTTGCACCTACATTAATTTGCTTGGTTTGTAACATGATGGGTATTTTTTGATATCAGGGAAGAATATAAGTAGCCAGGAGTGTAGGAATGAGATTAATTCATTATATTGTTTTTAGAAAACATGATATTATTTTCTCTTGCCTTTTTCTGGTCAAGCCCAATAGTGTGACTATTCATTTAAACTTTTGGTTAAAGAGCATTAGAGAATTATAAACACAAGATTCAATATTAATGGTGCCAACTAAGGTTTTGATCCACTTATTCGGCAAATTAAAATGAGGCAACAGAAATTATAACCGACACTTCTTTTGAAAGGTAACAGTTTTCACCATACAGACATACACGAGAGAGAGAGAGAGACCCATTATTCGAATACATTCACATTCTAAAAAAGTCTTTCCCCAACTCTCTCTGCAACTAATTTTATTGAATTCTGGTAATTAGGAGATAATATATTTGGCACAAGCACTGCTGATGCTGCAGAATCTCTGTTTGGAGTTTTTGGTCCTGCAATAGAATCAAGACTTCCTTGGGCAGCAGTTTTGGGGAACCATGACCAAGAATCTACTATGAATCGTGAAGAATTGATGTCTTTCATCTCCCTTATGGATTATTCTCTATCACAGACCAATCCATCAGTTGAAGATACATCTGATCCCACCAAACGCCGCCTTGTGCAAGATATTGATGGGTTTGGTAATTATAATCTGAGGGTATGGGGTGCACCAGGTTCCCACTTGGCTAATAGCAGTGTCCTCAATCTCTACTTTCTTGACAGTGGAGACAGAGCTATTGTTGATGGAGTTCGAACTTATGGATGGATTAAGGAATCTCAACTTCGTTGGCTTCGTACTATCCCTCAAGGATGTCAGGTATAATTACAGCTCAATGCAAACACAATTACTCCATGCTTTGATTTTTCAAAGCAGCATCATGTTGTGGTTTGCTTGATGCAATTCAAATTATGAATCAGGAAGAAAAATAATTTAACAGTGCTTGCCTTCACAAGCAGTTAAAATGTATTCTGAAGAAACTTTTAAAATATACTTTCTTGGAAACTTAACCAAGCAGAGTCTGAATGCCAGTCTGCATTAAGATTCTTTTTAGAAGACTACTCTTTCTTTACGTAACCAAATTCTTTGAACTCTCACGAGGGAGGTTTTGTAGATTTAGAATTGATTAACATCTCGCAGGTCACTCACTAACAGGGCCGAGATCTGGATGGTGATCGATCAGCTGATGTTTCTTCACTCCTTGTAAAACCCCCTGCACTGACCTTCTTCCACATTCCAATTCCTGAAATCCGTCAAAGGTCTTTCAAGGAGATTGTTGGGCAGTATCAGGAGTATGTAGCTTGTTCATCAGTAAATTCCGGAGTCTTGCAGACCCTTGTTTCTATGGGAGACGTGAAGGCAGTGTTCATAGGCCATGACCACCACAATGATTTCTGCGGGAATCTCGATGGCATTTGGTTTTGCTATGGTGGAGGCTTTGGATATCATGGTTATGGCAAGGCTGGGTCTCCCAGGAGAGCAAGGGTCATCTTGGCTGAACTTGGAAAAGGAAGAAAGGCATGGATGGGTGTCCAAAGGATCAGGACATGGAAGCGACTTGATGATGTGAAGCTAAGCAAGATTGATGAGCACGTCTTGTGGACTCGTGGTCATCAAGATGATTGACATTGCGGGTATTGAAACTGCATTCTTCTAATCCTATCACTTTATGCGTTTTCTATGTCATTATTCTTCTTTGTTGTTGAGTTTAAGGTAATAAAAATGGCAAATGGCACTTTGCCCCCGAAAGATTTTAATTTTCCTTCCCCTCAGATTACAAGTCTTACATTGCACTTTCAATTTCTTTAAATGGTTGCAATGTGCTGCAAAAGATACACCTGAATTTCTCTAAAAGCTTTACAAATGGTGTGTTGCTTTTGGGGCACATTGCTACCATTTAAGAAATTTAGGATGGAATGTATGACTATAAATCTTTGAAGGGAAAAGCATAAATCTTAAACTATTTCAGCGGGCAAAGTACCATTTGTAGTAAGAAAAAGCTAGACTTGGACTCGAGGAAACTGAGAAATGCACAACGAAGATTTGAAAGTAGTGAAATGGAAGATCTTAGTGCAGAGTGGAGTGTGTGCTGGACACGGTGTAATATTTGGAGCCAGCAATCAAAATTCTCATGCAGTTCTCACAAATTAGCCAAAAAGAATCTAAAAGTGTTGGATTAACTTAAGTAGAATTGGTAAATCATGGGTTAAAAGTAAATTAAGAGGAAGGAAAAGAAAACCAATATGTGGGTAGATGCTTTCTGTTGTTGATCTTGTTCAACGTCGTTTTTTGAAACAGAGATGCCCAAGGCTCACACTACACATTTAAGAGGATGATGGATTCTCTGTGATTAGAAATATGAAGGTGAACTCCTTAAAACCTTTATTTGGGACAGGTGGTGTAGATGAATGACAAGAATTTTGTATAAATAACAATCATTTTTATTATGAAAGAAGGCGGTACATCAGCGAGAGAGAAGAAAAGGTGGACAAATCATCCAACTTAAAATCACAAATAATGAGTACATAATAGGCTTTAGTTATGTATAAGTCCGATTATAAGTCACATAAAGCTCTCCATCCCACCAAAATGTAGTACAACGGAATTTCCTCAAAGTTCTTGGTGACTGAAGCCCCCAAAAATGCTAGAAAGTACATATACCACCACCTCACGTTTGTTTTAAAATGTTCTTGCATTTCTTTCCTGGCAAATGTTTCAAATTTATCAAGAATTGCGCGATTCCATAGAATAATCCTTTTATGGTGCCTCCCAACACTGGAGTCCTCAACAAACATAGAAGAAGGCCAAAGAATCACCCTACTCAAAATTGCCAAGCTAAACTTGGTCGAGAAAAACAATACAAGAATAAGTGATCTACACTACCACTATCACTTACACCATTACAGAAAGAGACAAACTTGAAGTGTGATTGGTATTGATCTTGCCATGACCAGACTTGCATCTTAAATAGGCATTTTGGCATTCCAGCATCATCAAAGATGGAGCAGTAGTTGCTCATGTCCTACCCCTCATTTTGGGTCATGTAGTCTTCTTGGAATTGATATAAATGTTTCTGACAAAATAAAATCCATTTTGTATGCATGCTAAACTGGCTCGTCACTTTTTGAAATTAACAGTCAACGAGCTCTTTCATTTACCCATCAATTATGTGCTTTGTATTTTTTGCAGATTAACCTTTGTTCCTCGATAACTATCGTGCTGAGCTGCTACAACAATTTGTCAAGGTGTGCGGCTTTGGAAGTTGGTTTGCTTGTTTATGCATTGTGAAATGTTTCTGTACCATCTGATCTTTTTAGTTTTTGGTGCCGATTGTTGTATGAATGCGGTACATTCTCCATTGGAGTTTTTATGTGAACTCTTACACAACGTTCATTCTTGTTGTAGTTTCGTGTAACTGTAGCACAAAATTGGCTGTATAAAATTGTTGTACTGGCAAACGGTGGTCAAGAAAAAGTATTTCAGGTTCCCACAAACACTCCTCAGACCCCTGCCCCATCAGTTCACTGTCTATTACGCACCCTGTTATGCCGATAATTGTTTGGTGCATGTGGGACGGGACAATTTCATGTGCACTGGAGGAAGAGTCCGTTTGTTTTGAAGGCTCAGATATTTCATAGTAAAACCGAAAAAAAAAAAACCATATGCCGAGTAGGTAGCAGCTTCCACAGCAATGGAAGCCACTTTCAGTATATTTGAAGGTTTCTACTTTTACCTTTTTGTGCCCATCCTTCCTTTATTGGTAGTCACAGTTACAAGCATCTCGCACTCCCCCGTCGCATGTCTACAGTTCTTGGAGCCTTGCTGTCTCACTTCTCTCTTGTACACTTTTTTGGCATACAATGATAGCTTCTTTTTTTTTAAGTATTATTTTTTCTGTTTTCCGAGTATTTTTTAATTGAAGTGTGGTTTATGTATTTGCCTTTTTACTCATCCTGATTTGTTCCTCTTTCAAGTTTAATCATATGTATGACCAACAAGCAGGTCATACTTATGTGGGTAATGTTACCTGCATGCTAAGATGCTTAGAAATCAGTTTGGCAAACATAATAATCAGACATGTTTACTTTTTTTAGTGACTTGTTGAAAACTACTCAAAAAAAGAAGAAAAAAAAAAAATTACCCACCAACAGATCAAGTGCTCCTTCATTCTATTTAGGTAACATATTGAAATGGGGTTTCAAGTATTTTTTTTTATTCGTTTAAGTATGTTTTCAAGTTTGATTCATTCCTTTAATCGCAAGTATAATAATTCAAATGCACACACTTGTAAATATATAATTTATACACTAATACACATATATTGCTTATCCAAAATAGTAAGTACTGTTTTATGATATTTTTATGTACATCATTTGCTTTTTTTGAAAATAAACAAAGTAGAAATCTAAATTACATTTTTCTAAAAAAAAAAAAAGATTAGTTAAAGAAAGTACAATAGTTAAACACATCTTTGCTTTTTGAAGCAATTTCTTTTTTTTTTTTTTCTATAATTGCTTTTTCCCTTGATTCGAAGAGATTTTTAACTGACAATGGTCAGAACCACCTAAAATAAAGTTAAAACTATCAAGGCAGCCCCAAAATCTGGAAATAAAAAAATACATCAGCATAACAACAAACTCAAAAAGACACAGCAACATCTACCACTAGAGACAGAAACAGCAATAAACATCTCCCACTCCTCACAATGTTAATGTATTGAAAAAGTGGCAGCAGCAAAACACAGCTAACAAATTCCCCGTGTAGCAGTAACCAGCTATAGCCAAAAAGCAGATTGAACAGTTGAATTTCAGTTAAAAAAAAAAAAAACGACCAGAGTCGGGAGACTCACTCAATTGACAGTGACACATTGCCTATTTGGAGGACAATATCAACATCCCTACAACTACCACATTTTAAAAAGCAGCATCTTTCTAGAGCTCAACCTACCAATACATATCATCCATAGCAACAGGTCCATAACTAGGGTTAGCATATCATAATTAAAGTCTGCTACATCTGCCAACGTGAACGAGATGTTTCAACTGTCCACCCAACTATGCAATTACGTAGTCTTCAAGCCTCAAATTTCCCCATTGGCCAAACTCCACCAAGTTTAAATTTAAAAGCAAGTTGTCACTGTATCCATGATAATACACAAGCAGCAGGAAAAACTTATCGAATTACAGCTCACACTGTTCTATTTGTTTTGTCGGGGCTGGGGCAGCAAAACAATACCAGTGTTATACTGGTGTACCAAACTGCTGTTTTACAGTAACTAACAATCAATAAAACCAAAAACCTCATACCCAGTACACAGCACTACTTCCTTTGCTACAGGACAAGGGCTGAAGTTAGCCCCTCTTCCTACCTTGAACGGAGGGCTGGTTAAGCATCATTCCTCTGGTGGTGGGATGGAATTCTTGAACATATACAAAAAGAACCAAGTCCTATTATGTACCCCAACTATTGATTCCCGAACTTGAATTTGCAACATATCACTTGAACAAATCCATTGCTAGGTCCGAACTCTAACTATAGGTAGAACTAGAAACTTCACAAGAATGTGGTGACACTAGGCATTACATAATAAAACACAAATACTATGACTCGTAATAGTCATATTGATAATGAAAACTGTTACTACTTGTGCGTCCCATTATCATCCAAGCACATTATTTTTATAAGAGCGCTACGGTACAACACCACACACTGGACATTGCAAGTACATATATAAGGTGGTGTGCAAATGCAAGGAGTACAAAAGTATCAGCCTGAAAGTATTAGTGTAGGAATAATAAATAAGCAAAGTAATTGTCTGCTGAATTTTTTATAATGCTATTTATATGTGAAGAGACATAAATTACAATAGTACTTTGGGAAAAGGTTTCGGATGTTCATCTTTCCTAATGTTAACTGTAGGAGCAAGTGACAATGTTCCAAACCGTGACAAATTACCGTTTTCCAATTCCAGGGGAAAGTGCCTTAGATAATCCTCTGTGACTCAGTTACATGTTTCATCAGTACAAAAATGCATGGAAGGGTTTTAGTATTTCATAGAAGAGCAACATGAGAGTCATTACTCCATTAGTATGGATGCACACATAATTTACGAGTTACAACATGCAAAAGTATCCATTAACCCAAAATGGCTTTGCATTTCTATTAACATAGATTTTTTGCTAAGCCTTGATGACTCATCAGTCCCTGAGCAGCACACCTGCTACATCCTTATAGCTTACTTTCCGTTTCTTTACAGGCTCTGGACCGAGATCTAGAGGTGGCTTTTCAACTTCAAGAACAGGATCTATCCTTTCGATTTTCTTCGTTTCAAGGCTTGATATCATGTTCGGTGGAGGCTTTTCAGCTTCAGGAACAGGAACTGTACTTTCAACTTTCTTCATTCCAAAACTTGGTATCATGTCTAACAACACAGCATGAACTGGGTCGACCATCATTTCCAGCTTTCCAAGCTTCTCACTGCATTGAACACTATTCCCATCTCCTGATCCAATTCCGGGAGCTTCATCAAAGCATTCTCCACGTTTAATATCATCTGCAATCTCTTGCCCAACGTGCCTGCCTCTTTGTGATATATCAGAATCTTCCACCATCTCATCCTCCAGGATTCCTGGGCAAGGTTTGCCTACCATTCCATGGCTTTCATGATTTCTTCCTCCCATTTCAGACTCTTTAACAGCGTTCTCATCTGAACAGGCCTTAGTATCTGATTCATTTTCATATAATATCGCAAGCTTGGTTCCAATGCGCATCCTCGTTCTTCGAGCCTGGGAAACCCCCTTTTTCCCTTTATTTATGCCCTTGCTAGGGGGTCTTCCCCTTATCCTTCTTCCATCTGTCATGGGTGAGTTGATGATTCTTGGCTTATCTAAGATAGCTTTTCTTTTTCCCAGATTTCCTTGAGCAGTTGACATAATCTGTTTCTCTACATCGGCGAAGCTAGAATTATCGTCCAGATCAAGATCATGTTTGCTACAAATAGAAAAATAGAACACACCATGAGTTAAAACACTGCCACATTCTTCCACTTCAACAAAAAAGGGACAGCAAATGAGGAGAGCACATATTGGTAAGGTTTAAAATGTCAACACCCTGGACGCAATCTAACCCATTCAAAAAAATTATTGGTAAGGTTTAAAATGTCAACACCTTGGACGCAATCTAACCCATTCAAAAAAAAATTGTTATCTTTTTTAACAAGGACAAAGACATGGGCGTCACAATAAAGACACTTTATTTAATTACTCTGAAATTGTCTTTACCCAAGGAGTTCAAGGTAAAACACTTGAGCAACGTCAAATATTTTATTGGAATAAAGTAGTAAAACTGAATATGTCAATTTGTTTTTCCCAGCAAAAAATGTTTTAAACTTGTTAAGGAAACAAGAATGCTGATTTGCAAGCGTCGTGATACTCTGATTAAGACAAGTCATTTGATGAATAGTGATGATACAAAGGTTAATACAAACAAGTCCTGCAAGCTAAACTATATGATATACCCGAGCGGATATTGCCTGTATTGTAAGCGTGGCGAGTCATGTTATACAATCTTGCCGCCATCACATTATTATTCAAGTATAGAGTCATACACAGATGCAGATTGTGCAAGATTAGTGACAAATAGATTGTTTATTATTTGAAACATTCATAGACGGACGATTGTGCCTTTGTTGGAGGCAACTTGCTGGCTTGGAATAAAGTTGCAAAACATTGACAGTTGCAAGATCCAATGATTATGTCGATTTAAGATATGACATTCATGTGTGCAATTTCATGGTTACTAATTATGTTCTAGAGCCTGATGCTGGTTCATGTGGCCCAATTAGACTTTTGTTGTGCAAGTGATTGCATGGATGATGTCTCACAATAAGGTAAATACTTGTGAAGTATTGCAAAAGAGAAGGCCTACCACTTGTATCTTTCCTTATTAGTGTCTTGTGCAAGAAAAGTTGTGAAAGTGTGAATGAATTGTTTCTTCATTGCCCCAAAGCTCATTTCTTGTGGTATAAGTTGTTCTAGGAGGCA
>CM042188.1:41175268-41206476 GCA_023539305.1 Ilex asprella | reverse complement strand
CTTTTCGAGGCTTTCATGTGTTTTAGTTTATCATGCTGCACAACTCCATAGTCTGCTCCTCTCTGTGTGGTACCGTTGCTTGAATGTACCAATTCTACAAAAGCTGTGGCAATGGCATAAATTGATCAAATGAAAATCCACGTGGTACATAACAATAACTTCACCTAATTAATTAAACCATTAATTTGATAAAAGAGAAGGGGCCACAACCACATAAAACAAAAGTTCGGAATTAACTCGGACGAGTACAATCATAAAAGCTTTTTATATGTCATCTGCTTACATTGCACATCGAGGCATTCATGCCAAGGTTTGTCATATCTCACTCGGTCAATACGTGGAAATCTTAAGCTGTATGGTGCAGCAAAGACCTGAGAATCGAAAAGAGAAACTACGATAAGGTCAAGGAATGGAGATTGCACAATCAAGTTACATATGTAAAAATATGTGGTCTCACTATGATTGAAATTTACTTGAGCAAATTAATTTAAAAAAAACAAATATTTTTCTAAGGCAATACCTCGGAACTTATCGTTCGAATATCACTGGTAATAGAAAGTATAATTGATCTGCATTACATAAAAGAAAAGGACCAAAAAAAAAATCAGACACATTTATATAACAGAAGCATATTTCTTGTAATCAAACTGGTAAAATTGCTAACTTTTCGGGGCTATCGACCCAAACATCTGGCCTCTCCTTTGAGTTATTTGTAACTTGATAAAAGCTTGGTGGGGCCTTCTTTGGGTGTTCATTTTTCCTGCAAAACGGGTTGAGTATTTTGAGAGCTACAGAAATATACTCCAATGCAAAATACAAATGATATATGAATTAGACCAGCAAATTTTTCTCATATTCAAATATGGTTTTTGGCTCACATCCCCAAAAGCTCTACACATCTGCTCCTAGTCAGCCTAATAGGCTAATAATGTTTGGGCAAACTACACTAGCACCTCCTATAGTATCTTATAATTCCAAGAATAACCTCGTAGTTTCAAAAAATACAGGACACCTATGGCAGATTCCGTCCTCACCAACATAAAGGAATGCCTTTTTTCATATTCTACCCTTAAACTTATACATGCCTCCAAACAGTCCTGCATCCAAACACCCTTTATCCCCCATTTGAACAAAGTGAATACTATAACCAAACATTTCTGCTCCGACTTTCTTCCCCCTCTTCTCACTCACTCCCCACCTCAAGGCTTGACACCCCTCTCGCCAACATCCACCGCAGTAGTTCCCTGCTCCAAGCCACTTGACTCTAAGGCATGGTTCAAAGTATCAGCTGATATCGATAAAAGTCAGCCGAGTCATATCTGACTCAGTACCTTCCAAATTGATATCGTTACATGTTATGTATAAACACCGAGTCTCGCCCGACTCATCCGATTTGTATCCGAGTCAATCCTAAGTCACCAAGTTATCATCATCGAATCAGCTCATATAGTTTTACGACGTTGCGACATGATCTAAATCTCTTGTTATATTCAACATTTTCTTTTAGGTTATATCGTCTGATACCGTGTTGCGACACCACTACTGATGTGTCTCAGACCCCTCCAAGTTGATTATCGATACCGTGACCTTGAACCACGCTCAAAGAGGCCCAACAATTACATTTCAAAGAACCACACCTCTACTAAGCAACGAGTCAAAGGTCTAAAAGCAAACTTTTTCTGCTAGAAGATTAGATGGAGAGTAAAGTTATAGGAACAGACTCTAATCCATACTTAACCTCCTGTACTAGCGAGCTCAGATCCATAATTACTTTTGAATCAGTAATTACAGGAACCATAGCTATTGTGGCATTTTTTCCTGTGGCACAAATTGCCCTTTTTTGTTTCCTAATATGCTTTGTCTTGATTGCACACTTTTCTTAGCAAAATTTTTTGACTATCTCATATAGATACATATTTGTATGCATAAGCACATTGCTAACACCACAAACTAGAGAGAGGGGAGGCAAAATACTCTGAATCCGTAGTAGACCACCATCAACTTCCCTCTCTTCCACTCTAGTAGTACAAGCCTACTAGTTGTGTGAAAGTGGTCTAATTTGGGAAGAATTAGTTCGCCAGGTTCAGTGGAGTTGATTGGTGCAAGGGTTAAATAGGGGATCTAGATTCTAAGAGAGAGAGGAATGGGGGTGGGCAAAGGCATAACCCGTTTCCATGGCCATGCAATGGATTCTGGCAAGGTAAACGATCTGAGCTCCAAGACAAGGTCCAAGGAAGGGGTGAAAAAGTTGAATGTCACTTAACAATCAAGATGTTTAGTAACAATAGACACGAAGTTAGTAGAGAAATGGGGAACATGAAAAATACATGAGAGAGATATGGATGAAAAGTGGTTAATTGATCTCAGAAACAAATGACAAACATTCAATTGTCATTCTTACTTTATACCTACTATAATATGTAGAGCAGGAGAAAAAAAACTGTCATGTCATTAGTGGCTTCATAATCTATTATCCAAGGAGTACTTGGGAATGAGGCACTAAATGCACCATCAAACATAAATATATGAGCAAACCTAGAAGTAGGAGCATTAGAAGAAGTAAATGAAACATCATGTCGAGCTATCAGAAGACTAAGACTTTGCATGTCATCCTAAGCAAAAATAGTAGGAATATTGCCCCTGGAGTAAGATAACATCTAAAGAGTTAGTCAAATAAGCATGGGCATGCATGGTATCACCTCCTCACCCACGAGTTGAATTTCCATGACTCCATTTAGCTTCTTGCGAAATTCCCTAGTGTTAAGAGAGCTTGTATTCCACATCGAATAATTAGGGCCACCAAAGTTAGTTTATAAACTTAAGGGGTCATTCCACCTATATCTACTTGGTTTTGGGTTAAATGCTCTAATATAGTATCAAAGTTGAATCTTAGGTAAACGGGTCGAACAAGTCCCTTATCCATTTGAATTTCCTAGTATACATGATTGTTTATTTGTTTGTTGACCTCACGTGTGAGCTTGGTCCCACGTGAAGGAAGGTGTTAAGCAAGTTTATATCCCACGTCAAATAATTAAGATCACCAAAGTTGGTTTATATACTTGAAGGGATTCCTCCACCTATAACCAATTGGTTTGGGGTTGGATGCTCTGACACCCAATATATCTAGTCTTCCCAAACTAATCACACTTTAGCACATTTTTGTCGATACACTTGGATTTGGACTACTTAATGGTGGGAAACAACATCTAAAGCAGATTGAGTCAAAATAAGAGAATGAACCATAACATATTGAACCTAGGCCCAAGCCTTTTGCAAGATGGGAAAGTGGCTATGACCAAATAATTTGAACCTGACCCTGATTGTACTCAATGTTAAGGCTAACAAGAAAGTCATAAACAGATTCTTTCTCCACCAAATACGCAAAATTTTGTTGCATCACTAACATAGCTTTTTTTTCCATCATTGGCATAAATTGCTAAAAATTCTGGTAGTAATGAAACTCCTACGATAAGAGTGGTCAGTGAAGCATAATATAAGGCAAGGGGCTTACTTCTGGTAGATCTCATGAACTTTTTTTTTTATGGTCATAGGCCTTAGCGTTGTTGTCCTTTGAGAGTTTGTGTGAGAAGCAACCCGAAAAATCTTGTAGCAATATCAAGCAACAGAAAACTAGGACGGATAGAAAGTCGCATTACATTAAAAACACAGGATCCGAGTAGGGCATTTTCAAAAGTCTATAGCTTAAGGAATGAACCAGCTCACTGGGCATCGTGGTCTCTTTGTTCAAATATGCATTAAAAAACAGAGCAGGGACTAAATGACCACGTCATAATCGCTTCCATCCAACTTCTCTAGACCAATTTCAAGAGAGTATTTAGTGTCCACAAATGACCTAGGATGGCTCAACCCACTTCACATCTTAAAGGCACAAGTCACACTGACGTCTAGCATAACCACATAATTTGAATAGCACGGGAAAGCATGCATAAGAAACAAGAATGCAGGACTATTTTTGAGGACTAACTTTGAATCGTCGTCAAGCAACAAACACCATCTGCAGACCAATATGGAAAATGCAACCAAACAATCCCCACTGGCTTCCCATCATCAAATGTAGCCAAAAATCCTACAGGACATCACTCTTTAACCCCAGTCGCAAAACATAGTGTAGGAATGAACCTTACCTAGCAGCAAAAGGACTTTCAATATCAAAACCTCACCTTCAGACTCCAATGCTACCTAAAGACTTCAAAAGTAAAAGAATCTGATCAAACCTCTTCAAAAAAATCACATACAGAAAAACCGTAGTTCTAGGGAAACATAGGTGAATCAAACCATGCGTCTTCCATTCAATTCAATCATATGGGTGCTGACATTAATAAGTCAGATCTTGACATCAACATCCCGTAAAATCTATTCGACGTTTTTCGACATGTATTGAGATCTCTTAAGGTGTTTAGTTTCGATTGGGGCTCAAGTACCCAATTCGCTCGTGATATTCCAGGGTTTTAGGATGAGTGAACGGTTTGGAAAAGAAGCAATATGAGAAGAAAGAAAACACTGAATGAAGAGTAGCGTGTTAGATCACACAACTACGTCCTAAAGTAAATATAAAACAAGCAATTAGGTAAAGTACTAAAATAACCCAAACCTAAAATAAATTATAACACAACAATTTTTAATGTCACAAATTTGGCTGAGCTTATAAATGGACAGACAATTAAAGAGATCTTATTTTCCTAGCTCTTGGCTATTTACATCGTCCCAACTCAAACACCATTGTGGAAGAGGCCAAAATCTTAAAAAGTTCAACCTATTGTAACTAAATAGTAGGACCTAAAATAAGGCTGCAGTTGGGTTACAACAGAATCAAGCTCCTCATCAGAAAGTCCAGTTCCCACTCTGCAAAAAGAAATGAACCTGCACAATGACACAATCAGAATAATGGATAAAGCATAAAGTACAAAAGTACAAAAAGCATTATCATACCAAATGGTTTAATTTTTTAACAAAACAAGGTGAAGTACACAAAAGTGCCGTGCAATCAACAATGCTTGGTACTGTAGTTCTGTTTACTCTACGTTTCCAGTATGATGATGACAGCAATGGGCCAGAATTTGGTTACAAATGGGTTGCATAAAGGCCTAGTCCTAGAGTGAACTAGGACCCAGCCTTTCATGGGGTTCAGCCAAAAGCCAAACATGTTGTTCAGTAAATAGCAAAAAAAATTATAATGACAAAAGGCGGAGTCCTCGTGTGGGTCCAGTTCAGTAGACTACAAGACCCAAATCACAAACAGAATTTTGAAGGTGCGATATTCATGTTGCTGACTGTTCTAGCAAAATATTTTATTTTAACCCTAATCATCTAACCTAGGCTTGGAGAAATTGATGAATCTAAGTATCTTTGAAGCTCATGCATCAAAAGGTATCATCTTTAGGGTAAATAAGTAACATACAGGGGCTGGGGTCATTAAACAAAGAAATGCCTCCAAAGGCCATGATAAGTGTTAAGAAAACAATATTGGGTTTAATTTTGGCCCATACACACACTGTCAATCTACATGAGCGCATGCGCATATGCAAATGGATGCCCAAAGGAACTACGATAACTGGCAATAAAATTTCCAAAAAAAAATAAGTAAAAGATATGGGATCTTTCTTAGAAAGATGAGCAACCAGTTGAAAGAGTGATATTTTACTAAAACATTTGGAAGGAGGTAACCCACAGGAGCTTCAACTTGATAAATGAAGCTCATTGAAAAAGTATGAGAACCACTTACCGCCTGGGATATATATTTGGCGCTGAGTATTTCAAGTTGATAAATGAAGCTCATCGAATAAAGTATGAGAACCACTTACCGCCTGGGATATGTATTTGGGGCTGAACACTCAGCGAGGCCCAATAGAAATTGAGCCACCTTCAATTATACACGAATATCCAGAAGTTACATTAAATGGAACAAAAACAGACACACAAACACACACACAGCAAATAACTCATGGGAACAGATGGAATTCTCACCTCTCCTCCCCGACGTCCAGAGCCGTAGTAGCCTCCTATTCAGAAGCAACCATACGATAATTAAAAAAAAAAAGGTGCAATTCACTGTTTGGAGGGGAGAAAATTCTGAAAGAGAAACAATTACAAACCTATGATGAGAACATCTAAATCAGATCCAGCACGTATGTACTCAGGCTTCAACTTTAGCCACTTTCCACTCCTATCACTCGGTTCCCATTTAGAGCCAAAGTCTTTCAATACAATCCCCTCATCTCTAAGGTGAAAATGAGTTTACACATAAGAAATAGATACACCAACAGTTCATAACTTACTCAGGTTTAGAAAAGCTCTCAATGATCATGGACATCATTCAGGACAATTGTTGTAACAACCAAATGATAGGATTTCCATTTGAAACAGGAGTAGTGCAGATGTGCTAGTGACTCCATTGCCAAGTTTACCAAACAAAACCAATTCCAGCATCAACTAGGTACCTAAGCTCAAGCTAAGGTGAATCTAACTTAACAACTAATGAACTGATCTTATAAACTTGTCATCTTAAGAAGAAACCAAACCAGCTTTAGTTTAGTAGTTTCAGCTGGGGTTCACTTGCATTAAGAACATCAAGGACGTGTGTATGTAGGCATGAATGACAAAATAACATCTTTGTTAGGCACTGTGTTCAACTATCTAATGGGCATCGATAAATTGAACCACCAAACCTACAATGTGACACTTACCATCACTCAACAAAGACATTAGCAACAGATGAGATTTTGGATTTGGAATGAGAAAACTGTACAATATTCTGTTTGCAGATTATAAATTATAAATAAGATTAAAATGCTAAAATTACTAAAAAAACAAAATTCACCTCACTTATGCGATTTCTTAATATTATTGTGAGTGTTTATTTGAAGTGAAACAATTTGTTGAATATACATATTTAAGATATTTAAAAAAAAAAAGATAATGGAGTTGTTGAAAGGTAAAAAATATATAATGTTGTCTTTCAAAAACTTGCTAAGGGAAATCTAAGCAATCAAAAAATCTTCAATATAGTGGCATCTATATATAGTAAAGACATGGATACGCCAGAAGTATGGTAGTGAATGAACCATGCCCTCAAAAACTGGTCAAGGCTACAGCCAACTTTAACCTATAATCAACCCAAAAAAAAACACCTACATGTTTCCCTTCTTAAAGATTTCATGCAAGCCATTCCCTAGTGGTTGCCGTACAAAGATCCTTTCTTGAAGATCACTAGGTAAGAAGAAATGAATATCTGGCTAGTCAAGAGCCACGCTTTGATAGTTGCTTTAGACCTCGGTTGTCAACCCAAATTAAGATGAGCCATAGGCAAAAGATTCAAAGTAGTCAGATTCCATGCTTTTTACTATATTCTCCCATCACTAACCAAGGTTTCTACTTAGGGGTCCCATAAGAGTTATATATTATTTGTTTAAACCTGAAGATTCTTTGCAACCTTTTTGCCACCATGCTAAAAGGTGGGCCTCTAAGTATCACTTCGTTGCAAGACAACCATCTCCCACAAAACACCCTTACCATTAGGATGGTGATGCACTCAATGGTTCAAGGTTTCACTTTCAGTCATTGAGTTAGCATTGATCATGCTATCGTGGAACAGTGTAAGGCCATATGCATGAAATACTACACAAAAGAAATTGAAAATGAAGAGGTTCAAGCTAATACTGTAGCATTGCAGAACAATATCAAGTGGTTTGCCGCAATTCAAGGATGAGGATGATAACTCAGCCGACAAACCAAAGTCAAGAGAGATACTTGAGGTTTATCAAAACAGACGTGTGCCCAGTCAAATATCACTCGGCTAATTTGTACCAGACTCGTCCAATTCTTTGAAATCTGATGCAGTCACTAAATGTTCAAGGAAATAAGATTTTATAACATGCTAGTCATGGAGAATAACTCTGCTGCAGCTGTAGGGCAAGTAGTGACATATATAAAGGTTAACACTGGATCCTTTTTTTTACTTCGGCAATATATAAACAGAAAAGGATAAATACCAATTTTAGTTTCATGCTCTCTCATGCAAGGATCAAAATATCGTTTCGAAGTACCGTTTCGGCCAGCTCAAAAATGAAAACGTTTCGTAAACACAATGGAAACGCAAAAAAAATATGGAAACATGTGAAAACATGTAAAAATACAAATACAATCCATTTATTATAAAGATAAGCTAAATAATTGATTAATTTAAAATATTTATTCGATTAACATCCATTTATATAAGAAAAATTTTAATTGGAGGAAAAAAAGGTTTGACATTAGGCGAAAATCATTTAAATTAGAATATTATCCAATTAATAATATAATTTCATTATAATACTAATTTACTAATTAATAATACTAAGTACAACATATTATTATAATACTAATTTATTAATTTAAATTGTGTCTTCAAATTAATAAATAATATTATTTCATTAATATTAAAATCATTGTGTATACAATGATTAAAACACATAAATACTTAATTCTATATATTTAACAAATAAGTTATAATCAATAAAATGACTTGCGGTGATTTAATATGTAAATTTAACAAATAATAATAACATAAAGAATAATTATAAAAAGAAAAAAAAATAATGAAAGATATAAAATTAAATTAATGGTAGTTATGTATAGTTAAAAGTAAGTAAAAAATTATAATGCAGTGGAGTATTAAATGTAATTATTCATTACTTACATAACAAAAAAAATATATAAAAGGTAGCACAGACTGTTTCGACATGTTTCGACCAAAACGGTCCAATACAGTGACGTTTTAACCGAAACTTTAAAATTTTGGGATTCAACCCATGTTTCGTGTCGGTGTGTTAAAATTCCGAAACGTTTCGGACGTGTCGACACGACATTTTGATCCTTGCTCTCATGTGAATTTCCTTCTCTCCTCTCTTCTTTCTCTTGCTTAAGAAAATTTACAATTATTCATTCCCACTAGTTTTTAGATATTCACGTGCAATTAAAGTTTGATACCACTGTTTTCTAAAAAATGTGTCGTCTTCTTGTTCAGCTCATATGAAAAAAACTGATTAAAAGCCCAGTCATGTTATCTTCATTTAGTTAGCTTGAAAACATAGTTAACCGATGTTAGCATGAAATTATAGGTGAAAGATGTTTGCATAATACCAAAATATAATACCATGTTTTGGTATAGAATGTTTATACCAAAACATAAAACCAAATTGCATCAATCATGTATTTGTCCTGCATTTCGTGTGTAAATGACATGAATGCACCCTCTACAAAACTCTCCCCAACTTTGATAACTAGCCTCCTACAATTAATCTGTAAGAGTACTAGGAAAACTGAATGACAAAAGTACAACACTGTAAAACAATTTTAGCAAGACCAACTATCCGTGATTACCTGACATTAGACTTAATAGGACACCATACTCTATGCATTACATAAAAGCTCTGTTGGAATAACCAGTTGGACTGCGGATTAAAGGAAAAAGATTGCAGACCTGTTCTCTATTGTCTCTTTGAAAAATCTCTCAACGTCATCAACACTGCGAGCAATAAGTGACCAACACGGTTCCCCTGTATGGCCAGTACAAGTAAGCAGCAGCAGAAAAGAACCTAGCAATTCCGTTAGAGATAAAGACGGCACCACCAAAAATAATCAAACATGCAGCTTTCGAAAAATCACCAGTAAAATCCAAGGAATAAATTATGTGCATCTTTTCATGACAAGACTAATCTGCACCATTTTACCTAAAAGATGTGCAGCAACAACAAAAATTATGAAGATATAATTGAAAGAACAGGTCAGGCGTATCCAAACATTTGAAAAGTGAAAAAAAAATAATTAAGAAAGTTCAAGGTATCAAATTAATGTTCATCATATGATCACATTAATTTGATATATTTAGCTTTCTTAATTACTCTGAATATTTGTGGATATACATATAAAGAAGAAAGAAGTAAAATTATCATATCAATCATCAGACACTAATATCAGGGTCTCCAAACCTAGGCATGTAAGGCCATATCAAAGACACAAGAAAAGGCAGTTGGACAGCAAGATTAGGACTCATGGTTGGTGTGGTTTGGAAAAACTTACTCCAATAAGGACAGCTAAGGGAATTCCAAAATATAGGAGAATGCACAAGACTATCTTTTTGTATGTAAACTCAAACTGCAATTAATCAATATAGAACTGAACTATGTGCGCACACATTTTTTGTAACTATTCCACAAGACTGATTAATGTGGGATGGTTTTAGACGTCAGCAACGTATTAAAAATGCAGCAGAACATACAGAAAAAAACCAAAAAAAATAAAATTTGGAGCTGATTATGGCTGGTTTGTGCCTGAAATTTATTACTTAAGACCTTCCAAAAAAGAAATTCATTGTTTAGAGGTTTATAAAGGAACAAGAAAGTGAGGACTTGAGGCCCCATATAAAGCAACAAAATGCAAACGCCAAAGGCTGCTATGCATGCCTACCTTTGAACAGTAAACAAGAGCTGTGGAGGTTATTTGAGTGCTTTAGTTAATTAATCGGAGAAGGCAAGGCATTGGATTTGAGAAATAGAATACAGAATGTATCAAAGGGAAGGACAAAACTTTTGGAAAGACATAAAATTAAGAGAAGAAGAGGGAAGAGAAGAAGAATAATAGAGGAAAGGGAGCACAGCCACACCCAGGCAATCAAACTAGGTTCTTAGGCATCATGCTCAATAATACTTGCATCACACCTCGTGGAAGAATTTGTTGGAAGGACATTAACTTAGAATGAATATGACAATCTCCATGTTGAATTTGAAGAGGGTATTTTAATTCTGAAATGTTGGAGACTAGGATAAGCTCCATTATTTTCTCAGTCATGCCTTTAAATAACGAAGTCCCATCTTCGAAAGGACTTTCCTTTCCAAGTGATAACACCCTTGCCACTCCGTTCCACAGGCCCTATTACTCTGCAACTTGTACGCAAATGTTCTGATTCTTTTAATCGGTCACATTCACTTTATAGATGTAACATAATGAGATGATATTACGCATTTTTCAAGGTAAAAATTGCTAATTTAGCTTACTATTGTTAAAGAATTACAAAAATTATAATTTTTAAGAAATTAAATGATAGTAAAATTTAAAATATATTTTATTATGAACATATCCTAATCATATTTGTATCCTATATTTTTAGGTTTTCTCGTACCTGTATCCATACTTCCTAGCAAGGAAACAAAGGTTTCATCTAAATCAATTGCTCCCTTTGTGTAAAAATATAGTCAATCAGATCAAACATCCTCATCTCAATCATCATTATGAAAAGACTTCCAAAAATACAACGATATTCTCATCTTCATTTCAAATAAAAATTTCCTTTTGAAGGCTACGCTTCACCACATTTATATATTTTTTAATTTCATCATGAAACCTCCAAATATTTATTTTGATTGACGTATGGTCACTACAACTCTTGCAAGAACTACGTCATATTTCTCATCAAATTGCTGGTCTATTTCCAAACAGTGCGATGGCACATGACCAACAAAATCTCAAGTTGACCCAATTTGCGAAAGTTCAATTGGGCCGCACAGATTCCAACATCAAGCTTGAAATTATGACGCCCCCATCTTATGGGGCATAAAATATTCTAGCCCTTGTTGGAATTTGGGTGACAACAAACAAACTACAGTGGTCTCGTCTCTCTCAGGCTACCCTCCTGTCTAAAGTCATCCATAGCCTTGTATGAAAACGGCACTTATACTACAAAGGCGACCTTCAATATTGGCAATTACATGCTGTTAACAAACCATATACATCAATGGTTGAAACCAATGTCTTCCTTGCTCTGTTCCAATACAATAAATAATGGCCAACTATTGCTCAAGGAAAAAGATTTGATCATAACTAAAAATAAGTTAACAAGATATCCATTCCAGGCAACTTTCTTTACCAGAAGGTCGATGAGCATTAAGACCACAGTTAGGAACTAAAATTTCCAAGCGGCCCTTTATGGGCCTCACAACCTTGTGAAGAAGCTCATGCCTTTCTTTCAAGCTCTGGTGAATAACACTTGTATCTCCTGCATAAAGAATGTCAAAGGCAACATCTAGCCATATCTCTTGTTAAGGTAACATGATCAAGTAAACCAATACACTCAGGATGATTCCAGGAAGTAAGGGATTGTAATTGCCCAAACATATTTACCATCTAAAGCAAAAGGCCGCAATTGAAAAGGCCACACTTACATCTCTACATCAAAAGAACTAGATGCAAGGAAAGGATACAGCACAACTGCATCAGGAGAGAGCATTATTACACTTTATAACAGTATTTTCAAATCTAAAAACAAGTTAAACAACATTAAAATTAGTATAGAAATAACAACCTGACGTTCACCCTCAAGTCCCTCCTTTGCTGCCTTGGCTGTGAGGGGTGGGTAGGTAATATCAAAGAAAACCAACAATAAGAATGATGAAATGATGTGGAAATGAACATATGTTAAACAAACCTATTTCCTGATTTGAACCAAACTCTGCAAACCGATTCATAGATGTGTCCCAAACCAACATTTCACCATCAAGTATACACCTGACCACCAAAAAAGAAGAATAAGGACATGAAAACAGTTAATAGGTAATGATGGGTAAAATATTTTAACTATTCGTGAAGGAAATTTAGATCTCAGCAAAGTCTAACAGACCAGTGGACAAACTCCTATATTCATTTGGTGCACACTGTCGTACATGCCTTTGGTAATTAGAAAAGATGAACCTTCAAGGTGAGACGAGGTAAAAAGATGAAAAGTCCATGATTAAGCCACAAGAAATAGAACAGTTGAACAGTTTGCTGGGCTAGCACATGCACTTAGCTTCACATTGGATTGTCTTGCAATAGAGTTGGGTAAAGGGGGAGGGGAAGGGGAAGGGAAAAGGGAAGAGGGACTTGAACCCTTGATCTCAAGATGGCAAAGCCTTTACAAGACAAGGAGTACCATTGGACCAAAGGCCCATTGGTGAGTTAGGTAAACATAAACCCGAGACATTCTTGCTAAAACCAACACAAGAACCTAATACTAACAAATTGTTAAAAAAAAACTACAAGTGTACACATCCCTATCTATCTTTAATTCCCATGAAATTATCTAGAAGAAAAGGTGAACAATTGTCAAGAATCATGAGGGGAACTCATTCTCTAATTGCGTGAGAGATTTGTAGTCTAACACGATACCAAAGCTTTGGTTCCTTCAAGTCATGGGTTCAAGTCTCTGTCACCTTATGATATTGTCAGAAGTGTTTTTAGCTTTTTATTTTTTATGGTTATTATTATGGAGGGTATTTTCACCACTATAATATTAAACCTATACATAAAAGAGACACGGGAAAGACCCCTCTCTCTCTTCTCTCTTCCCAA
The DNA here is from genome assembly GCA_023539305.1 of Ilex asprella. Classification (NCBI taxonomy): domain Eukaryota; kingdom Viridiplantae; phylum Streptophyta; class Magnoliopsida; order Aquifoliales; family Aquifoliaceae; genus Ilex; species Ilex asprella. The sequence continues at coordinate 41,193,096 of CM042188.1, read as the reverse complement.
CAGCCTCTTCCCTCTCTTCCTCCTTTTTTCTTTTCTTTTCTTTTCTTATTTTTTTAACATGGTATTGAGCGGGTTACGTCATTCTTAAGTTTATCAACGCGCAAAATCCAGGAGTTTCAATCTTTAGGAACATTTCTCTTTTAATTTTTTTTTTTTTTGGTCCATAACAAAAATTATAGTCATGATCAACCTTAGGTAAATCTACTATATGTGGTTTTGGGGAACTTTTTTGAAATTATTTGGTGCCTCTTTCCTTTTTATATAATTTTTGGAACAAAGGGACCTATTCATCGAAGAAATCAGATCTGGCCGCATCAGGTGAGGTCAATGCATAAAATAGCTACTATAATTGTTGATTACCATTGCCCAATGATTTCCGTGTATTCAAACCCATTACTATGGAGTTTCATGACTTTGAAGGGCTCAAAAGGTACTTTTTGTGTATTTGTGCTCTGAGAGTAGGTTCAGCTATTTTCTGTGATTGTTGGGTAGATTAAAAATACTTGCATTTCTTGTTATTTTTTTGGTCTATTAGGCCATTTGGTGTGTATCTGGGATCTTGGAAAGATATTGAAATCAGATCAAGGATGTCAAAATCAAGCACGAATCTCTCTGAAACAGTCAAAAGGTGTTCCAAGTCAGGTTGGACTTCAGACTGAAAATCCTGCCCTATAGATTATGACACAAAACTTGATGGCCATAATTGTCTAGCCCGGTCACAGTCAACTACGTTGTTTATTAAGAATAACAGAAAATGGGTTATTTGAGTGATGAAAATTTGTTATGCTTACCAAATCATTTACCAACTTTTGTATACCAAATAAGTAAGTGTGAATGGTTAGATAGTAGGGTTCACTAACTTCCACTAAATATTCATAACATAGGATTTTGCCACATCATTTCGCATATAATAATTGGTAAATAAATTTAAAAAGCATAGTTTTATCCTTTAATTGATAAAGTACCATAGGTTGCGAGCTTTTTTATGATAACCAGGAGGTTGAGAATTCAATGCTTATGTCTTGGTTACTCCATTTTATGCAACCACAGATCAATAATGGTTATCTGTTTCTTCGCACTACTAGGGAGATTTGGGAGGCAGTTTTGCAAACCTACTTGAAGATGGGAACTTGGCAAAGGTTTGTTAATTGAAAATGTGAGTTTCATAATACTGAACAGAGAAATTCTTCTTTGGCGGCATTGGTTTGTTCCACAGATGACTCAAAACTACAGAAGTTAATGGAATAGGAGAGGATTATTGAATTCCTTGTAAGCTTGAATCCTAAGTTTGATCAAATTAGGATTTAAATCCTACAGGAGGAGCATCCCCTTTCTCTACATGAGGTATAAACTTATATTCAGTCATAAGAGAACAAATGAGGAATCATGCTTCACCCTATGCCCCAAGAGAGTTTAACTTGGTTGTTGCTGCTTCTCAAGATAATCGGTTGGGAAGTAAGAAAGCTTAGAGAGGATGTGCAAACAATGTTACATATGATAATAAATAAGTTGTATTGTGATTATTGCCATAATCAAAAGACTAGCTTGAAATTACATGATCGTCCTCAGTTTGGAGTAGAGGAGGAAGCTTGTGTGGTAGATGAGGATTTTGAACCCATCTCAGTACAGCAGTGGACACTCTGTCACCTTATTTTGCTTCATCTTCTGCAGCAAAGACCTTACTAAGGAGGAAGTGGAGAATATATGACGCCTTGTGTCAAAACTAGAAACACCTGCCATTGCATCCAATTCTTTTGTCCATTTAGGTAACCTAATTACAACATTAAGTACAACATGTAATATCCCCTCTAGCCCCTAAAAGATTAATTCAGGAGTCTGACCATATTACTAGACTTCCACTTTGTTCTAATCAGGAAAATAATAGGTTAAAATAGTTGATGGTTCCTCACCTTTTGTAGCTGGTAAAGGTTCTATGCCAGTCACTTCCTCTCTATCTCTCTCTTCTATTTTACATGTTCCTAACCTTTCGAATAATCTTTTTTCTGTCATTAGCATCACAAGAAAATTAAATTGTAGTGTAGCATGTCTTTCAAGACCTTGTCACGAGGAAAACTATTGGCAGTAGTTAAAAGAGAGATGGTCTTTACTTTCTGAATGTCCATAGTTTTGTAAAATCCACCTAATCCATGAAGGTTGGAGTAGATGGACAAAATAGGTTGAAATTATTCTCTATCCACACTTGGATGTTGTAGCTGGGGTGTAAAGTATAATACGATGCGAAATAATTGACATTGATGTACTTTATTGGTGTCATAATTGTGTAGGGATTCAACTGCATTGCCTTATACCAATGCAATCTCCCATGTTCCAAAAGAAATGGGCAAAAGTAATCAATAACCACTTATTCCATCAGTAGGTTTTACTACCCTAATTCATCCCAAATCACAGGTGTTAAGTTAAGCTCTAATATGGGCTGTGATTTGAACTGTTCATCTCAGGATCAAATAAGAAAAGATAAAAATAAAAGGCCGAAGATCCCTAACCAAAGACAGTTAATATGGGCTCCTTTGGATTAGTTTACCAACCCCACCATGGTATCTCACCCACACCCCCAAACCAACTATGTCCCCTGCATTTGTTTTGGGGATTAAAGGTGGTATATCTCAGTGTTTTGGTGCTTAAATGGGATTCATAGTCCCTCATGCCCTGCACAAACTAATACTATAGGGATGGTATTGTAAGTCAATCCCGCGAGATGAAACAATAATCAAGATTTAAAATTGTATAGGGATGATTATTAATACTATGCATTTTCTCAATGTCTACTCCACACACTTAAAAAAATGATTCTATGCTAGGAGGATAAATTCAACGTGACATATATCAGACTGGATTATCCATGGGATTGAAGGTTCAGCCCACTTCACATTAAAGCTGACCCCAAATTGTTTTTTTTTTTTTTTTTTGCAATCCAGTCCTGTAATCCTATCCTATGTTATCTAGTCAGGGATGTAAAGCATTCCTTGAGTGGTTATACCACCTGTTGCGAGTTGGTAATGCTAATATAAATAGGTAGAGATTTTATAATGACAAAAAAATGATGGAATAAGTGTCAAGACATTTTGATAACAAGACATGTCAATCTAATGCTTCTCCTTCATTGGATTAAATCTATAGATTGTATGAATTAAAATTCCTAAAAGTCTATATACTATATGCGTCCCTAGATAGCTCTGCATTCAAGACTTAACACCCATTGCCCAGATCAGGTAGTAATATAGAGTGGCTATAATACTCCCTCTAGCATGATCTAGAAAACTTAATACAGAGAGAAAAGGCAATAGGATGGTATCAACTTGGTTTCTACTCCTTACCGGTCAACTAGAACATTCTGCATAATAATGTCCGACATTCCATGTTCATATTCAGGGTGATCAAGAAAGTTCCTGCAACAACCACCAAACAACAAATCACATTGGTCCACCAAACGGTAAACAATATACTTAAAATTCTACCTGGAGTTAAAAAGGTCAATAATAATACAAATGTGCCCTATCCTACTAATTATCCTCATTATTTTTGTAACAAGAAAGATCTATTGGCAACAAGATACAAATGAAAACTGACGAAGAGCATCTGATAACTATAAAGCATGCAACTACCTCGAGAAGTAGTGTATCTCTACTCCATTTTTATGGATTTGGATGCGGTCGCCGTCAAATTTGCACTCAACAACAACTTCCTTCCCATGAAGCTAGACGAAAGGAGAGCAAATGTAACCAAGGAAAAATAAATAAATAAATAAATAAAGCAGCAAATGCGTACTCTGATGTAGTGTAATGAGGCATAAACTTCTCAAGAGATAAAAGCTAAAAACACAAAAGAAACAAATAGTTTTTTTATCTATCCACGACATCATCATATTTAAACTTTGAGACGCAATGAGAATATAATATGTGCCAATACAGACCTTTTTCCAAGCTGTGGCTGCATTGCCAACCCTCAAAGCTAGTTGAGGTCGTACAGGTTTTCCGACTTCAATGTCCTGAAAGAAGAACATAAGCATTCCACTATAAAAGTGAAAATCACATTTGTTAAGAAGCACAGTGTGATAAGACATTAAGAAACTGATTAACATCATCAATTGAGAGGGGATACTCCGTTACCCTTTGCCCCCCAGGAAAAAAAAAAAAAAAACAAACACCACAAAGAAAAAACATCACTTGCCCATCAATAATCCGTTGGGGAATGTTTCCACCTCAAGCACCAAAAAAGGGGTACATACATCTTGAGGCTGCAAATCAAACAGGTTCAGCCCCACTCAAGTATTGGAAGGACCTAGGCTCCCTTCTTTGAAGTTTGTATAAGGCTTGAGCAGAAGACTAAACCTGACTACAATTAGAGTTGGGCTTGGGCCAAATTGTTGGACAAGCTGAGAACAATCTCACCCACATTGTATCAAACACTTGGTTTTTAAAATATGATAGGCACCAATCTATCTTGGTTGTAACACACTAAAAAGTGGTGTCTAAGTTGAATCTCCCTCTGTGCATACTATTGATTCGACCAAATTATGCTTGTTTGATCTCATTTAGAAAATGTCAAGTGATGGGTTCCCCACTTCACTCAGTACGTGATCGGACAAAACATCCCAATATGAAACTATGTTGGCAACCCAACCCAAAGACAAGCTTATTAAAATAAGTGTAGGATAAGAAAGGAAAGACGTATGGAGCTTGAGTTGGGTTGAATTGGGCACAGGGAGAGAGAAACATCCAAATTGAGGCTGTTTCCTAGTCTAAATTGATTCACTTTCTTCATTGGAAATTCCTACAAGGATGCAATTTGGTGCGATGTCGTCCCTATAACGGACCAAACCCCCACCAATCACTCTGTCACCTCTTGCTTGGGCGACCATGGCATTTCGACCGTAAGGTCATTCTCTTTATTGAACGAGTAAGAAAATAACACGCATACCTTTTGGTTGGAAGGATGTTGCAATATGCTATAAATAAATAGCAGTGAACAGTAAAACAGAACGTGTATACAGTCTCACACCTAAAAGACGAAAAACAAAGGAAAGACCGACTACGCTACAGATTCAGATAAGATCATCAAACCATTAAGTTTCATCAAATGTTGATCTCCACCCTGTCCAGTTCGCAGCTCTAATAAATAATCAGGCATATAACATTGGAGGTTTCTCCCACACCACATCCAGTTTGCAGCCCTAATAAATAATCACCACATAATAACTGGAGGTCGATCTTACATAATAATTCAAAACTAAACGAATCCCTTTTTTACATCTCTTGTTAGGTCAGAGAGAAGCTTCCAGCGTTATAACTAGACAAACCAAGAATAATACTTTTTTGTGACACTATCAATTCACACTTATGTCTGACATTACAGACTTCATTCCATTTCCAAAAACTACCCACGATCAAGAGGCTTATGTCTAAAATTCACACCGATAGCACAAATTCAGCTTCAACTCAGATTTACAAAGATCCACCGTGCACGTACTGGTGGCCAGACAAATATATACAAACCTCTTATAAGAAAAACTATATCTTTGCTTATATAGCATAGGACAAGCAAAAGATGACCTCTAATTTAGTCCAATACTTGAAGCAAACCTGGCGTTTATGTCGTTGACTGCGATCCCTCAACTTCTCGCAAACTAGTTTTAAGTCGCATGTGACATTGAACAAGTCCTCAGCATCCGGATGAAATTCATGAAATATGCTTTTTTCACTGATTCCCAACTTAAGATCTGGATGAAAGAGGATTTCCAACAGGAGACGGAAAAAAGAGAATGATAATAAAGAAAATACTTTCAAACACACCTTAACAGAGACTGTAAACCTTAATATGTACCTATCGTACCTTTAAGAATTACCATAATTATCCACTTCATCTCCTGCGCGTTTGTTTCCTTGATCAGATCAGAAAGAACAGAAGTCTTCTCCACTCTGTTGTAGTAGTTTGACAATCAAACCAGAATACCAATTGAGAAATCCACATGTACGCAACATACGGAAAAGCAATGCCAAAACTTACACCCTTTATAATCACAATAATAGCCAGTATCAAGATTGTATAGATATTTATTACATATATCTATTTGTCAATAGGGCTAGTTCAAAATTTTATTTTCGTTTTTGTAAGACTTTATACATTTTGCCTGTTGTACCTTTTTCTATTCTGATGGAATATTAGGGTGTTATTCTGGTAAAGTTTAGGGTTTATTCAAGAAAGAAAAATTGTGGAAGAGATGTTAGACGAGAAGAAATAGTTGTTAACCCTGCCTCTCACTCTTAATTTATACTAGAGCTGGTGGCACACACCTAGCATGTGCAAGGTATTGTCGACGCTACAGAATATCCTATTACTGATACCATAGTGGGGAGCTATATCTGTTACAATATAAACATGAGCGGCACTTTGTGTAATTTAAGGACACCAAGACTTGCCTGCCCTAGTAGTAGTTGCATATGCAAATTCATGCATCTGGAAACTGAGAAAGAGAGGAAACACACCAATCACAGTTGCATATGTGAGGGAAGCAGTCTATCCATAGAGATATAAAGAGAGAAGGAAGATTAGTGTTCGAGTCTTTGAGAGTGAAGGAAGTATTTGAGAGCGAAAGAGTCAACCGAGAAGGATAAAAAGAGAAAATGGGTGGACGATTTAAATGGCATATTGGAGACGGAGGACGTAGGTTATTGGCAGTTACAGATAAATGGCACGTTTGAATACAAATCAATTAATTCCAAAACCAAAGGGATAATTATTACAATTAAAAGAGAGAGAAGACCCCAAACACACTTCTCTCCCTATATTATAGTATAGATATAGATGTCACAATAAACAAAAAAGACCAAGATACCCTATAGTGGTAATAATAATTACAAGATTAAGATATACATATACTCCTTTAGACTATTTAGCTCTTATCCTGAAGCTGGAATATGTCTGTTATATAACAATGAGCAAATGACTGCCAGACGATTAGGACTCTTAAGCCTTAGCAAACAATTCTGCAAGCTGATCCTAAGATTTCACGGATGGTATAACAAAATTCCCACCATCCCACCTAGTATCTTATCCCTGCTGACGCAATAAACTTCAATATATAGTACTCTAAAGAAAAACTAGTTTGGAAACTATGTAAAATGATGTTTGATTATCACAAAAGATGCGTTTGAACTGGAAAGCAAATCTCCTGAATGAAGTGTTATAACCATGTTACTCGCTAGCAGCATGTGACATTGCCCTGTAGTTAGCTTCTACACTATACATGAGAGCATCCTTACAGTTTCACAGGGTTCAATTGTAGGAAACACAATTTTCAAAAAATTGAAGCTGCCAATTGCCAAGAGCAAATGACCTGTATCATATCAAAGAGCAAAGCAGGAACCGACTAGCAGCGACAAGGCTTCATTAAACTGACTCTACACATAAAAACAAAATTGCCATTGGCAAACTCAATCTGTTCATATTTCATCTTTGACAGATGAGCATAAAAATTTTTAGAAAAACGCTAATCAAAATTATAACTGAGACAAGTTCCTTCAAGCAAATAAACCATAGGCCTGATTGTATTTTGGCAAAATCCTACCTCATTGGTTTTGCAAATCTCAATCAGCACAAACATTTAGTAACAATGTTGGACTTTCACTAATCAAAAGCAGTTTAACAAAAAAACAACCAAGAATCACAAATTAAAGTCGAAGTGAAAATCAACCATAAGTATAACATTGGTTTGTCAAAGGCATATCAGCTATCACATCTTTAAGCATAAAGCATCGTAGCATCATCAAACCATTGCACATAACTTTCCACTATAAACTTGCACCACAAAATTGCTAATTAGAGTCTCCACTGCACCTTACCAATTGGATATCCCTGTAATATATATCAAATGTGGACAATTTTTCTTTAAGCATGCACATCATCTTATGATGCTTAGGAAAGAAAAGATGTATTAAATGTTTCCAAGTAAGCAAGAATATATCAGCTTCCAACTGTATAGCAAACATACCGTACACAGACACTTCCTTGGAAAACTTTCAATGTGATTACATTTTGAAGTGAACTGTATATGCCTTACAGCCATCTATTAGCAGATTATTTATTTGAACCTACATGAATATGCTAACAAAAATTGTGGAAGGCTGCTCTGAGCTCCTTTTAGTGTCAATTGTATTTTATTAAGAAAAAATAAGAGGCCGAAAGACCAAAAGTTTCAAATATTATTTGGATACAAAAATCTTTCAGAGTTTGTAATGGTACAACATTCAACAATCACCCCAATGAGAGACACCAAAACCCAAGAACAGGATTACCTATTTTCACTTGAAGCCAAGCGATCAAGCAAGTCATTTACTTCCTTGATTGTCAGTCCGCCAGAAGTCATCCCCTGTCTGCGTTGTAGGACCTGTTAATAAATGAAAAGGAATAAAATAAGTTGAATGTTGTTGAGCAAAGTGGACATTCGACTAAAATTTGGATAGCCTTGAAGGTGATTAGCAGAACAACTTAAGGCATAATCCATCCTATCCAAAGCAGAAACATAAAACAAAGAATGCATTATAAAGTGACTCAACAAAATTCAGAATGATCCCCACAAATGGATGGTGTAAATATGCAAAAGTACCATTAAATGCCATAAGAAACACCAAGATACATAGTAAAATGAGCATCTCCCATGTCAAACAAGAATGAAAGGACTTTATCTCCATAAAAAGAGATTTTAAAAAAGATAAACAACATAAAAAGACCCAGTTGCTCATAACTCTTCAATGCCAGCAAACTAGAAAGCCACATAACAAGAACTAATTCATAATTCAAAGTATCTGATCAGACTCGACACCTTCCAACCCGATATTGTACTATGTTACATGTAAACCACGTATCTCACACGAGTCATTAAAGACATCTTTAAGTCGTCAAATTATTGTTACCGAATTGGTCAATACTATTTTGACGTTGCGATATAGCCAAATCTCTTGTCATGTTCAACATCCTCATCTATGTAGAATTTTGTGTATATTGTCTGATACTGCCCCATCACGCCGCAACTAACCCATCTCAGTGCCCTCCAAGTCGATAGTTGAAACTGCGATTGAGCCGTGGGGACAACAATAACAAGACAAGGAAGAAACATGCATTAAGAAAAGAAATTCACATGGTTCATTCACCTTAGCAAAATCTATGCATGATGGCAAAATTAAAGAAAGGGGAAAAACAAATAGATGGAAAGAGAGAAGAGAGAATAGAGTTAAGAGTCAACCTACACCCTCATAGAGTGCAATTATATATACATAGGCTATACATTACAAAGATCCTATTAGCTTTTCCTATCCTTTCAGATACAGATTGCATCATATAGTACACGAGAAACTATATTCGAAGCAATATGGAGGCAGCCTAATTGTCACAAAATAATTATATTAGGAAGGTAACCAGAAATCCAATTTCATGTTATGAACACTTCGACCAAATTAGTCCACATGAAGTTAAAACAATAGATTGAGCAAATACGCTCCCTTTCTACTTTTCCAAGTTGCCTAATTCTCTTTCTAAAAAATGACCACACCTGGTTGTGGATCTTCTATCTGATGAAGACCCAGCACAATCGACATCAAGAAAACCACCCATCGGTAAATTCTCTTGAGTCTTGTATAACAATCCCTGCCCAAGGACTTTTTTCAATTATCTTAGAAATCTCATTGCTAGTTGACACACCTCCTTCGCCAAAAACAAATGCTAAAGATAGATGACACCTCCTTCACCAACTCCTCCTTTATCAACAACTTGACCATTATTATTCTAATCAACAAGCCTTATTCCAAAATCCTTATGCCCAAACTATAATGTAGACAAACTAGACTAAAAAGCACCTTGGCTGGGTGAAGAACTTTGCCAACGAGGTCAATTAGAGAGCATTTTTACCATCCTTAATAGAGCTTTTGCTACTGCAGAGTCAAGGATTTTTGTCGGGATTTTTATTCATGTATCCACTGTCTTGATCATTCATAACCCCTTTCCCTAGAAATCGAACATACACAATCTTGGTAGTGTAACATGCTTCTAGGCCACCCTAATGGATGTAGGAATACATTGGAAATTATCTTCTTCTTCTTCTTTTTTTTTTTTTTGGGTGGGGGGGGGGGAGAGAGAGAGAGGAGGACTTGAACACTTGAGCTCAAGAAGGCAAGCCTTTATAAGGTCAGGTGTACAACTGGACCAAAGGCCCATTGGTAGGAAATTATCTAGTTCCACTCTACATCCACATTTGCTTCATTAATTTATCCAAAAGATAAAAAATAAATTCTTAGATTCACAAAACAAATGACAGACCATTTCCACATGAACTTCTCAATGAATTTCATATGCCGTCAATCTCAAGTATCAGCATACTAGTTGGTCTTGGTTCTTATATTCCAATCAAGTGATAAAAAAAAAACAGGGTTGGAAACGAAGGGTATACAGCCAGAGTCAGATAAGAAAACCAGCAAAAAATACAATAGTTAGGATTATTCACCAGAAGAATCATGAAAATAACTTTTTATTTTTCCATACATTTCAGTCCCGAAAATAAAACAAAACATTTATCATCCATGTCTATTTAGTAACTCTCCACCCTCGTCTTCAAGGTTTTCATGAGTATAATGATCAGGAAACTAGTAGCTATTTAATTCCAGTAACAACAAAACCGTCAACAAAGATAACCACCACCCTGGCTGAAAAACTTCACCAAACCCGGAGAATTATCAACAATAGCCAAAATACCCATAAAAAAAACTTCAGAAAAAGCTATCAAATTATTAACAATGAGGAAAAACCCCACAACGAATAACTTCACAAGAACCCATCAAATCATCAATTAAAAACCAACATGGCAAAACTTCACGAAACCCAGAGAATTATCAACAATAACCAAAAACCCAAAAAAAAAATCATAAAAAGCTATCAAATTATTAACAATAAGGGGAAAATCCCACAATGAATAACTTCAAAAAATAAATAAATAAATCATCCATAAAAGCCAACACGGCAAAACCTCACAAAAACCCATAAAGTTAGCAGCCCCCCCCTCCCCACAACACGCACCGAATTAGCACCAATAACAAAAACCCGAATACTTAAACATCATAGAATCAAAAAAGATTGACATAGTAGAAAACCCGACGAAGGCAAAGATTTCAAAAAAAACCACAAAGGCAAGAAGGCAGAGATTTCATAAAACCCACGAAGGCAGAGATTTCAAAAACCCACCTCGCCCGCCACAAGCGAAAAATTCCCAGCATTGACACCAGTCTTGGCTCCACCCTTCCGCCAATTGATTAGGCGCACAGCATCATCGGACTCCCTGGACATGCCGAGAGCATCTATGATGCACGTGGCAAGCACGTGCTCCTTCAAACCGTACGTCCCTCGCTCTCGGTCGAGAGCCGGAAGAATTAACCTTATGGCGCTGAAGTAGTCGGACGGTTTGCAGAAAGTATCGAGGAATTTTCGGAATTTGGATCGTTTTTTAGCAGATGATTTGCTTCTTTGAATCCAAGTAAAGAGACTCACCATCACACTGAACTTTGCTTCATTTTCGCTAGACATTTTTGGAGCACTTGATGAAGCAAATTCTCTCTCTCCCTCTCTCTGTTAACTGCGATTAATAGACTCGAGATGGCTGTGTATGGAGGTTTGAGATTCTCGAGCGCAAACGAAAAGCTTGTGCCAGAAGTTAATAGCCGAATAAGAAACAATAAAGCAAATGAATTATAGTCCCTAGTACTTTTTCTTAATTGCGAAATACTCCTGTAAATATCCGAAATTATAATCGGACCACATATCAGATCTTGTCCCAAATGACCATTTTGACTTTCACCAATTTTTTTTTTTTTTTTTTTTGTGGCTAGTAAAAAAATGGATGTGAAAAAATGAGTACCTAGAGACCACTCCAATAAGTCTCATTAGTAGAATTATGAAATTTTTGACCATGTCCGTTACTCTTTTTGAGAACGAACTTAATTATATTAATATAACGATCAACTATCAAATCCTAATGTAAACTTCAAGACTCGAATTTTCAATCTCAAAATAAAATATTTGGCCAATAATCTATTAGATCACCCCCACTCGATAATCACGTGCATAAAACCTAAATGATCAATGGCAGTTGAGGATTATCATTCGTAGATTGGTGAAAGACGTTCATGGCATGTAATATTTCTGTTACCTTTTTGGATAGTTCATAAAAAAATCGTAATTAAAATACACAAAGGTCCTACTTATGGCGGGGTACATTTGGATAGTTTATACAAATGTTACTTTCAACACATGAGTCTATTCATGGACCCCTCAAATACCAAAACCATTAGCCAAAAAAAGAGTAGATAAAGAAAATAAGGATGTGTTTGGTAATATTTTTATTTTTAAGTTTTTTTATATAAAAAAAGAATTAAGTTTTATTTTTTTGTGATAAAAAATAAAAATCTAAAACATGTTTGGTAGTCATTTATATTTAAAAAATTACTGAAATAAAAATAAAAAATATATTTAGTATTATATCAAAAAATTACCACTCAAAACCACCACTCAACCCCAATAACCATCACTTAACCCCACTCACCACCCAACCGACATCCACCCCTAAAAATTCACCACCCACAACCACCACCAACCACCTACCACCACCAAACTGCGACCACCACAACCACCAACGAAACCCACACTCCCACAAGCCTTCCCCTAAAATTCCTCACCACACAACCCTAAAAAGAGGAATTTATTATTCTTGGAGGCTATTTTTGGGGAAAAAAAAGTGAAAAATGTTGAGATTGATAACAGGAATACCAAGCCCAAGTAGGTTTGGATCAGCTTCAACTGCTGAACAAGTCACTGAGGGGATCGATGCTTCCAACCTCACCGCCATTGTTACTGGTTAGACATACACAAACGTCCAGTTTCACACACACACACACACACACAGATGCCTAGATGCACACACACAAGCAAAGATTCATATGTACAGAGAAAGAGAAAAAAAAAGGTTAAAATCAACAATAATATACCCTAGAAACCCCCAACCCACCCCTAACCCCGGAACCCACAGCCACCCAACTGTAAACCCCCGCATTTGTATCGTTATATATTAACATGAGTATGTTTTGATATGCTAATATATGTAATGATGAATGCATGAACTAAGTAGATAGTAAGAGTAGAAATAAAAATATAATTGAGGTAATAGGGTATGTTGTTGAAATTTGGGGGTATTTCGGAGTAAAAACACACTTAGAGAGAATTTGGGTAAGAAAGAGATCTTGAACACTGCTTAGTATTTTGGCCATAACTTTTATAATTATATCTAATTGATCTGAAATTTGGAGAGTAGATAATAGACATCTAGGGCTACAAAAGTGTATCGCATAAAAAATTTTCAATTAGACCTCTAAATGGGTCAAAACTACACTGGAAGTTGAGGACATTCTGTCACCCGCGTCCGGATGGGAATAGACATGCGTCCGGACGCGTATGGCAGAAACTTGGGCGCAGAAACACGCGTCCGGACTGGCCAACCCGAGGGTTACGCGTCTGAGACTTGTTTTTGGGTGTTTTCTCCAAATCTTTACCTCATTTCATTCATTCTATCTTAGAAAGGCTTAGAGAGGAAAAAAGAAGGGAAAAATCAAGGGATTCAAACGTTGATGCAAGTGGAGAAAAATCAAATCTTCTAGTTCTCACCCAAAAGCTAAGGAATTAAGGTATGAGTTTTCTTTCATTCACTTACATTAAGGCTAGGTTTATTTATATGTATCTTTTAACTTTAAATGTTATATGTATGCTATCAAATCCTTAATTCTTGTTATTCTTGTAATTAATGTCATGTGGAAAATAATGTGATTGTTGGGTAACCCTTAAATCTCTTTGCTTGCTTCCAAACCCTAGTCTTCAAGGGAAATGTGTTTTTTTTTTCTGTTGACTTCTCCTTCGTTCTTGATTTCACACCTTGATAGTTGTTTGTTATTGATTCCATACATGATTGTACCGTTAAATCTTAATTTCTCCTTTGTTCATGATTTTCAAGCCTGGCATGCCTTATATTTCAAACTTAATATTCATTAGTATTGATTCCAAAGTTTGATTACTCATATGTTTTTGATTTCAAAACTTTAGTGGTTTGTGTTGAACAATAAAATGATGTCATTGTGATCTCATGTATTTTTCTTAGTTGGTTGTGGAATTGTTGCATGATATATTTTGAGAATTTTGGGTAGATACTTGTAAATTGAGATAAATGTTGGAATTGTATGCTTGGTTGGATTGTTTGTGATGTACATGAGTAAGAGATTCCTTGTAAGAATACTCACCATTTTCCAAGAGGTTGCCGGTAAGGATGCTTGGGAAACAATGTAGTGATTGGTGAAAAGTTCCACGTAAGAATGCTCATTCATTCTCAAGAGGTTCCCAGTAAGGATGCTTGAAAAACCATGCAGTGATTGGTGAGAGGTTCCATGTAAGGATGCTCATCCATTCTCAAGAGATTCCCGATAAGGATGCTCGAGAATCAAAAGTGACCAAAAAAGGGATTGAAGTTACCACAAAATATGCCACCTATTGAAAGAATTGTTGGGAATGGTTTAGGGCCATTAATGATTATTATTTGTATGTGGTGCTAGTTTATTCATTTAAGTAATCTTTTTAAATAAACTTGAGATTTTTTTTTAAAATGTCACTGTTTTATTTCAAATTATGTATCTATGTTATATTAAAAATAAGACCGACCGTTTTAAATGATTTTCTAAACTTTGTATGGGTTTGAGAGAATTTTTCTACAGAGCTTTGTGCTCACCCCTTACTGCTAACATTTTTCAGATTACCCGCTTGAAAAAGACGTAAGGATCGAAGAGCCCACTACTTGGGAGACTCCACTCGACGGGAGTGTGGATCTCGAGGTGGACGCATAGAGTGACCTCCTTTCCTTTTGTACTACACTAGGACATTATTTTGGAATATTGTGTAGTCTAGCGTCTTTTGTTTATTCCGTTGCGCTTCTTTAATTAATTTTTGAAATGTAATAGCCATGACTTGGGCTTATTCTTTTGGATAATATTATAAATATTCGTGAATGACAAATGAAGTCTTGTTTCTTATGGAATTATATTAGTGCTCTCATGATATGAATGGTTTTAGAATGTAATGTCATCTAGGGTGTGTTTTGCGGCGTTACACCAACTCCACCCCATCCCCGAAATCCACAGCCATCCAACCAACCCACTACCACCAAAATAGAGAACTTTGTGAGAGAGAGAGCAACAAAGGGAGGAGAAGATGGCGTATGAATCCTTCTGTTTTGGCTTCTCTTCGTCTTCGTTTGGCTTCAGTTTCATCTTTGGGAGAGAGAGAGACGACAAAGATATGAGGGGTGAAAGAGATATGGCCTTTTATATACTCAAGCAAAAAAAAATTCTTATTTTGTTGCTAAGGAGGATCGAAACTCAGTCCTCATTAAATGGCTCGCGCGTGTTTTTTTTTTATGTTTTCAAAAATATTATTTTGGATGTTTCTATATTTTAGCATTGTTTTTAAAACAGAGCAATTAAAAAAAATAAAAACATCCACCAAACATATTTTTATTTTTTTTGCCATAAAATGAAAACAAAAATAAAAAAAAAAACGAAAACACACGCTTACCAAACACTACCTAAGTTACTTTCGATAACAAGCTGGCTACTTTGGATTGGGTTGGATGAAAAATTGCAACAATCAAACATACCAAACAAGTCCTAAAACAAAACTTAAGAAAAATAATAGACAATCCAAATAAAATCTAAAAACTATAACTCAAACGAATATCATATGTTCAATGAGTGTGTTCCACTGAAAAAATTGATAGGACTTACTCATCCAATAAATATAAATTTAAATTACACTTTTTAAGTTTTATTTAGGTTATGTAGTGTGATGTGCAAGACACGCTACAAAGTAAAAAGCCATCTAGTGTGATGGACAAGGCACACGACAAGACAACATAGCACATCATATTGTCAGGCAAGGTACGTGGCAAAGTAACATAGCATATCGGTGTGTCAAGCAAGGCCATGCGATATGATGGATAACGTCCATGGTAGACTCCACCCTCCCTAATAATAGAATTAGGAAGCGAAATCCAAGTGCTAGTGTGCAATAGTACCACATTTTCGGTGGAATTAAGTTGGGCGGGCTAACCAGAGTCAACCCTAACCCGAGTCAACCCTAACCCAACCCCAAAAAAATAGAGCTTGACCTGGGGATTTAAAAATTAGGGTTGGACATGCCAAAAAAACTCAACTCAAATTTAATATGGGTTGAGGTGTCAGGTTTACGAGTTCAACCCAAACTGAATCCGAAAATGATAAAATCAAGCTTAACCCGATTATAGAACTTGGGCTCAACCCAAAAATGTAAAATAAAAATTATAATATATATATATATATAGAGAGAGAGAGAGAGAGAGAAAGAAAGAGACACTAGGGTTTCTCACTTCCTCTTCTGTTGTTCCACCTCTTTTGCCTCTCTGTCTCGCTTCCATCTTCCCATGAATCCCATCTCTCTTCATCTCGACCTTTCTTCATCTTCTCTTCATTTGTTGGACATGTAGAAGTCATCAATAGATCTGATGAAGTCCACCATATATAATTTTGGAGAAGAAGATCTTGATTGATTGATCTGGAGAAGAAGACTTCGATAGATCTTGAGAGAACAATAGGTAACAAAGTTGATCTCCTCTTCGTCTAGATCTTTGTTTCTTTGTTGGTTCTTGCTCTAGCTCTATTTGTTAATTGAAGAAGATCTCGTTTGGATCTCTGTTCCATTTTGTGTATTAATTGAAGAAGTTCGTTCAATTTTTTAATTGAAATTGCATTAATTGAAGACGTTGGATCTCGGTTCAATATCTAAAGATGCAAAAGAAGTCTTAATTGATGAAAAATATGTAGATGTATGAAAATTAGGGATACAACATAATGCATTAAGTAGTGTATTATCCGTTTATACCAACTCGGATTCAACAGAACGCATTAGGTAGTTTCTCTTTCTAGTATTCTTAATTTTGAGCTCTATTTTTTTAATAGGTTTATGAGATTTTGACCATGAAATCAAATTTTCCAAAATGGTGAAATTTAGAAGATTTTATCTATGACTAAGGTCGAAAAAAATTGCTAATTTTGTCAATGAAACAATCTTGTGGTAGTGGCTGTGAATAAGGTGAATATTATGTACTAAGTTTAGGTTTAAATTATAATAGGCTGATATCAACCCTGAATCATTCAGCTTGAATTCTGACTCGAAAATAATTCGAATTGGGGAACCTGAATTCAATCCGAACTTGTCTGAATTCATCTTGGGCAGTATCTGGATTGAGTACCTTGAGTTAAGGTTAGGTAAGGATTGAAGATTTTATACCTAGAATTGGGCTAAGATTGACCTCTCAACCTGCCCAAGTTGCATCGACAGCCCGTTCTAATTCCTATAAGTCAAGTTATGATAAATCCATATAAAAAACGTTTAAATACAAAACATATACCCTGATTAATCTCTTTGCCAATTTGTAGGTTTTGTAATTAGGAAAATGTTTATCTCTTCAACAGAAATGGAAAAAAATATTGATATTCTCAGTGAAGAATGTTTATTATTATCAAATCAAGGCCTCTATGACAAGTAAATATTGAATGCAACAATGAATCCTACTTGGATTTACATGGAAGAAAGAGTGAAAAATTATTTGCTTATATGACAGATTAGTAACTAATTTTTGTGGGTTCTATTTATTTTAATATTATTAATTTGTGATATCACATCATCTTACTATGTGGTAT
>CM042188.1:41099004-41120268 GCA_023539305.1 Ilex asprella | reverse complement strand
ACATGCATTAATCAAACATAATACATACACAAAAGCACATACACATCCAATTCCCATAACCAAAATTAAGGGAAAATACAACCTTAATTATCCTACAGGCTGTTTGTACAAATCAAACACAAACCACATTGTTGAAGGATCAGACGAAAAAAAAAAACCTTAAAGGACACCTATACAGGGACAAAGCTGAACATTTGGGCATGAAACTCATGAACTTGGGTAAATACCCACAAATGGGACTGAGCTTGGTGAGAGAGATTGGAAAGAGAGAAAGAGAGGGGAAATTAACTTGCTTCTTTTCAAGGAATGGTGGGATCAAAACTCTCACAGTCCATTGAAGATTTATGTACCCCAACCTCACAGAAAAAGAAAAACCTCAAAGCAAGAAATACACCGGAGTGGTGTGAAAGAGAGTCTCTGCAATCCACCCACTAATTCAATTGATCGAGCAATCCACCCACACATACTTGCATTCAAACAAATAATCTCTCAAAATTATATTCAAAAACAATTGTGTCTGATTGTTACTCCTCAATATCCAACTCTATGTATTTGTTACCCTTTGTGAATGAAAAATCAACAAATAAGCTACATGCGTCTCCCAATAAAAAAATCAATTCGATCCAAGTAACGACAATGAGCCAATAAACCTATAATAAGATCATAGTGCAAACTGACAATGAGAGGCAACAATGTAATACATTAAAGAGGAATAAAAAAATGCATTTGAGGGCTTGCTGAAGTACCTAAGCTAATTATAAAATGTGCATCACATCGAATCTAACATAGAATGAAAAAATCAATTTTGATTAAACCTAAACTAACCCAACATAAAATTAAAAAAATCAAACAAAGTGTAAATCAATTAACCGTAAATTAAATACATCCATTTTATTTGCAATGAACCATAAACAAAACAATATTACTTTAACTTAATTTGTACATTTAATCACTTTTTATTGTTGGATTGATAATAAATCTTAGTATTAAATGAAGCCAATTATCAATTCAATAGTTATGACCCATCAAGTTAAGTCAAATTAGATCAAATCTAATTTACATCACATCGAATCTAACATAATTACAAAATTCAATTTAGATTGAACCTAAGCTAACCCAACATAAACTTGAAAAAATCAAACAAAGTGTAAATCGATTAACCGTAAACAAAACAATATTACTTGAACTTAATTTGTACATTTAATCATTTTTTATCGTTGGATTGATAATGAATCTTATTATTAACTAAAGCCAATTATCAATTCAATAGTTATGACCCATCAAGTTAAATCAAATTAGATCAAATCTAATTTACATCACATCGAATCTAACATAATTACAAAATTCAATTTAGATTGAACCTAAACTAACCCAACATAAACTTGAAAAAATCAAACAGAGTGTAAATCAATTAACTGTAAATGAAATACATCCATTTTATTTGCAATGAACCGTAAACAAAATAATATTACTTGAACTTAATTTGTATATTTAATCACTTTTTATCGTTGGATTGATAATGAATCTTATTATTAATTGAAGTCAATTATCAATTCAATAGTTATGACCCATCAAGTTAAATCAAATTAGATTCAAAATTACATTTTCCCTGCAATGCTCCAATGCCCACTCATCCAAAATTACATTCAGATCATAGTGATTTCTTCTTTAGTTAGGGGAATAATTTTGCAATCAACCAGACATTAGTATCACAATCCTCAGTCAATGCCTTGAAAACATGACCAAAAATAATTATAATAAACATTTTCCCAAGAAAACTTAAAACACATGGATTCAGAACACAATCATGCAACATCAATCATCAAATTCATTTTCACAACACCACATTAACATGAAACAACTGGAGAATAATTAGAAAAAAGCCACTTGAGAAATTAAGAAATTAAGTTTGTCCTAACTTTCCCGACCGTACCAACCTCCCACCAGCAGCAGCACACAATTCATGGCATATACCAACATGAAAAACAAAAGTGATGGAATCATGGAACACTTTATTGTTGTTTCACATTTTGAAACAGTTTCATGTTGAGAATAAGGTAACAAAAGAGGGAAGATGGCGAGATTCCAAAAGACATGGCATCGATACTTCATTGTCAACCAACTGAAATCAACAAATTGTGTTTTCTCTTTTGCATCAAAATAAATGTGTTTAGTTATTTTTTTTCTATTGCTAAAGTTTGATGTTCTCTTTGAATTACGTTGAATAATTTAGATACACAGAAAAATGGAAGTCAATATATTTTATCCAAATAGAAAATGATACACAGACAACTCATTGCTATTTACTTTAGAAGTCTTGTGCTTCAACCATGAATTATCCATCACATCATGGCAAAGTTCAACAAAATATTGGTATATGCACGCATGTATGCTATAAAAAAAACAATCACTTAAGCCTAAGCTCAAATTCGAAGAGCTAAGAATCACTTGAACATAGAGCAATTCAACGTGTTTAAACAAATTTGGAGACAAATCACTTAAACCTATGAACACAGCCCATGTAAATCAAGATTGCAACCTTAGCACATTTTAATTAACAACACGATATATACCATTTTGAACTAAAACACTAATTTGGAAGGCATGCATGAACTAATTTTAATTAACTTTGGCACGATACATACAATGCATGAGGCACTATTCCCATAGCAGTAGGTTGGATTCTCCAACTTTTGCAAGTGAACCCTCAAACAAAAGTAATATAATAAAACTTAGAGAAAACACAACTGAGGCTAAAGACACTACACAATGCAAAAATATCACTAATGAGGAAAAATTAAAATGTATTAAAATAAATTAACTTCATTCAAGTACCGGTCGAATTAAATTCTTCATTCAAGTCTAATTCTTCAAACGTTTTGAAATAGCTATTCTTTGTATTCATTAAATATGTAGCTATTCGGCAACTTCAGTTAAAGATTTCAAGTTATGATGAAATAGATAAGAACCCTATGTTATATATAAAAAAAATTAGTTGAATAGAAAATCATGTAACTATCAGATGAATCATGATAAAAAATATCAGTTGAATCTTGATAAAAGATTTCAAGTTATAAAAAAATCATGATAAAAACATTAGTTGAACAAAAATATGTAACTATCAGTTGAATAAAAAAATCATGATAAACCACGATGTCATGAAAACCCCCATCTGAGAACCCTATCAGTTAAAGTAACCACCTTCTGAGAATGTGTCACTTTCTTTCATTAAAGACCAGACCAAAGCTTCCATTAAAGAAGTGCAAAAAAGTCGGTGTGTGTGCTGTGTGTTTATGTGTTTATGGACATATGTGTGCTTATGTCCATTTTTCATCAATTCGTTGTGTGTGCTGCTGTGTCGGTCATACTGTGGTGAGAATGGTGTGTGTGCTGCTGAGTGATTGGAGAGAGAGAAAGAGAGGGGAGAGGGAGGTACCTGGGCTGAGCTGTCGCTGATCGCCGCTGGTGTGTGTGCTGCCGCTGAGAACGTTGGTTGATCGTTGCTGTGTTGAGCCATGGCAGAGGAGTGAGAGGTGAGCAGTCTAAACCCTATAAGGGGAGCCGTGTTAGAGCAATTCCAACAATGCTTTCTAAAATAGCTATCTATTTATT
Organism: Ilex asprella; assembly: GCA_023539305.1. NCBI lineage: Eukaryota > Viridiplantae > Streptophyta > Magnoliopsida > Aquifoliales > Aquifoliaceae > Ilex > Ilex asprella. The sequence continues at coordinate 41,116,656 of CM042188.1, read as the reverse complement.
TTCTAAAATTCACTTCATGAGCTTCCCTTCACAATATATATAGTAGCTCGATCATAGAAGTTTTGTAGCTAGAATTACCAATTATTAACTATCCGAATTACCAATAATTAACTGTCCGAATTACCAATTTGTTATTTTGGATTTGAGGGAAAAAAAGTAAGAATTATCAACTGAGTGAAATATTTTTCGTGCAAGCATCTCAAACATTGCAGTACAAATTTCTGTGTTAATAGATAAGAAAAAAGTATTCACCACAACAACTTCCATCTTAGAGGATTTTTCTCATACAGGTGATGGGCATGATCTATGCCCATGATCAAGGAACAAACCATTGACACGAAAAAACCATGGGTATGTATAACAAAACCAAACACCCAATCCAAATCAGCCAGCAAAAAACCAAACAAAACATTGACACGAAAACACAATAGGTATTTGGTTTGATTTTCAGTCAAAAAAGGAACAAACCAAACAAAACATTGACACGAAAAAAGGAAGAAATCAAAAAACCAATGCTTCCAATCAACAAAGGCATGAATTTTGGGGGTTTTACTGCTTTGCGATGAAGCCATACCTGCGATGAAGCCTTCTGCGATCAGACCTTCAATCGGTGAAGCTTTTGCGATCAGACCTTCAATCGGTGAAGCTCTTGCGATCAGACCTTCGATGAAGCCTTCTGCGATCAGTGAGCTTCGGGTGTTGTGGAGCTTCACTGAGAGAGAGAGAGAGGGAGTGAGAAGGGGTTAGCTGTGTTTACCGTGTTGCTCTAAGCACTGTAAGGGTAGCTGTGTTGAGCCATGAGCCATGGCAGAGGGTAGCTGGGTAGAGTAGTCGTGCAGAGGTGGGTAGCGTGTGAGAGTTAGTTTCATTTGGGCGGGACTTTTTTTTTCTATGAGATGAAATATGGGCCATTAGATCCAATTCAAAAAATTAGATAAAATCTACACCGTTCAGTTAAAATTAAAATGAATCCGAGCTGTTCTTGTGCTTTCCCAAATGAATTTAAATTAAATTAAATTTTAAAGTGCAAACAAATTCAAATTGGGTTCTATCTTATTATTATAGATATCCCGATAATTTTTATCTCATGTGATCTTATCTCCCTGAACTTCTTAAATCTTGGACTGGATCAAGTTAGTGAATCGATTTTGGACTATCTTTATGGTGGACTTGGGCTGTCTCGGCTTACTAGGTCTGCCCCAATTATACATCTGGGCTCGTCAATTTTCTCCAAAACCTCTGTTTTTCTGGTCCAGTCAGCACGCTACACTTTGTCATGGCTAGAGCATGGAGATGTACTAGAAACAAGGGTATTTTTATCATCTGAGTTCAGTATGGGGCTGAGATGGTCCCCAGGTTTCACTTGGCCTTACAGATAGTCCATAGGCTATCAATATAATGTGGATCCCCTTGCCTTTGATTGGATTAGAGAGGAGATTAGTCTATGTATTGGCTTGAATACAACTGACCCTTAAAAGAAAAAAAAAAGAGATATCTTGTTATATCTCTATAGAATGACCCTATAAGATTTAAGGCACCTTATGTTTTATAGTAACAACTAAAAATCAATACTTTCAAAAATTAAAAGGCAGGGGTGGCTCAAGATATCTTGGGGCCTAAAGTTGAAACCATAAATGAGGTCTTTTTTATTTTTAATATTAATAATAAATTTAGTTTTTAGTTTTTTTTAAATACAAAAATATTAATTAAAATTTTATATTCAAGTTTTTGTTATTATATTTGAACTTAATGGTAAGAGAGAGAAAGAATGATTGAAAAATTATGATGGTAAGTTTAAACTTAACTAGTTTTACAGTTATTTTTTTTCTTTATTTTAAAAAAATAAATTTTAGGACCTTTTAATTTTACGACTGAATTAATAGGTCAAATCTATTTAAGTTGAAATATGTTGTTTAGACATGAATTTAAATTCTTTGTTTGGACTATTATTGTACACCTATAAATTATGGGTCTTCCTTTAAGCGAGGTCTTAAATTTTTTTTGACTGGACTTGTATTTCTATATGACCTTTTTGTAAGACTTAAAATATTTATAGATTTAATTTTTTACATGAACTATTTATGATATTTAAAAATTTTGAGCCTTTTTAAAAATGAGGCCTAAAACCTAAGTTTTTTTGATAACACTGTTGAGTCGCCCCTGTTAAAGGGTGGCAGAAATTAGAATTTTAAGATAAATGTGTGATAAAATTAGGAAATATAAAATTATGAACGAATATATTTGTGAAAAAATAGAGGTAGCACATATAAAAAATAAATTTAGAGAAAACTGACTTAGGTGGTTTGAACATATGTATAACGGCATACTGCTACGATCGATAAAAAAAGTAATATGATAGTTATTGATGATAAATGTAGATATAAAGAAAAATTAAAATTAATTTTAAATAAAATAATAAATAAAGATATAATAACTTACTGTCTAACAACAATGATGCATCAAGATTCACGTATTTACATTATAAACTTAACAAAATAAGAACCTAATTACACACAATAATAAATAAATTACATACCAAATAAATAAGTTTTAAGCAGTTTGAATATTTTCTCTATTCTCAAAATGACCCTTTAAAGTTTGAATGGAATAAAACTGTTAGCCTGGTGGGCAGTGGGTACAAAGGTACGTGGAATCACATGAATCATGATCTGTCAGATTTTTATCCCTTGTGTCAAGTCTATCCAATGTCAAGGGCCTGAAAAATTCCACGTCATGGTTGGTAGGATCAGCTTCCTTTCTCCCGATAAAATATTCAATGCAACGGACCAACTGTGATACCAAATTAATAATGTTGATATAATATTATTAATTAATAATAAAATATTAAATAAATAAAATGAATTATATTAAAGGAGTTATCTATAATATAAAACAACATATATTTTAATAAATTTATTTGATGATCTTAAAAAATCTCATTAAACGATCATTAATATCTTTCTAAAAACTATTTATATTGCACCAGGTACGGGTTACTCATAATTTACTTGCATAAATGATGAATAAATAGTTATTTATTTACATAAATAATTGATTATTAATTTTGTAAGGTCTATTTATTAATCCCTAAGTGTATTTTCAAATAGCCCTAGACCAAGTACACGTCTCTCCTCCTTTCATCTTCAATAAATTTTGAAAACAGGTCTTACAAAGTGAGGGGATACTACAGTTTCATGTGTTGCATTCCACATCAAATTATGGGAGAAAGTGATTGATATATTTTTTATGTGGTGTACACACTTTTAATTATCAAAAGACATTTTTTCTAGGGTAAAGCCCTAGAGGAACAAAACTGTAAGAGTGTATAAGCACGAAAAATAAACAATACCTTGACAGTTGGTGCAGATCGTTACAGTACAATCCATTTATTTTTATGGTTCATGATAAGATTCGATGGATGTTTTATGAAACATTAAAGTTGTTTTAGATTCATTTTGAAGTTTTAGGACTTGATTTTTAAAGCTTTTCCTAATCACTTTTCGTTCTTTTTTTGTATGAGTTTGACTCGAATGACCGTAAACTTAGTTCAACAGTCGCGTTCAGTTCAAGCAGGTCATAACCATAGTCAATACGAGCATACTCAAGCTCAGCATACCTGTACAATAATATCTTTCGCACAACTACGAATTTGAAGAGGATTCGATATAAATATAATTGCCTGATATGAGCTTATTTTTGCATAATTGCATATTGCTTAATCAATTCACCAATTAGATCCCAATAAACAATCAACTTGTATGTGTGTGAAAGACTTTCAACAACCAAAATTATGTAAGTCTTGGCTTTGTCAATTCTAAAAACGATCTACAAACTCATTATAGAATTTTTAGTTTTGGGTTTAGTCATGTATGAATAGTAAACTGATAGATCTATTAAACAAATGGAAGGACAAGAATTCGTAGCACAACTTAGACACAACATAAATTCCATGGCTAGATACGATTATAAATTGATTAGACATTGGTTAAACAAAATACAATATGATTTAGATATAATTCAAACCCACACGACTTATTAAAAGGTCTAGATTTCTAGCCTGAGGTGGCTCAAAAAAATTTGAGACTTAAAGTGAAAATATTAAATGTAGTTTTTTTTAATATTAATTTTTTTAAAAATTAATTTATTTTTTAATTTGTTATGTTAGAGAGACACAGAAAAATGACATGCTAGTGTTACCGAGAAAAATGTTTTAACTTTTGTTATATTTTTACCAGAAAAATAGTTTAATTTTAACTTTTTTGAATATTTTTAAATATTTTTACAGAGAAAGAGTGGATAGTGATAAATATGAATTAATTTTTGAGTATTTTTTATTATTTTTATTTTTAGATTTTTAATGTTATAAATTGAATCATAAACCCAAATTATTATAATAAAATTTTGACTGTATTTAATTTTTTGGGATTTTTTTTAAGTGTATAAAATTTAAAGGATTTTTTTAAAGTTAATAATACACTTAAAATTATAGCACCTTCTAAAAATTTGAAGCCTACAATCCATTTTTTTAAAAAAATACTGTTGAGCCGCCCTGTTTCTAACTGGTAAAAAAAGTACATGCTCATTATTCATATATCTTTATGATAAAAAAAAAAATATTCATATATCTTGTAAAAAGCAATAAAGATACTTGCTGGAAAAGTACAAGGTCTTAATCATCATAAGATATTTAGAAAAAAATATCTAAGGATCCATTAATATTAGGGGTGCACCATGGACAGGTCGACTCGAATTTAATTCAACTCCAACTCAAAAAAAATAGGACTTATGTTAAAATTTTTAATACTTGAATTGAATCTGGGCAAAAAAAATCTAACTCAAATTGAATTTTGACAAGCATCGAATTGAGACATCGGGTTGTCGAGTTCAACCCGGATATTAAAATTGAGTTGAACTCGAATATACATAAATATATTTAACTAGAGTTAGTATTTATCTTGACTCTTTAGAGTTCAAACTTTCATTTTATTTCAGGTTTTCATCCATATGCCTCCATTACCCTCAGATCCCTCTTTCACTCGTCAATCGTCACTCTTCCCTCTCTCAGCCTCCTTTTTTCAATGGTTACTCGTTTGAGTCGTCTTAAACACTCAGCTTGACTCTCTCACTCATAGCTCCTCCTTCTCTCTTCATCTACGTCTCGCCCTTTAAAAATCAAATATACACTTTAAAAAATCAAAATTCAATCTCAATCCGATTTTTAACTCAAAATCAGGCCAAATTAAGTAACCCGAATTCAACCCGAACTCGACTGAATTAAACTCGGACAGTACTCGAGTTGAGTACCTCGGGTTGAGACAGAGTTAAGATTAAAATTAGAGTTGAAAATCATATATCTAAGGTTGAATTAGAGTTGACCTCTCAACCCACCTAAATTACACTCCTAATTAGAACGCTAAAGGAAAAAACCTTAGGAGGGAATGGTGGAGATTTATCATGTATAATATTTTATTTTACATTATTTTATCATTTTTTATATTTAATAAGTACAATCAAATCAATATCTATGACTCGAGAATCGAGCCTAATTTTACTATTTCAGCATGGTACCCACATTTTTTTGTGGATACCGTAAACTTATCCTTAAGCAGGGGCGGAGCCAGAATTTTGCTTCAATGGGACAACCTAAAATTTTAAATTTTAAAGTATAATTGTAACATTATTTTATCAAAATATATATTCTTAATAAATTATTTATAAGCATAGTTACATCAAAATACTGTTATTTAGAGGCACAACTCATGTATATGAGTGATGTATAAAAAAATACAACAAAAAAACTTCACATAAAAAATATTTTTTAGTGTTCGAAATCCTGTGCAAAAGAAGTTTCCAACTCTCAAACATCTAATAAATCCTTATAATATATACGAAATAACCATCAATTCTACAAGAACTAAGCTAATTTTCTACTATAAAAAATATGATTTTAAATTAGTGCTAATATTACTATCAAAAAATTTGATTAATGGATTACCTTTCCTTAACTTCAACCTAATTTTATAGGGTTTTTTTCAAATTTAATTTGCGCACTGATTGAATCTAATAGATTAATTTGTTGTTGAATATACCAAAGGAACTAACAAAGAAACTAAATAAAAGAAAGAAGATGAGCTAAACACTTGGACTAGACTGAAAGTCTCGATGAAGAAGACGAAGGTTTACAAAAAAAAAAAAAAAAAAAAACAGATGGAAAAAGGCGGCCAAAAGTTAGGTAAGTTTAAGAAATTATATTAATATACCTTATATTTTAAGAAAATTTCAGTGGGACAAGTTTAAGAAATTCTTGAAATTTTTAAAATTACATCTAGATCCCAATTTTTTTTAAAATTTTAGTGGGGCAGTTGCTAGGTGTGAAAAATGAGGAGGACCAAAAGTTAGCTTTTAAAGATTGAAAATTATATTAATATACTATATACTTTAAGAAAATTTTAGTGGGGGTAAATTTAAGAAATTCTTAAAATTTTTAAAATTACACCTAAGTCGCAAAAAATTTTAAAATTTCAGTGGGGGCAGCTTTCCCCACTGCCCTGTACTAAATCTGCCGCTGTCCTTAAGATATAAATTTAACCTTAGATTTGTGACAACAAAAATATGGGTATTATAAGGAATCTATTATCAAAATATTGTCATTTTTAAACAAAAATATCGATCTACCACACTTTTTAACTTATATATCAATCTATTGTAGCTTTTGAAAGTGGAATTATTGATTTCGCTTTCACCAAGAAAGCGGAATCAACAAGAACCCTTTTAATACTTACAAAAATATTTTTTTCCCTTTTTGTTTATCACTTGTTGAAAACGGAAACAACAATTTCGCTTTCAAAGACTGTAATGGATTGGTAAATAAGTTGAAAAGTGCGATAGATCGATATTTTTATTCAAAAATGACAATGTTTTAGTAATAGATTCATCCTATACATGTGTGAAATTCATTTGCACTACATGTTTTTTCGCTTATCAAAATTCAAAGGACTGAATTGCCTCTTATAGTTATAGAATGATGGATATTTTTCCAGAAATACCCATGAAGGAAAATTTAAACAAGAAGAAATTCTGAATTTCACTGGGACTCAAACCGAGCAAGTGCCCTACTTCTTGTGGCTTGAAATTTATTGACTAATTAAGTGGTCCAACTTCACAAGTCTACTTGAAAATTTCTTCTTTTTCTTTTTTTCCTTTTTTTTTTGGGGTACATAACATGTCTACTTGAATTATCTGTAGATTTTGATGAGCAAATTGTTCCAAGTAGAGCACCATTTGGATCATGTTTGTAATGAAAACCATTTGGATCATGTTTGTAATGAAAATCTCGAATATATATGAACATTCCCGATTCACTCACATTGAGTAATGGGTGCTTAGACTAATGGCCTTGAGATATCAAATAATTGATAAAACAAAACGATTTACTTCTTTTTTTTTTGGTCAGAATACATTAGACTAATTGGCTGAATGCTTTACTTATCATAGGTTAAAAAAATAGCGACGTAATAGATAGAACTTCTATCATTATGGAATTTAGAGAAGATTAGATTTCATCATTTCATAGCAGTTTAAACAAAGTAACGATTATAAAATTATATAACAAAAAACTTTGATTCTTAGGATAACATCTCATAATTACTTTAACTTTGAATTTATCTAGATTGGATGATGACAGGCTTGCTAAAAATGGAACCAAAAATAGAAAACAAATATATGACGACGACATAGTAATTATTCCGATCCGGATAACTTGTGACTCGAACTTCCAACGTGATATGAACTCAAAAATAACAAAATTCGTTAACACAAGTCATAAATTGACTAGGTTAGCATCAAATAAAAAAAACTTGATTTTAAAGCGACAAATTTATATGATAAATATTATATGAAAAAGTGTGTCATTTATTTCTTAAATACTTGATAATGCATTTGCTTGAATTATAGTTTTTTTTTTTATTTGTATGTGTGGAAAAGATGTATATTTATTAATAGATCTCAGTGGGAGAAAACTAATCGTAATCAGTACTGGTGTTGAAGAATTATATGCGTCGGTTCAAACATGACATAAATTAATATAATATTATTCAAATTATAATAAAAAAAAGGTTAAGATAATATAGTCTAAATATGATATGAAATGACAAGGAGTGGGTGGTAGGAAAAAAATCAAATGTTTAATTCGGCTTTTCTAATGAGTAACCATTGAACCAAAACAGCCAAACGTAGGATTGCCATATGCCACACACCAAACACCACAAAATACCAAAAGCTTCAAATCATTGCACTCATCTTAGGTCAAAAAAAAAACCCACCTCTCTCCTCTCTATCTCTCTTCTCTGTGGATACATGTGAAAATCCGCCAACCAATAAAGTACAGTCCACGTCAGCCCTAAAATCTGGGACACCCAATAACTTTATGCCATGTCAGCAGATAAGAAAAGCTCATTCACATAAAATCTTCGTTCTTCATTGAGATCTTTGCAGGTTGCCCATGAATAGGATTGGATAGTTCTAGTTACCAAACTACCCTAAATTGGAAAATGAAACAACACAAGTGCCAATGTATTATGGGACTAATCACTAAAGGGCAGCTCTTTCCTCTTAAAATGACCTTAGTAACCCTATTCTTTAGGTTTATGCCTTGGTAGTGCAGTGCATACTTAATCTTTTATTTGATGTAAGAGCATTTTTAAGGAGAGTTATCATTTTTGGGGTGTCAAATATTATTTTATAATTGTAAACAGTGTTTTAATACCCCTGAATTATAAATCTGCTCTAATGACAAGTGCTAAAATGGGATATCATTTTCATATTTTTACTCATTAATCTATATGAATCGGTGGATCTATAGTCATTCAACGGATCTACATTCACAAATACATTTGTAACCCCTCACTTTCTCTCTCCAAAATTGTCAAAAATGCCACCTCAACCCCCTTGATGTCATTTTTCAATCCCATATGCCACTCCCTTTGGAGTGAACATTTTTTATTTTAGATTGGCATATGAGGTACCCCTTGGAGTTGCTCTAATAGGGTAAGTTTTTTTTATCTACCTTGTATAGTGTACATGTTTTTTTAGTGCTGGGTTAGGAAATTTTCTAAAAAATAATCTTTTTATTTGATTTAGCTGTAAGTTTTGAATCAAAGAAATGTACCAGCATTTCTTTGTAGTTATTGATGCGCAACTTAAAAAAGATAGTGCATGTTAGCTAAAAATAATTTATCTATAATAATTTAATTTTTCCTATTCTGGCATATGATTTTGCTCATTAACTTATCAGTGGAATTCGACCGAAATTGTTAGCTTAAATTGTGTTAAAATTTGGCTCATTTACCTCACAAGTTGTTATTTAGCCAACTCATTCAATTATGTTTTTTTGGGAGAGTAAAAAACACAAGTTAAACTCGTTTTGTTAAATTAGTTTTATAGTCCTAGTTAACATCGAGTTTCGAAACACTACCTTAAGGTTTACTTCTTACTTATTATTGGAAAATAAATTGTCATTATTGTGAAATTGGTATTGTTTGTGTAATTAGCAAATCTTTACCTCTTTTATTAAGCCTTAAATTTTTTTGTTGAAGTCTTAATTGGCTTCCAAAATTCAAACTAGAACTAGAATTCTAAGGGTTGTTTGGTACGTGGGTTTTGGGGGAATTTAGAACATGAGTTGACAATTAAACTCATTTAAATTCATGTTTGGTAAGCATGCATTTGGCCTAGAGTCTGAAATCTGACTCAGTCATGAAACTCAAGTTCATGAGTTTCATTAAACCCATGAGAGGGGTGAGTTTCATATATGAATTTGGGGGTTTCACATTCAAATGATATTTATACTCCATATATATCCATACCCATATTTAAATTAAATTAGTTAAGAGGCAAAATAATTATTTATATACAAGTATATCTCATTATAGTCATATTTCTGTGCATATCAAATATGAGTATAGCCAACATTAATCCCTTCAAATTTATCCTTGAATCCCATTTTTAGATTTAGATGAATTAATCTAATCCAATTCAAACTTCTCCCAAAAAATATACCACACAAGTACTAAGGGTATTGTGGTAAACGAACTACATAAAATAATTGCAACCGCTAAATGTGCGAAAGCACAGGCAAGGGAAGAGAGAGAGAGAGCTCGGTGGTCCCATCGTTAAAAATACTGAAGTTTGTCTTGTCCGTTCCTCTGTTCTCATCTCCATCACTCAAACCACTTAATCTCTCAGTCCCACTCTAGAGAGAGAGAGAAAGAGAAATGGGTGTCTGCTATTTCTACAGCCCAACCTCAACGGATCTTAACCTTTTATCTGCTCGTCCCGTGACCCTCTGTACTCAAACCCTATCTCTCTCTCTCTCTGCTAAATATAAATCAATTCCTTGGTGTTATTGATTCCCTTATTATTGCCTAGCTTTCCATTCTGAGGTATCTCATTCCTTTTGAGCAAATCACATCTCTTGATAGGCTTGAATTTTGGGTTTTGTGCATTCATTTCATTGGAATTTATATTTATTTTCTGAAGGGTCTCAAAGATAGTATCCTTGCCGGCCTCATTTGCTCAAACTTGGTACTGGGGTTTTGAAGGGTTTTTGATGGAAATCAGAATTTTCTAGTTTCATACTCCATAGGTGGTACTTTGAATATTTCAGAAAATTCAAGGTAGTTTTTTAAGGTTTTGGTATTTAAAAGTAATTGTTTTTAGGGGGGGTTTTAAAGGGTTCTAGTGTCTTCTTACTCTAAATCAACTGTTACAATCTTTGGCCTTTTCTCTTTTTTGCTTTTATTTTTTTATGAACCAGCTTTCTGTTTATATAAAAGAAGCACTCTTCAGGGTTTAAAGGGGGTTTTGTACTTTTTCTTTGGAGGTACTTTTACCTGTTCAGCTCCAGTTCTGCAACCTCTGTTGAGCTGCGCTGGATCTCTAGTTTTGTTGCGAGTCTCTTCCTCAATCTCATACAATTGAAATTGTGTTCGGAAATTTTCTGCCAAATTCACCTAATTATGCCACTTTCAGATTGTATGTGAAATGGGTATTTTCTTGAATTTCATGTTTCACCAGAGTAATGGCCTGTTAGATCTTGGATTCTACCTATCTGCCACTTTTTTCATGTTCTAAAACTTGAATTCAATCTGTTATCTTTGCTTTCTATTTCCTTGAATTCCTCCCTTTCAGATATTGTTAGCTTCTTTCTTGACTTCAATTTCTCAATCCTGTGAAGATTATATAGGCTTGTTTGTTAGCTGAATCTCTAGTGTGTTTTTGCTTTGTATACATTTAGAAATGTCTTCGTGTTTAAGAGGAGGAGGAAGGGCTTATGGATTGGAAATTGAGATTGTTAAATCCCCAACAACTTCTTGGAATTCACATTCATCATCTCCATCTTCAACTCTCTCTGAATCAAGCAATTCCCCTCTAGCAATCTCAAGTCGGAAACCCCGAACCCCCCGAAAAAGGCCAAACCAGAACTACAACGAGGCAGCAGCTCTTCTCTCCACTGCCTATCCTAAGATCTTTTCCACCAAACACCTCACAAAGCCTGGCAAATTCACCAAACCACAATACCCTTTTTCCTACGAGTCATCTGAATTGCTTCTACCTTTTCAAGTTGTTGACAACTCTGGTTTTTCACTTCATCAATCAATTCTAGAAAAACCCAATTTCCGGATTGAGCCAAAAGTGGTGAAATCTTGTGAAAAGCCATGTCAAATTGAATTCCAGGGGAATTCCTTGGATTTGTGTGATGATTACCAAGAAGATTTCGATGCAGAATCAATACTTGATGAGGAAATTGAAGAGGGTATTGACAGTATTATGGGGAATCTTAGTGTGGATAATGACTTGGTCAATGAGTCCAATGCTGCTTCTTATGGTGGCCAAATTAATACTTGCTATGGTTATCCAATGGGATTCGGATTCGGCCCGAAATTGGACTTCAATTTTGGAGTGAGAAAAAATATAAGGGCATTGAAACAAGTTGATGAGAGAGATTGTTGGGGGTTTCCAAGTGTGAATGTTTTTGACATTACACCAAAATTCAATAAAGTTTCGGGGGAGAAAAAGAAAAAAAAGGTAGAAAAAGGAGTGGAATCAGCAAAGGAGAATTCAATTCCCCGGGGGTCATCGTCTAAAGTGAATTCAATTCCAAAACCACCTAAAGAAGAAGATTCAATCCCAAAACCCAATTCAGGGTTGCTCCTAAAATTGAACTATGACGACGTTTTGAACGCCTGGTCGGATCGTAAGCTTCCATTTTCCGATGAAGTTCTGGGCTCCGAATCCTCGGGAAATGATCTTCATGTACGTTTCTCAGCTCCCGCCAGGAATTATAAATCCAAGAGAAATTGAACTTGGGTTTCTGTTATTTTAGTTAAAAGGGGCAGTTAAGTTTAGGCCTGGTGAGAAAGTGTGTGTTTGTGTGTGCGTCACTCGCCCCATTTTAGGGAAAGTTGCATTTTAAAAAGTTGGTTTGCTTTTGTTATAACTTGCCTCTTTCTTTGTGAAATTCTATACTATACCCATGCAATCTTTTTCTTTCTTGTATAATAAGTTAGTTTTTGGCTCGTATTAAATTTACTAAGGCTTATGTCACTCCACCGTAATCATGTTGGTGGTTGGCTTAATACGACACCATCCAATGGTTCTTATGGTGTGACCTCATTCGGTTTTCTTTCCTTGTTCAGTGTGACCAATAACTTGAAAAACGGTTTTATAATCATTCCTAATTCTCTATTTTTATTTCTAGTCAAATAAATAATGTTTAGTATTATTTATTCAACTTATTTTATTATCATTTACTGCATGATTCTTTTATTTGGTCCCTTAGATTAAAAAATAGAGTCCAATTTTTACTGTATGATATTTTTGAGAAGCTCAAACTCAAACTCAAGTCGGTAATTTATTGTCTTGTTAGTGTTTTTTTATTTCCCTTGGATTTCATCATCTATTTTGTTTTAGCACATTTGTCATTTTCGTGAATATTTTGGAGATGGGTTGTGGGACTTTATATTATAAGAGTGATATAGTTTATAAATAACCATAATTGGGTTGTTGTTGATGCTGATTTTTACGAGGATGATTGAGATTGTGTATTATTGTGGTGTTGGGAGTACTGAATCATTGCCTTTGTTGTTATTTTTGGGCAGGCCAGGCTGGCTCAGATAGACCTCTTCTCGGAAAGTGGAGGTGTGAGAGAGGCTAGCGTGATGCGCTATAAAGAAAAGAGACGTACACGTCTTTTTTCTAAGAAGATCAGGTACCAGGTCAGAAAAGTCAACGCTGATCAACGGCCTAGAATGAAGGTATGCCTTCCCCACTCCCCCGCCCTCCCTTTTCTTTTTTAAGCTAATTACTTTGATAATACCAAAGAGAAATGGGGCCTACTACCAAAGTTAAGTTTCTATGATTACTTCAAAAGTGCCTTATTATTCTACCAGGTAGAGTATGCAACAACACTGTTTGTCTGCGATGTTGCAGGGGCGATTTGTTAGGAGGCCAAATTCTCCTGAAGGTGACCAAAGATGAGAGAGAGAGAGAGAGAGAGGGAGAGAGAGAGTTGCTGTTTGGGAAATACCATTACCATCCCCTTTTACCCTCTCATTCCCTCTATTCTTCTACTTTGTAATTCTTTTTTATAATTTTTTTTTTCTTTCGAGTCCCCCCCCCCCCCCCGCTTTCCCTCTTTGATTTTCACATTGGCCATGGTACCCGAAGAGATTGAAGCTAGTTAAGAAGAGGAATAATGAAGAAGAAGAGTCCCAAAAGTTTAGTTTTTTTCCCCCCCTGTTATTTTTCTAGTCTTTAGAAGAAGATTTTGTTACTAGCATGGTCCAAAATCATGGACGCCTTCTAGTAGGTGAAACATTTTGGTACATTAAATGGTAGCACACAAGCCAAAGAATGTTTTCTCAAGACATTGTGTTTGTTTCTTATTATGAATTAAAGATTCCTAGTATCATTTTTTTTTGGTGAAAACCCCTAAATTATATCTACCCTCGGGGAAGAAAATTTTCTACTGTGGAGATAGCTCAGCCCGCGCCAAGTTGGGGAAAAATTGCTATTGTGTGCTATGACCCACCTTCAAAATCTATAGTTGATCTAGCTGCAAGTGCCTCTGTCTATCCAGCCTCAAAGGGGTGTCGACCTCTATGAAAAACCAGCCATAAACTGGCCTTAATCATTCCCAGTAGAGGTGCAAATGAACCAAATCAAGCCCATCACTTTTAGCTCGTTCGCTTGTGAGAAATGTTTGTAATGGGTTCAAGCATGAAATCGAGTTTGGACTCGTAATCAAGATCAAGCTCACCAGTAACAATTCATTACCCAAGCTCAACTCTTTTATCAAAAGAGCTTTAAAATTGAGCTCAAACTTGGTATGGTTGATATACGAGAGTGTTAACCTGACCAACTTTGTCACTCTAATTCCAAACTTCATCTCCCAATACAATACATTGTATATCTCGGAAGAGTAATCCATCAACATTAATTTAAACGTACTCCTGAGAAGGGAAGAGTACATCTGATGCGAATTGTAGGTTGACTTACCTACCTTACAGCTGCTATAAATATCAAGGATAGTCTTGAGGCAAACTATGATCAAAACACAAACCTAGCTTGTTAGTATGACAAGCAGCTTCCTTCATCCAAGACCCAACGTTACTGATGGAGGCACTCGTTTGTCTGTCTGTGCGTGTTAATTGAACCGAGCCATATTAATGTTAAAATTTTTTAGAGCACCCAACTTTTTCTACCAAAAAAAAAATGGCAAATTTTCAATTTTTTTTATTTGCTTCATTTTGGGGTTGGTTTGTACCAAGAACACATACCTGAAACTGAAACTATGCTTCCCAACACCTAACCTTGTCTATCCTACCACTCTCTTCTGGTTGTGCCATTACCAATGGACAGTAACCCCAGCAAAGGGACCTAAGAAGAACGATTGTCCCCAATTGGTAAGGGACCGTCTCTATGTGGTCAAGACCTAAAGAACCCAGTAATGTACTCTTCAATCAACCAAGACCAATCTGCTGGTTTTTAAGGGCTGGAACAAATTAAGCAGAATAATAATAATAATTTTTCATTGATTTCAGTATCAATCCCTACAATTTGTGCTTCAACCATGAAAACATTATCCAACACAATTATGGAGCCTTCTTGTTTCAACCAATCCAATGTTTTGAGCAATTACACCCTCACATGGACCAGTCAAAAATATGTCCTCTTTTAACATCTTCATATTCACCTCACAAGTGGTATGAGCAAGTACTCAGCATAAAAGAGCTGCAAGAGGGAAGGAGATGCCAAAAATGATTTGAGTATAATTTAAATAAAGCCTACTAAGAACAAAATCGATAATTTTACAGCATCCATAGAATTCAGTGATTGATCCTTCTGTGGCTAGGTAACGACAATTTTGACTGAAATACTATCGGGAGTTTCTAAGAAAGGTTTGGGTCAGGTTGAACAGAAAGGGCCAACCGTCCAGCTATTTTTAACAACACGCTTCTATAAAGAAGTGTTATAGATGCATAAAATGCTATTAAACGGTATAATATAAGTGTAACTAAGAAGAACTGGTTGCTTGTGCCAAATCCATAGCATTTGAATTACATTTAAGCATTGTCAGCTCCTACAAATGCCATGTCCAGCACAAGCATGAGATGGCGACAGCGATTACATAAAGGTGCAGCAAATTAGCAGATGTATTAATGTTTAGAAGGTATTATTGTTTAGAAGCATCAATCGTTGTGACAACAGAACTTGAAATAGACTTTTGAGTGTTCCTGTTACACTGTGAATACCTTTCTAGTGCAAGTGAAGTGGAAGTGGTTATATGGTTATTTTAAACAAGTATATTTTAGACCACGACAATAAGGACAAACTTTCCTGGCATTGGATCAATTAGCATGCATTATGCGGATAGATTTAAAGACTTCTAGCAGTATTCGCATTCTATTAGCGTCGATGAGTTCTTACCTTCCATATAAACATGTAAAAGGAGGTTATTGCAGCTTTGTTCTTCAGATCAACAGTTTTTGCACGGTTCCAAAGTATTGAAGCCAACAGGGCATGACCCAAAACCTACAAATGCAAAAAAAGAATGCATCATCATGAGCTAGTAGTCCAAAGTTTATTCTGGCCTGAGATGTCCCTCTTAATAGCATACAAGCAAAATTCTAGAATGCAAGCAAAATACCACTCCATCATAATGTGGAATAAGAAAACTCTCTAAAAATTAGCCCTCTGACACGCTTTAACTTTGTAGATGGAAGAGAATCTGAGCCTTTCAAAAGAATCGTAGGGAATTAATGTTCGCACTTCAAAAAACTACAGGTGAGAATGTGCTACCGTGACGTATTTGCTCCAAATGCAGGAAGTTGCAGCTCCGACAAACAAGGCAACAGCATAAGCCATTTCAAGCAGCGATATACAGATCCAAAACACCTGCCAAAGAAGAATTTGGCTTAGCCAAATGAATCAATTATAAAGTAGTAAGAAATCTGACCTTAGTATATATTAATAGCTAACCCGTTCTTGACCTAATCGGACAGTAAAAGATTGAATGCCATATATCCTGTCTCCAACAATATCAGGTATGTCCTACAGCAAACATTCATTTAAAAGTTAAGTGTGAACATGAAATATGTAGAATATTCTGATGCAGGAAAAATCCAAAAAAAATAACAAAAAAGAAACGAGAGAGAGAAATAAAATGCACCATGTTTGCAATATCTACACTGATAATCCATATCCATTGATAATTTTTTATCATTAGGTGTTGAGGAATAACCACTTGATATTAGAGCCTCATTGTTCAGACAGTCTACAAAACTCGATAAGCATCTTGTTATGGAGAAACTGAGACTCCAACAATAAGAAAAAATAGGGGCATAGTACCCAAGCTACCAAGACAAGTGTAGCTGCATAAGCATATCTTCAAGGCATGTTGCCAAAAGGGGAGCAATTCTCCAATAATAAAGTAGCTAATTTGCTGAATAAATTGAAATTGCTTGCTAAAACCAGGGTTGGATTGTCGGAAATGTCATTGGATTTCATGCAACTAAGGAATTTACTGCAAGTTTCGAGGCTGAATTGTAGGGATACTCATTAATGCTGCAGCTACTTTAAGTTACAATTAATAAGGATAAGATTTGTTATACTAAGCACTTGTAGGCTAGTGTTTACTTGGAGGCTACAGCTTCCTCAAACTAAGAAAATTCTGTTTAAATCGAGGCAACCCTTCTGATAGAATAGTCTTAGTTGGTATCAGAGCATTGCCCAGAGGTGCATGGTTACAACATATGGATCACAAATTGATGGGCCCGAATTTGACTAGGTCAAGCCCAATTTAAATACACCAAGAAAGCTAAAAAAAGAACCCAACCGGAGCTGGGTCAACCCATCTGTAGGAAACGCAAAGAGAACCAAGAAGACAATGACCAAGGCACCAAGGGCCAACGCCCAAAGGTCACCAAGCCAATCGCCGGCCCCCTGGTCCTCCTTCATCCTCTTGACTTCGATGCAAGTTCAACCCACACCAGCTCAAATCCAGAGTTAGGATCAAGCCCAATTTAGCTCAGGATCTTCCTCCGACTGAATAGGTGATGAGAACTAAGGTGGGCCTACTCTTGAAGATCCTTT
>CM042188.1:41075655-41092150 GCA_023539305.1 Ilex asprella | reverse complement strand
TGTTCTCCAATATTATTGTTGGGTCTCGAAGCAAGTCAATTGGGGTTCACATCAAAGAACAACCAAAGAAAGCCAAACTCAGGTCTATGGATGGAGAATCTAAACTCGTTGAGAACTTATTTCAAAAACCTAGATTATATTAAAATCTAGACCCATTGAAGAACCCGTCTCAAGAACCCAGATTACAAGTAGGAACGCCACAAAGGTTATGATCTACCTTTGATAAGTTCAAAAATTTAATCAAGAACAAGAGGAGTAAACTCGAATCAATAATGCAAGAAATAAAAAGGATAGAATAAGACCTGGTTGGAAACCTTGCTCTGATACCAAATGATGTGAACCCCAATCGACTTACTTTGAGACCCAACAACAATATTGGAGAACAACCCAAGAAAGCCAAACTCAGGTCTATGGATGGAGAATCTAAACCCATTGAAAACTTGTTTCAAGAACCTAGATTATATTAAAATCTAGACCCATTGAAGAACCCGTCTCAAGAACCCAGATTACAAGTAGGAAAGCCACAAAGGTTATGATCTACCTTTGATAAGTTCAAAAATTCAATCAAGAACAAGAGGAGTAAACTCAACTCAACTCACAATCAAAATTCATTATGTATTGTCTCTCATATTTCATTGATGAAACGCCTATTTATAAGACTGATCATTACAAGGATTAGGAAACTTCCTAAAATAACTATCCTAATTAAAAAATATCTCTTACTTGTTGGTAAAGAAATATCTCTTAATTTCCTAAGCCTCTTACTTGAAGAAAAGAAAGACAATCAGCCTTTTAATTGGCTGATCACATGTCTTAATAGAAAAAGGAAAGTACTTGGCATTCAAGCCTTACAATTAGACCCCAAAAATAGTGAATAGTGCACGGTTACTGTAGCATGAACAGTATGTGCTACAGTAACTTATTCTAAACCTTGGTTCAAATAAAATAATAAGACATATGTGGGCTAAGAATCCTCAAACCCACTTATTCTAAACTAATAATAAAAATTCTTTAAACAAATTGAAAGCCTTAACAACAAAATGCCCTATCTCTAAGTCATGTCTTCATGTCTTCTATAGGTTGGATCAAGTGGATCAAAATTGGCTCTCTTTCTTTCAAGGTCATCTTGAGTGTTGGGCTCTTGCTAGTTTCATCCCAAGTGGATTTCACCAATCTTTACATTGCTTTCTTGATCTTCTTTAATTGGCCCATTTGGACATACAAAGGATCTTCAAGAGTAGGCCCACCTTAGTTCTCATCAATAGGAGTACGAGAGAAAATATCGGGATGGAGATCTAATCCTATCATGATTGTACTTACCAAAATAGTGGAAGACCTCTCACTCACGTCACTGCCTCACCGCCTTCCTAAGCCTCTATAATGTAAACTCTCTCCACAAGGAGAGACATCTGGACATGACCGTTGAGACTTCTCACACCTATCTATACGCATTGCTCTTTTCTCTCTCAAAGCACTGTAATTTCCTCGGAGAATTCTCTCCCGGTGACTCTTAATCATCAATAAAGATCTCCGGCCACCGCTGCCGTTTTCAAAAGTGGAGTAGGTCACTCAGACCGAACCACTATAAATCTTTGTGTTAACTCTATATTTATTGTTTTGCCATTGATCTGTCGTTGATTGTCTATTTACTGTTAATTAATTGCACCGTTACACATTCTTGACTATTAATTTTGCGCAATATCGATTTGTGCATCATCACAAATCACCGATCTAAAACAGATTTCCGCATGGCACTTAGATTTCTTAGCATAAATTTGCAACTCAACTAGACCCATAACAGAAGATGTGATTATTTTGGAGGGAAAAAGCCATCAATGACTAGAAAAATGAGGCAAAATTTGCACAAGCAACGGTTACCAGCAACCAGTGTGAAACTCATCTCGTAGCCGAGATTGATCAATTGATCAAAGATTTTTCTAGACATAAAGGAAAAACCAAAGTTTACCTCAGTGAAATCCATCATGCCTTCTAAAGAAATTTCTTGCAAAAAATAGCTAGAAACCAATCGTGGTTATTTCTAGAAAAGATGCTATGCAAAACAAATAAAAAATACAATGATAGAGAAACAATCAATTATAGGTTGTTTCTACAAAGAGTCCTTGATGTTCGAATTACTAGTTACAATTTCTCTTTCAAAGAAACAACAGATGACAAATACTCCTGAGGTTAAATGGTAACAGTGGTGGAGCCAGGATTTTCTTCCAGGAGGATCATAAACAGCAATTAATGTACGCTAAATTATGGCAACAGTCAATAATGCTGTAGTTATACAAGTTATTACTGATTGTAAAACTGAAAAGGAATGAAAAACATTGTGTAAACACCTGGAGGTTAGGGTTTCCTCAAATTAAGCCTAATTGGAAGCTAGGGTTTCCTTTAAGTAACCTGTTCTTTTCTACATTTATGCAGTGCTACTTTTTGATTCTGTTCTATCAGCACCACCAATACTCGCTCAAACCCTCAATACATTTGTCAATTCAACAATTTATGGCTTTCCTTTCTGTGAATATCAATACATGTACTATCTAGGCAGCACCTCACATGTACATGACCAGTTGGATGCCGACATATTAAAATGAAATAAAAAATATAAACAAGACAGTTTACCTTAAATAATGCTATGACAACTGAGAAGAAGCTCATGAATGCAGTTGCGAAAATCACAGGCTTTGCAAAGACGGCCGCTCTCCCATAGACAAAGGTCTGGGGACATTATAAAGTACATTAGTAGTCAGACAATGAGCATGAAGTAAAAGCAGTTCTACTAGAGATATGGAAAACAAGAATCTTTATGTTTTTTCCTCCATCACATCTTCTTCTTGTAGCTGCACTTCAAAAACCCAAAACACTACAACTGCAAGAATCTAAGCAACAAGGACATTAAAAAAGCTAGGTACAAGCATTTCATATACTGTGTCATGCACCCCATAAAAATTCAACTTACTTTGAGGTCACCAAACGAGAATTAACATGCAGTCAGTCTCCTAGTTACATAGTCACCAGGACTCATAGTGACAAATCTTTTGAAGACGTTATAAGAACCATGCATTCATAATGCACATAAAATAACACGTTTTAGTCAGGAGAACGTAGAAAACCTGCATGTGGAGATAAAATGCAATTTGAACGATTACTGCTCGTACAGCCAGGATGCACATTGCTGCAACGAAAGCAAATCTCTTCCATCTCAACATTGGTAGCTGAAACAGTAGACAATATCTTAAAAAATCGAGTTAAAAAGGGATCTCTATGATACAGCATACCCTAAAAAAATACACCTACTGGCCCATTTGACCTCTTACTAAAACTTAACCACAAAGGATCACCTTCCACCCAGAACTAACTTATTGAAGAAAATGTCATATGTGATCTTATCAAACTTCTGTGATGAACAGATCACTGTGATCCATAGACATTCATGTTGTAAGAGTTAAGCAAAAAACGCACCACTGGACACACCGACAGAGATGGAGAGGAACAAGAATTCCTTGAGAGACCTAATCATACGTCTCTTATTCATCCATAAATGGAGATTGATCAAGATTATTGAAGATGTATTATTAAATGAAATGGTATCAAGTATGCACTGAAAACGAAATTGTAATAGCTAGTGAACAAGGATTTAAAAATTTTGGAAACCTCAAGTACTCCGGAATTCCAGCTTTTCGTTCTTAAGAAAGCAATGAGAAAAAAATCCAAGATTTCTGATTATTGCTATCAGCGAATGCCTCAAACTTCAATACAAAATCTGATTGGACAGAGAGGCAGCCGATTTCTTGTTTAATTGGGATGCATTTAATGCTTGATTTATTCTTGGGTGTTGTGTTGTGTCGCGCTTTGATTTATTTCGTTCCATATATTTTCTTGTCATTCGTACTGGCCAAATCACTACGATTATTCCCACTAGTAGTACCAAAGCCGACAAACCACTGCACAAATCCAAACAATCTCACTCAACAAAGCTACACCACAATGAACTTAAGGAACACCCACACACACAACCTTTGGCCACCAAGTGACGAGCAGTAAGAATGCCACCAACAGATACCTTAACTGCATTCTGTGCTAGTTTCAGTCATTTGATTTAACACTAAGATGCGTCAACCTACTATATAATTTAATGGGGATTCCAAAACCTTTTTCAATGCTAAAAGTCTTAATATGCTTTTAACAATGGAAGAGGGAAAAGAAAAGGAGTAGAGGATGTCAAAATTGTATCAGGGCCAGCGTTACCTTCTTTGACTCATCTCCTTTCTTTTCTGTGTCAGGTCATAATCTTGATACCAAGTCCGTGTCTCCTAGTCCGCCCGACCGGGGGGGGGGGGGGGGTTCTATTGCCTATATTCCCGAATTTGTGCATTCCCCTCCACTATTGTCTGCCCCTCTACTTCAAGATTGTCACCACTCCAAGGATTGGGAGGTGGTGCCTTGGAGCTACCCCCAATACTTGCTTCTACTGAGGTCCTGCCTCTTGAGTCGTCTGCTACTCCGTCGCCTCTTGATCTACCATTACATTATGGAAAGGTACTCAAAGTTGTACTAGCTTTTTCAAACAGTCATGGATATCTCCTAGATGGAAGCTGGCTATGGATGAAAAAATGAAAGTTATCATAAGAATCATACATAGGACCTCATTCCACTGCTTTTTGATAAGCAGCATGCCAGTCATCGTTAAGTCTATGTTGTGGAGTAATAGTATTGATTATTAAGACCTTTTCTCCCATAGCTCGTCTTAACTCTGTTAAAGTTCTATTTTTCATTGCAGTGAATTTAGGTTAGCCTTTATATCAACTAAATATAGATAATGCTTTTTTACATGGGAATCTACAAAAGAAAGTACACATGGTTTAGCCAATGACAAATATTTTTTGGGAAGGAACACTTAGTATGTCAACTGAAGAAAGATTTGTATGGCCAGAAGCAATCACCGCATATTTGGTTTGATAAATTTAATGTAGTCGTACTTCAGTATAACTTTCAGCGCTTTAAGTCGGATCATTTTGTGTTTACACATTGATCCTCCACAGCTATCATTGCTCTCATTGTCCATGTCGATGATATTATAATCAATGGCAATGACTCAATCGGTGTTGCTCACGCTACAACCCATTTTGGGAATGCAGTTCACACCAAACACTAAGAACTTCTTCCATATTTTCTTGGCATTGAGGTAGCCTAATATCAGGAAGGTACTGTTAGAATATATTGAAATTAAAAAGATGGCCATTCTTGTAATTTTAAATATTCTTGATACTAAGTGTGCGAAGGAGAAGTAAACCTTTTCCACATTCCTCTCTTTCATTTCTTCCTTTTTTCCAAACCCTAAAAATATGACTTCGATATTTCAACTTGGAGACAATATTCACTCAACATCTCCACAAATCGGGATAACACTTTCTACCGCTTATCTCTCTTAGACCCACTATATATGGAAACATTGTGGAATACGCAAGACCTTATATACGTAGTTCCTTTCAAACTAAAATCTACATCCTTATGCTCAGCAATCCAAGCACTTTTCCATTGAACTAAGCAATGGCCCCTCACAATGTTGTTCATTCCCTCTTAAACTATCATGGTCAACAATCCAAACAGTTTAAATGACTTTTTTGAGTAAATTTCACACGGCCCCCTTGGCCATAGGTCAAACAAGACAAGTCACCCCTAACAATTGTAGAGCTACAACATACAAACCCCCTTCCATCAAACATAATTTATAGACCCTAAGAGCAACTCCAATGCTGCTATGTAAATTAGCTAGCAAAAATATAATTTTTTATTATATTATCTACTTTAGCTAATCATTTTTTCAAACTCACTCCAACCACGCTATCTATTTTAGCTAACCACTTCAACTAACTTTAACTAACTATTAATTATTAAAATTTAAAATACTATGTAATATGTCATGTCATCACTATATTGATGACAACACAAACTAACGTGTTACGCCATGTCATCAAAAATTTTAAAATTTTAATTTTTATTAATAACGGTCAGATTTATAACGGTCATGAAATTCAAAATTTTTAAATTTAAATTTTTTAACGGTCATATTAATAATTGTCATATTTATAACGATCATATTTGCAATGAGATTGGTGAAATGCGCACCATCTAGGGTGTTTTTGGTGCAAAAATTAAAGTAGCTAGTGTCTTTGGGCTAGCTAGAAGTAGCTAGCCAAATGGTGGTAATAGAAAATAGCTAGTCCCTTGGAGCCAATATTTAAGGATTGACTATGTAAAATAGCTAAAAAAAGTGTTTTATGAAGTCCCTTGGAGATGCTCTAACGAAAGGCATCAAAAAATCATATTTCTAAAATTGCCCTTCTTTGACCTAAATAACTATTAGAAGACCATTTTGACCATATCGATTCTCAAATGCTCCACTAAAAAATTAATTAAGAAGCCAACTAGTTTAATCAACTGTATTAATTAAAGTAAGCTAATCAATCAATCTAATTAACTCCATCAGTTAAGCTAAATTTTTACTAATTTCAACTCAAATCTAATCCATTAAATTAGTTACGCTTATTTTGTTTCTAAAATAAGATTAAATCTTATTAATTCCACTAATTAAGGAAATTTTAGCAAACTAGAAATCACATTCAGTCAATTCCATTGATTAAGCTAATTTTTGTCCAAATTAAAATAATAAAAAAAACAACCCAATGCACAAGGCTCCAGCCACTTCGAAGTCTGGGGAATGTCAAATGTACGCAGCTTTACTCCAGCATACGGATAGGCTACTTTCGCAACTCCAACCCTTGATGTCCAAGTCACAATGGAATAACCTTACCACTACGACAAAGCCCAACACCATTATATGAAGTCACACAAAACCTGATTTGCCACCTGCAACACCTATTCAACATAATCATCCACCATGGTTCACCATCCTTAGTTTCTATCACTAATTTCACCTTAAATTCAAAGAATTAATAAACACAGGAGTAAAATTAGGATACTTTTAGGGATCTAATAGACAAAGGAATAGAGATAACAAGAGAGGTGACGGATTCAAGGAAGTGACTCGTCGAGGTCTTGACCCACTCCACCATGGTCAATGCTTATGGGTTAGAGGAGGAACATAAGAGATGAGGAAGGTTTTTTGAGAGGAAAGGCAAGAGGTGACAATGATGTGTAGACTGGAGAAAAAGGGATTAGTTTGAGTCTGAGTTATGGTTTGGGTCATGGATAGGTTTTAGGATCTTGGTTTAGGTTGGATATAAGCTCAGATTGGACATTAATGACTCGAGTTTGACGAGGGTAAAAAATAAGTTTCACAAAAATTGTTAACACCAATAAAATTTTAATGTCAATAGGGGTCACCTTGTAATTTATGAAATGTCAAAGGGTGGTCATGTCATTTGACCTAGTTAGAAGGGGTTTGCGTGAAATGTACCTTACCCCATACCCTAATTCTAATCCAGTCACTAATGTTTTTCTGTGGTTGACCCCTCATTGAACAAAATTGATATAGGTTTCCTCTCAAACCCTTGATACATTGGCGCAAATATCCGAAACCTTACACGTGTTAGTTTTCTCTCAAGCACTTATAACTCCACAACGAGAAGAGGATAGAGTTGGTCATTACAACCACTTTAGTTTTTATATCACCAACCAGTCTTAATGATCTCACCTTCTTAAAAAGCATCTACATAGGTATCACCCCCTTCCCACAAAGAAGAAACTTTTTATTCATCAACGACCTCCTCTACTTAAATGGTAAGGGGATAACCCCCCTCCCCCCGGCTCTCACGAATTGTCTATGATTTTTTGAAAGCATAACATTTTATAATTAAAAAGAACTCAGAGGATCTTTACTTGGTCAAGTTCAGATTTCTTTATTTGTACTTTCCCTTCCCTCCCTACCTCTCTTTTCCCACCTTTAACCTAACCTACTCAGTTTTCTTACCCACCATGCCTTAGTGCTTTGATGGCATTGAGAGTAGTTATCATATCATAAAGAATGTCGAGGAACAGTTACTTAATTTCAATTCGCAATTAGACAATTTCACAAACTTCTGACGTTCAAGTAATAAGACCTTCTTGGCTTGTTCAGTAACATTTTTTGGGTACCTATGTAAACCAAAAAAATGGCTTTCATTGAGGACAAGGGGAGAAACTCAACGCAGAATGAGGCATCCTTCCTACCAAAAAGTAAAAGCTAAAACAAGAAAACCCCACAAAAAAGGTTAAATTCAACTCAACCCTCACAATATCTCATTACGTATAAAAATATCCTCCAAAAATTAGCAAGAAACAACCCCTTGGCCTAGTCATCGGCCTTCTTATTTTCATATCTTAAGAGTAAAACCTATCTCCACCCCTGCTTGACTGAACAAATCTGTAATCCCGCACATCAAAGAGACATTCCACCATGTCTAATAAAAGCTCAAGGAATTTTTTTTTAACCTAACTTTAGAAATGAATGCTTACATATCTTCCAAAATACTGCTTGGTCATGTTGCATCCACTTCACAAATTCATCAATAAAGAAAATTGCATACCAATTTATTATCATTTATAAAAAGCTTGGACAGATCACAGCTAATTTCATCTGAAAATATCTTGAGACAGCTTTGGGGAAATCAAATCAAAAGTATATGTACAGATCAGTGCAAGAGAAAGCTTTATATCTTCTGTTACACTGGATAAGATAGATCCAATTGCACCAACCCAGCTTTTGGCTAGTGAAAACAACAAATACACAGTTGGGAAACCAACTCACATTGATAGAATAGGCAGTTCCGAGTACAAAACTGACGGAAAGAGCCCAAAACAATGGCCATGAACCAACAATCCATCCAAGCCAAAAACTCTGCAAAGAAGAATCATTGGCTCTCTCAGTCAAGAAACAAATGCAATGCCCAGAACTTTCTAAACCACGAAAGAAGATCCACATAAAATGAAAGTTTAATGGAAAGCATGAGGCATATTAACAACGCACTACATATTAAGCGCATTATTCAGTGAAAAGTGACCAAACAAACTTATTTCCTTGAGTTTAGAACCTAAAGAGCACAGTAAGAATGATTTCTTTCCTTTGATGGACTTTAGCTGAAATATGTACTAACAAAGATTTGGACTTTAATGAACAGGATATATTTGGACTATCAAAGATTTCATGAGATAACACAATTTCTTTTATGTTGTCCAAAACTGGAGTGTTGTGATTTGTTTGAATGTAGCACCACTCTACATGAAGGTGAAAACAGGGTTGCAACAAGTCGAAATAGTAGCACTATAGTTTCCTGTAGGTAAAAATATGCAAAGATTAATAATCATATGGAGATAGCAAAGAAGCAAAAAGTATTATCGCTTCATTATTATACTTTGTTACATACACTATAAAAGTATGGGTTTTTGTAAATAAGATAGTCATGAAAAATTTTGAACTTAGAAGAGAATTAGAATAAATAAAATCAAGAAAACATTCATATATCAGTCAACTATATTGACAAAATATCCAGTGCTATCCTTTCCCTCATCAGCAAACTCTGGTGAACCATAAAAATTAAAATCAGATGGAAATAATTTCTTTATGCCGCAATATGAAGCACCAGAGGTATACCAAAATAAATGAAAATGTAATTCTAAGCTTATCCAAATTGCTCGGTCGATTTCCTTTATTCTTTGATTTATTACCATGACGGCAAAAGATGAAACAATCATGACTCCAGTGGCAACAGAATATTCCCCTGATGCCAAAGGTAGATAAGGCTTGTTAACCTGAAAATCATTAAAACTTTACAGTTAGACTGCCACTGATAGGCCGTGAAAAACTTTCGAGACAGACAACTAAATGAAAACATATTTTTGCCAGAAAGCCTGAATCCATATAGAAAGTCTATGAATATATATCTGCATTCCAATAGGGTTTAAGAAGGCATGGCATGCACCAGGTGAATGGCAAATAGTCTCGTATCCAAAGGCACATGTGATGTGCTTGTCTTAAAGAGTGAAGAAATTAAAAGAACAGACAGCTAGGATTCCCAGCCATTCAGTATGCTTCACTTCCAGTGTAGAATGGAGTTATAAGTCTTAGGACAGGAATTAAAGTTCCCTTCCAGCTATTTTGGCCCCATTAGTGGAAAGCATATAGTCTATAAGGAGGCACTCAGACTTTTATTTACTTTCTCATCTGCATTATTAGAATGCCTTGAGCACAAACCTATACATGATATACCTTGTCTATTTCTATATCGGACAGTTGATTTAAACCAACGATATAGATATTCATCAGAAGGGCAGCAACAATGGCCTGAAACCAATAGTTAACTGAGTAAGGAATCACATCGACCAAGTTTACAGCTGCACTATTTTGACTGATCAAAACTTTTGAAGCACCTCAATCAACCCAGTAAAAAATAATGGAGAAAAATCAGAGAGCTTCTCAACTGCAAGGAGAGAGACTGAAAGGATGCTTAATGCCTGCTCAGAGAAATAAAATAACTATATATCAAACTCAGATCAAGAAAAGAGAAAATCTGAATAACCAAAACAAGTCAAATTCACTATATAAATTTAATCAGATTAAAGATAGTTTTATTGAACCTGACCGTTCCTATAACTGTATGGGGCCGCGAGAACCTGTAGAAAGCATTTAAGGCATCTTGCACAACTTGCAAAGGGCTCCTAGGATTATAACCTTCAGGTTCTGATTCAAGAGGGTGTTCAGAGGTCGCATATACCAAATAGGTTTTACTATGTTTCCCGCATAGTGGACATCTTTCATCAACATTCCCAAAGCGATGCATCACATGCTGCTGATGAATTCCCATGGCATAATATTTGTGCTGAGTGTTCCATGTGCTGCACTGTGAAACTTGTACGGCTACATGAGAACATATCAGTTACACAAATATGTTAAGAGTTGACTCTGGAGGACACATTGGCGGAAAATTGAGGCAAAAAATTTGATTGAAACAACTGCTTAAGTGCAGTTCTGGTGGACTATAGGAACAACGCATGGTCAATGGTAACACACTGGTAATATTAGCATTTATGCTTATTAGAATGCACCACCAAGTCAGTCAATGAATGTATTTTCTGTATCTGTAATAAATATAATAGCTTTATCCCGCAGCAATTTCCAGAATCCTAACCAGACTTCACCAACAAAAAACACGAGGAAAAAGAAGGAAAAGATACAAGCAGAACGCATCCAATATGTCAATTGGATCTTTTCTTTTTCACAATTCAATCCCCCATTAAGTTCCGGACATGCATCACTCACTGGGGACCATGCCACATAGCAAGTCACCCGAATGCGTCTCACAACAGGGAAAAACATACGCAAGTGCCACGAGTTTGAATGAACATAAGGAAAAGGTATATCTGAGACGCACAACACCACTAAGAAAATCTGGACTCTCCAGTTTAATATCCCCACAAGAGCTTTAAAAGCATTTACAAGAGTAACACCATGAAATATCACCCATGTGAATTGGCCCTAGGCATGATCAAAAGAAAAACATAATTGAACATAGTATATAACACATGGGGACATCCAAAGAGACATGGCACACAAACACAATATGGCTCTTACAATAGACTGCAACTTATGAGCTCTCACAAAGACAAATTCACCTCCTCATCGATCTGACTTGAACCAACATGGAGTTTAATGGAAATTTTGGCAAGGCAAATCAAGCAATTCCAGTCGGTGGACGATAAGGATAGCAAGTAAGAAAACCCGGCATTTCTTAGCTGTTGTTTTACTCCTGTATTCCCCTCATCTTTCCAACATCCTTGATATCAGTGCTCCAACTGTGTTGTATTTGTGTCGCATACTCGACGTTTTTGAAAATATAAAATAGGCATACAGAGGAGTACAACTAAGAAGCACATAAATTTGGTGATAGAAAATCGTACTTTGTAAGTCTAATTGATATACCAAGTCTCTAGGAAATAATGTAGATTTAATCTGAGAAAACAGGGTTTATTGTAACAGTTACCAGTACAACAACATATTAACCCTTACTTTTATCTTACCAATGCCTCTTGGAAAGAAACGGTCCAAGCAATCCCATTATGTTTTTTCTTACATTTATATTCCAAATTTTATTTCAAAGTTGCAACTCAACCAGGTAGGCATGCTGGACTAGTGTTCAGGAGTTGCTGCAAAGTATAGGTATCCAATATATGTCCAATTGTATAGGGCTCCTTGTTAGAAATACTGTTGCTAAGAACAGTTACAATGTCGATGCCTCGACCGAGATAATGATGTTTTAGGGATGGGCTACAACTGAAAGAGTTAGCCATGAATATTCCAACATGCTACTGTAATTACTGAATGTTGAGAGAAATTGCTAGGACTATTTAAATACCGTTACATGAAAGTGCAAATTATTGGCTTCATATGAGAGGCGAAATTCTTTTGATGTCCTAAATCTCAAACGCAAGTAATTGTCCTAAAAATGTCAAGCATTTCATGCCTAATACTTCATATATCTTAAGTTTGATAAAACATTTTATGGCTTTGCAGTTTGCACAATGCACCTAAATTTCATAATGTTTTCGATATTTCTTGAAGTATAAATCAATGTTTGCACATTTTCCTCATCATTTCCGTCCATTGAATTCATTCGTATTTTAATTAAGATTACTAAATAGAAATCTTACAAAAGAACAATATTTAGCGTGAAGTTATTCCCAATATAATTATAAAAAAAATGTGGTGAAACCCATCACATTTTGTGGAACTCATACACCCAGCCGCAACATAACTTGAAAATTAAAATTAAAATAACGCATTCCTCCCATCATATTTGGTGATTGTACATGATACCACAATTAAATTAGATTGTAGCCAGTTTTAAGGTTCTATTAATCAATATTGAATGAACAGAAAGCAATAACAAAATTGGATTACGAGAAGGGGCAATCTATACATGGAAATTGACACGTCCGGAAATTGTCTCCCCTCCAACCATTCCCACCTAAAAAAATTAAAATGCATCAGATGAAGAGACCCCAAATAGCATGAATTAGTGGAAATCTAGCTTTCAAAAAACACAGCACTACATGAACAAGTACAGAAAAGAAGTAAAATATATATTAAATACCAAGCTACAAACCCCAAAATCCTAGAGGTTTTGCAGAAACAAATGCTTATAACCAATTAAAAAAAGAATGTTCAAGACTTGGCTACTGAAAATAAATATTCAAAGCTAGTACACACACCAATACTCAGTGACGATAGCTCAGCTGTAACCGGAAATGAAACTGAAGATAGAGATGTCGGGAAAGACCCAATACGCAAAGACGCCATTTTGATCCAAGAAAGCAGTTCCACACTTGAGTCAACAAGAGTCTCCCTCTCTCTCTCTCTCCACGCACCCTTTCTCTCTCTACAGCAGCAGACTGAGGAGATAAATTACAGTGTCGGTGTGCTGGTGTCAGCCGCCCAACAGTGTCGTCCACGTATTGCAATCTAATTTGTTCATTCTGAATGATGAATATTTGGATCAAAAAAAATAAAAAATTATGAATATTGAAAATTTACAATTTATACCATTTCAAGTATGGGTCATATTTTAATTTGACCCCAGAAGTTCTAATTATAACTGAAGGGACTCATGATGGATTCAGCAGCCCCCGAGGCGACACGTGGATTGGGGCAAGTAGTGGAGAGCCGAGGCATAAGGCCGAGGACATTAAGGGAGCCGAACAGGTAAGCCGAGGACGGATATTTTCGCGGAGCCGAGTACAGCCTCTGACGTGCAATAAATGCGATTTGACCCAGCATTTATGGCGATGTAAGTGACTAAGACAGGACATTTAATGAGCCTCTGTACCTACCACGACTCAGACTGACAAGCAAGAATGGGCGCATTAATGGCTAGAAGTTCAGGCACATGCCTACGAATAATAGCCTTCAAGGCGCCGACTGCTATGAACTAGGCATCAGACGCCGTTCATAGGTGCTCAACTGCTCGGCGTGGCCCCGAGGTCGGGTCCAAGGCGCCGAGCATTGATGAGATGGGAATGCAAGTGGGAAATCAATCATTACGCTTGGACAAGTCTAGAGAGCATTAACTACTGGGAGGACTTCTGAGTCAGAGCAATCATTTCAAGCCCAGGTATAAATACCCTTCAGAAAAATGAACAAAGGTACGCAAAATCAGACCCAAAAATAAAAGAATTAGAGTTTCATCCTCCTTCACTTGCTGACTTAAGCTTCGGAGGGGATAAGCCGGGCAGACGCCTGGCTCCCTTTTCCTAACCTTTTCTATTTCAGGGTTCATCAGCCACGCGATCACTGTCTCGAGACAATTGCAGGATCAATCCCGTGCAATTTGGCGCCGTCTGTGGGAACCAAAAAACCCATTTCCCGTAGTGATCGCGTCATGGTGAACACAAGATCCCAAGGTGATGGAATGGGGAGTTTACGCGCGAGGAACGGGGAGGCTACTCGCCTCTCGACGGTCGTAGAATTCGGTCCGGCGAATCAACCTGCAAGGGACGAGCATTCTTCACAGCGAACGTTTCCCGTAGATCAGGGGATGGGAGGGCAAGGCCCCTCAGCTCGAGACATCGTTGAGATGATGGAAAGGCGTATGGAAAAGCGCATCAAGGAGCTCGAAAAGGACAACGCTAAGGTGAGGCGTAGGCTTGAGGAATTCGAGCAGTCCGCGAATGAAAGCCGGAGGACGCGAGAAACGGGGGCGCGAGTTTCCGGCCGAGATAGAGCAGCGGGGATGGACTCAGGAATACCCGAAAGCAACCGTCGCAGACACTCGGCGGATAGGCAGGGTCCGTACATCTGGGGAAAACATGTCCCCGCTGGGGAGTCCGGAGCAGGTCATCACGGGATCAATTTTTCACGCCGAGACCATCGGCGGGAAGTACCTTGCAAAGTCATAGCCGAGTCTCACGCGGAGTCTACCGCCAGAGGGCCGGGAGAGGCAAGGTACTCCCAGACACCGTCATTCGACAGACGCCAGGAACCAAAACCAGCGGGGGACGAGGAGCAGATCTCTTCCCCCTTCGTTAGGTCTATTCGGGAAATCGAGATGCCAAAGAAATTTGCGGTCCCTCGGTTCAAAGTGTACGATGGAAGAGCCGATCCCGAGGGCCACATCCGACACTATAGACAACTAATGTCCCTTTACGACACCGACCAGAGGGTGTTATGCCGGGTCTTCCCCATGAGTCTGGGGGACATTGCCATGAAGTGGTATGAGGGCCTCGCACCGGAAAGTATCGGGTCCTGGAAGCAGATGGTGGAGCTCTTCAAGGCGCGGTTCATTACCAGCACCAAGAGGCCGAAAGACGTAGGTGCTTTATTGACACTAAGGCGCAAGAACGGGGAGTCCCTTCGGCAATACGCAATTAGGTACTGGGAGGAGGTGAACGAGGTAGACGCGTGTTCAGAAGCAATGGCAGCCGCGTCATTTCGGCTAGGATTGTCCCGAGACGCTGACTTATACAGGTCCTTGACCAAAAAGGTCCCGAAGGATATGAGGGACTTGATGGCTCGGATAGACAAATATGCCAGAGTCGAGGAGGAAACCATGGAGCCCGAGCGCAGGAGAGGAGGAGACCAGGGGTCGGCTCCAAGAAAAAGGGATAGGGAATTGCCTGCCAGGAAAGGCTCGCCGACCTCCCCTCAGGGCCGACTGTCCTTCCAGGGGATACACACTGTTTTCAAAGAGCCCATTTATAGGATGCTGAGAAAAATACAAGATCAACCGTATTTCAGGTGGCCCCCGAAGATGCTAGGGGATCCATGTACAAGGGACCAAACGGCACGGTGCTCCTATCACAAGGATGTGGGCCACATGACTGAAGATTGCAGAACGTTCAAATCCTTCCTCGAGCAGCTGGTCCGAGAGGGTCATCTTGAGGAGTTTATTGAACATAGGCCTCGTCGGAGAGATGCCGAGCAAAGGGCGGAACCCTCCCGCGAGGTGGTCCCCGTAATTAATGTAATACACGCCTGTACAACCGAGAGGCCGTCGTATAATGTGCTCCGAGCTGAGCGAAAGCGAATCTCACAGGCGCTAAAGATCGGAGAGAGTGAGGAAGGACAACCTCCCGCCAAGAAGCCCCGCCCAGACGACGAGATCATTAGCTTCTCCGATGCTGACTTGGCTGGTGTAGCTCTCCCCCATGATGATGCACTCGTGGTCACGCTGCGAATTAGCAAGTTTGACGTGAGAAGGGTATTGGTAGACTCGGGGAGTTCGTCCGAAGTGATGTACGAAGACCTCTTCCGAAAAATGGGCCTAACCCCGGCGGACTTGAAACCCGTTCAAACGCCCCTCGTCGGTTTCAATGGTTCCAGCGCCCTCCCGCTCGGCAAAATCACCCTGATAGTGCGGGCGGCGGTCGTTTCAATTCCCGTGGAGTTCCTGGTGGTCGACTCCGATTCCCCGTACAATGCTATAATGGGGAGGACTTGGTTGCATGCCATGAGAGCGGTCCACTCAAGCTTTCATCAGAAGATAAAGTTCCCCACCCC
>CM042188.1:41045227-41060655 GCA_023539305.1 Ilex asprella | reverse complement strand
GTCCAAAAGGTTGAATGTCAAGGTTAAGACAATGCATTTTTTTTTTTTGCAATTTTACTCAGCAATTGGGTAACATTGTTTTGGTATAACATATCCCTAAAATACCATATGAATGAATAGTCAAACACTTTTTTTTTCTTAACCTCCATCTCTTCAATTCATCACTCCCGCTTTCATCTATCTCTGCCCCGAGGTCTCTCTCTCGATAAGTATCTTCCCCCATGTCATGAGACACTTGACACACCCACGACAAAAAATTGATTTTTGACAAAATTGTATATATGCATGTATTTGTAAATGGGTTTTGATTAATTGGTGGCGGGTTGGGTTGGTTGTGGATGGATTTCTTGGTAGTTTTAGTATTGTTGGTATCTATGTGTTTTAGAGTGTGACAAAGTGGAATTTAGATTTTTTCTAATATTTTACTAATTATTGGATAAGTATTATTATTATTTTTTCACTACATCACCCACAGAATATAGAGTTTCAGGTAAAGGAATAAAAGAAGAGGAAGCGTAAAACATATATTTGAGAAGAAAATAAAATGATATCAATAATTTTCGTTAGTCTTTCCAACCATCAACTAAAATAGGGGTGCCTGTGAAATGCAAAAACAAACTTAAAAAATTATATAATGATTTCAAAAATTACGGGGATACCATATAAATTAAATAAACAATAAGGGAAATGAATATAATTTTACCTTCAAATTATTTATAATTATTGTAAAATCCTGTTGACGCCTGTAGATATTTTTTACTTTTTTATTTCTATTTTCTACTCTAATTGATGGTCGTTTAATGAATCTATTTAAAACAATCGATTGACTTCTTGAAATTTGTCATGTTTTATATTATAGATTGAAACATCCAAAGGTACCATAGTCTAAAGTGCCTATTTTTTTGCAATAATTTTTTTTTTACAGCGGGTTCAAGTTTGTATTGACCACTCTCTCAAACTCTGAAAATAGTTACCATAGTTTAAGCTAATTTAATGACATATTTCTTGAAAAACAAGAATAAATGACCATTCCTGAATTTGTAAAGTATCAAACTTGAGATGTATCACTTGCAAAATGACACCCATTGGACCACCCTAGGGTTACCTTTGGATAGTAGCTAATTTG
The DNA here is from genome assembly GCA_023539305.1 of Ilex asprella. Taxonomy (NCBI): domain Eukaryota; kingdom Viridiplantae; phylum Streptophyta; class Magnoliopsida; order Aquifoliales; family Aquifoliaceae; genus Ilex; species Ilex asprella. The sequence goes on along the minus strand of CM042188.1, from coordinate 41,059,529 downwards.
ACGGGACATTATCCATACTTTAATATGGATAATTTATATTTTACACCCTTCAAGTAGGGGTAAAGTTTTAATTTGGTCCCTCTATCTTTGATTAAAACAACTAAGTCTTATGAATTATAATTGAGTTTCAATATAGTCATTTTATTCAAATCTATTAATTGATTTGATGGAATAGAGTCATGTGACCAAGTGTAAATTCGCATTGTCAAAAAATGCAATCTCGATTAAAAGTTATCAGTTCTTACTTATTGTATTGACACCGTAGTTCTCAACTACAATTTCATAAATTTAACATTAGAACCACCCAATCGTCATTTTATTTTATCAAATTAATACCAAATTATATTAACTTTAATCCAATTAACACAAAATTGACCTCAAATTTCATCAAATAAATATTTAATTTTCCTCAAATCAACCTTTAATTTCATCAAATTAATACTAATTTGGTATTGTATTTCAATAATAACATGAAATTGATTGTTGAAATGTTAATTGTTATTAAAATATAAAACAGGTGTTAATTGGATTAAATTGAATTTTAATTTGATAAAAATGACGTTCAATTTTATGAAACTAAATATTAAATTAAATAAATTGAACGTGAATTTGAAGAAATTAAATTTTAAAATGTTAATTTTATGAAATTGAATATGAATTTGATGAAATTAAATATTAATACGGTGTTAAATTGATGAAATTAGTATTAGTGTGATAAAATATTTGAATTAATGAAATTAAATGTCAATTTGATGAAACTAAATTCAAAATTAAATAAATTAGATATTAATTTAACTTTAATTTGATGCATTTAAAATATAAATATTAATTTGATTAAATTGAATATGTATTTGATAAAATTAGATATTAATTTCATGTTAAATTGATGAAATTGGTGGTAGTGTGATTAAATTAATATTTGAATTAGTGAAATTAAATTTTAATTGATAAAATTAGTTGATGAAACTGATGAAATTAAAATTTGATATTAATAAAATTAAATTTTAAATTAATAAAATTTAATGTTCAATTAAAGGTAAATGAGTAAAAATATTTTTTTTATTAAGGGTAATTATGTAAAAGTAGAATTTCTATCTATTACGTTAAAGACAAAATCTGATAGGTGTGACAGTGATATTTCAAAAATTATGAGGGTGTCGCAACAATTAGGTTATTTGTAAGGGGTTTAGTGAAATTTACCCTTTTTTTAGTACCATAATTAAAAAATGTCACTATTAAAAGTCAAGTTATATCTTGTAAAAAAAATTAATTTTATGTTCGACCGTGAATTGCTTTCATTTATTAGAAGTTTATCTTTAAAATCTATAACTTAATTTTTTTAAACTTATAATTTTTCATAATTCATCACAATATTTAGTGATCAATTGATCATGACTCTTTAAGTTATAAACTCGATTTTCACAAGTTTATAACTTAATTTATAAAATATTAGTCACAACTCGTGCCTGAAGACACGATAGAACAAAAAAATTGAATCATAAAAAATCAATATTACTATATTAAATAATAATTTTTCTTTCATTCATTTATTTGATTAAATACCATTATTTTCTTAAAGATATTGACAAAATTTTCTCAAAATATGTAATTTAATAAATTTTGTTAACGGATCTATACTATCGTGTATGGATAATATCTGAAATAAAAATTATGTTAAATTATAAATTAATCAAATATTAAATGGTCGAGCATGTGATAAAAATGAGTGATATGATGATTTTTTGGGGGGAATGTATATGAGATAAAATTCAACTTCCTATGTGTTTTATTATTTAGATTTGTATAGATATAATGAAAAGTTTTATCTAGATCCCCTGTAGTTAGATCTAAATTCAATAACACCAATTTTCGAGTTTGAAATTTCACTGTCATTCTCTATTAGTAATTGTCGGGTTACATCGTTAATGGCGAAGGTTGATTTATAGAAATATTCTTGAATATTTTATGAGGTAAATTTTATCCACACCCCTTATAAATAAATCTAACTTTAACAACACCCCTTGTAAATAGACCTAATTTTATAACACCCTCTCTTGATTCTGAAATTTTAATGCACTCCCTTTTAGTTCAATTATATTAGACTTTATTTTGATCAATTTAATATTCAATTTTATTTAATTAATTTTTTTATTTAATTTAAACTAAATTAACATTTCATCTCATCAAATCAACACAAAATTGATATTTAATTTTATCAAATTAGCATTTAGTTATATTAATTTAATATTTCATTTCATTAAATTAATATTATTTTTTTTAATTTAATATTAAGATATTATTTTTTTTTATCAAATCAACATGAAATTGATATTCAATTTTATTAAATTAAATTATTTAATTTATTAAATTCCATTAATTTAAAATTTAATCTTACCAAATTAATGTCATTTCTTTAATTTAACTGAACATTATATTTTATTAAAATAACATTCAATTTTATTTAATTAACATTAAATTCAATCAAATTAATATTTAAATTTATCAAATTAAAACTAAATTAATATTAAAATTTATCAAAATTAAGATCAAATTTATTCGATTAATATTAAATTTTATCAAATAATTTTAAAATTTATATATGAAGTATGATGTGTGAGAAGCGGTCGGACGGCGTTGTGAAAAATATATGATAATAGATGAATTAGAAATGGATGAGATTTTGACATTGACTTTATTAATTGTAATTTTTATTATAGAATTTTTTTTAACTATAAAATTATTACGATAAAAAAATATAAAAATTTAATTATGTAATCAAATGAGTGATAATATAATGACTAATATTATAACAAAGTTATAATATAAAGTTTTAAAATAAAAAATTTATTGGGATAATATAATGATTAAAATTATGTTTATTAGTTGGCTAGCGCATATATAATGAGAAAATAATTGATGACATTTTAGTCCATTTACATAATGAAGAGTAATTTTAGCATTTTCACGAAATATTTGTTAAATCATTATTTTATCTACTGATAGAGATAAAAGTTATTGTTACAGAAATTGTCATTGAATTTAAACTCAACTACATGGTGTTTAGATGAAATTTTTTTTATATATAACATGTAGATATAGTATGTCTTTAATTTTTGTACTATACATATATACAGTAAAGATGTGTGTGTGTGATATGAACAGTAAATATGGAGAGCAGTTATATTAGGATAGAAATTTTGAGAGACATGTGTCTTAACTTGAAAAGAGAATCTTGAAATACGAGAGTGTGAAATATAGTAAATGTCTCAGTATAAAAAGTAACCTCTTAGCATAGGAAATAAAATCAAGAAAATAATGATATGAATTATAATATGTATTTTAGGGAGAGAGAGGCAGAGTTAGAATGAGAGATCACTTAATTGTCGGATTTGATTGGGTTGGATAATTAAATTTAAGGATGTAAATTTTGGAAACTAAAAGTTTTGAGCTGCAAAAAATTTTCAAGAGCTAATATGACACGTCGGATCAAAACGATCTGAAACGTTAATAGCTTGAGACAGATTGAAATATTGTCAGTCGTTGGATGATGCCTTTTTTTATTTTGAATTTGCATCAATTTTGGTAAGCCAATTTTAGAGAATCTTTAATATGATTTTGGGAAGCTATGAGTTGATGAAAGAGAGAGGGAAAATGAATTTCAAGAAACATGATTGTCTATTTGGCAATGAATTTTGGAGAGAGAAAGAGAGAGGAAAATTCTGAAGACAGTTAATGAAAGTAAAAATTTTTAGACAATCAATTTCAAAAAGTAATTTTTTTAATAGATTACGATAAATATGGTACGTCAGATCAAAACGATCTGAGACGTCAATGGCTCAAAACAGTTTGAGATAATGTCGTATATTTGATGATGTCTTTTTTGGTCATAAAATGATCCCAACCGCTCTCTGTCTCTTGAATTAAGATAACGTCGTCCGTTGAATGATGTATTTTTTGATCACAAAATAATCTAGACCACTCTTTATCTTTTGAATTTAAATTCGTTATACTTTATGATATAGATAATTTTCAGTATCATAGTTTACTTGGAATTGAATGTCGTCGTAAAAAAAGAGTATTCATAAATTTGACTAAAGAATTCAAATCCAATAAGATTTCAAGTACAGTTGATCGTTAAAAATAAATAATATTTGAAAAGCTTGACACTGGATTTTATGAAATTGGTTGTCATTGTTTCAGAAGGAAAATATATTCTAAAATGCAAAAAGAGGAAATAAAAAAGATACCTCTTGTTACCGGGCAAACCAAAAAGATATAAGCAAGGAATTGCTAAAGTGGTAACTGATTTTTGTGACCTGGATTAAGCCCAAATCATAGATGTGGGCTCGCCCCAGATCAGGCCAAGATTAAAGATGTGGGTTTGACCTAGACCAAGCCCAGATCAAATATGCAAGGTATGGCCCATTTGCCTTTGATTAGATTGAAAAAAGATTAATTAAAATGTACGTAAACTAACTATTGAACTAAAAAAAAAAATCACAAAGACAAAACAATAGCGGGGATGAACTATAGATATGAAAAACCATTGATCATGAATTCTATTCTGGATTCAGTATGGATAAAAAACTTTCATATGTTATACTACTCAATTCTTGATGACAAATTAATCAGTTGTGAATCAAACTAATGGTAGCTTATATTATCAAACCCAAAAAAATCTTTCAATTTTCTATAACTTTCCTAGTTTGTCCGGTGAGAATAACACCATCCGGTTAAGATTTGTTTGTATGTGGAGTTTTTTCAAGTCTAATTTTTTTTTTTTGTCATTTTTTACTTCGTGATTCTACTTTTTTTTTTCCACAATAATCTTAAATTCTAAGCAATAAGAAGATGAGTTCCAATGTATCAATAACTTTTTCAGACGAGTCGAAAGAGTGTTCATTTCGTGTTCCATAGCATTTATGTATGAGTTTATACAAAAGCTATAAGATAGCCATAAGAAAACACTCTGCCTTGTGAAGGTTGCTTAGTTTTCATGAGCAAGGATTCAAGTTCCTTGGATGATAAAAAAAAGTGATTGATTGATAGAACGAATCTCAATTTTTTGGACGAATTTTATCAAAGTTTTTGATGTGAGTTTGAATTTCTACGAAAATGTAAATCTTGATTTAAGTGATATATAGGTTAGGAGGACGGTTCAGTTCTGCTCGAATTCATGAATCTAAGGTTAAGTTGTCTCTATTTAGTGGAGAATAGGCTTGGGATTTTTTCGATAATCTAAAAAAAACATAATTGGTATATATGAACATTAATATTAATAATAAATTATAAATATATTTAATAGATGGGGATAATTTTATAGTGCATCCCAATTCCAAATCCTATCCATGTATTTTCCAAAGCCAACTCCGTAGCACGCATCACTCAACTCAACAAGAGGCTCATCCTTGAAGACCAATCATCCTGGATTGACTCCCTCTCGCGCTCTCTCTCTCTCTCTCTCGTCGACGATGTAACTTGGCTTGAATCATCTCTCTCTCTCTCTCTCTCTCAACAATGGAAGGGGCTCTTTTTCCCAACAGGCCACCATTCCCCACCCATCCAACAAAACCAACACAATCAAACCAAAGCGTGAAATTTCCAAAAACTCTACCCCTTCCTCCTCAACCCCCATCTCCTCCCTCATTCCCTCTGGATTCTCTTCTCCTCCACCTCCACCACCTCTCCTCGCCAACTCTCTCCGCCAACACTCACATGCCCAAACCTATAAAATCAGCCAAAACCAGCAACACCAATTTGGCTTCTCTTCACAGTTCTTCAGCAGAGCAAGAATCACAACACACCCATCTCAACAAACTTAAGTTGGTTTCAATCTCAACACTTGAAACTAACAAAGTAGATGTTTTTCGATCAGCTGGTGAAAATGGGTCGCCTGGTTTTCTTTCCATGAATTGTAAGTTCATGATCAATTCAATTGTAGAACGACCTATATCTAGTTTGAATGCTTACTTTGATTCAATTAAGTTTGAGCTACGTCAAGTTGATTTGATCAGTCTGTTGAAAGGTTTAGATATTTATGGTAACTGGGAAAAAGCCCTTTTTCTGTTTGAATGGTTTGTGTTGGATTCCAATACCCAGAATGAAAAAATAGACGATCAAGTTATCGAATTAATGGTTAGATTTCTGGGAAGAGAGTCACAGTACTCTATTATGTCGAACCTGTTTGATGTAATTCCCATTGAGGACTACTTACTTGATCTTAGAGCTTGTACAACTATTCTGCATGCATATTCTCGTGCTGGGAAGTATGAGAGAGCAATCTCTCTGTTTGAACATATGAAGGAGAAGGGGCTTTCTCCGGATTTAGTCACTTATAATGTAATGTTAGATGTTTATGGGAAATTAGGCAGGTCTTGGAACAAAATTTTGGGCCTTTTGGATGAGATGAAGAGCAAAGGGCTTGAATTTGATGAGTTTACCTGCAGCACTGTGATATCTGCATGTGGGAGAGAGGGTTTGTTAGAGGAAGCAAAAAAGTTCTTTGACGGGCTGAAAACACAGGGCTATGTAGCGGGAACGGTTACTTATAATGCTTTACTTCAAGTGTTTGGGAAGGCCGGGAGTTACTCCGAGGCTTTATGTGTTCTGAAAGAAATGGAGGAAAACAATTGCCCGCCTGACTCAGTGACTTATAATGAGCTTGTGGCAGCATATGTGAGAGCGGGATTCCATGAAGAAGGAGCTTCAGTTATAAACACAATGGCCCATAAAGGTATCATGCCCAACGCTGTTACATATACTACCGTGATAGATGCCTATGGGAAAGCTGGAAAGGAAGACAAGGCTTTAAGTCTGTTCAAACAAATGAAGGAATTGGGTTGTGTCCCTAATGTATGTACGTATAATGCAATCCTTGGAATGCTAGGGAAGAAGTCTCGGTCAGAAGAGATGATGGAAATTCTCTGTGATATGAAGTTAAATGGATGTGCCCCAAATCGTATCACTTGGAACACAATGCTTGTCATGTGTGGCAATATAGGTATGCACAAATATGTGAACCGGGTTTTCCATGAGATGAGGAGTTGTGGTTTTGAGCCTGACAGAGATACATTTAATACTTTGATAAGCGTATACGGTAGGTGTGGATCAGGAATTGATGCGGCCAAAATACATGATGAGATGATTAAAGCAGGGTTCACTCCATGTGTTAGTACTTACAATGCACTTCTAAATGCCCTGGCTCGTCGAGGGGATTGGAAAGCCGCAGAATCAATCATTCTAGACATGAAAAGTAAGGGCTTCAAGCCCAGTGAAACCTCTTACTCATTGATGCTACATTGTTATTCAAAAGGAGGAAACGTGAGGGGCATAGAGCAGATTGCGAAACAAATTTATGACGGTGATGTCTTTCCTAGTTGGATGCTTTTGAGAGCCCTTGTTCTTGCAAATTTCAAATGTAGATCACTAATGGGCATGGATAGAGCATTTCAGGAATTGCAAAAGAATGGGTACAAACCTGATTTGGTTCTATTCAATTCCATGCTCTCAATTTTTGCAAGGAACAAGATGTATGACCGTGCTCATGATATGATGCGCATGATTCGTGAGAGTGGATTGCAGCCAGATCTGGTCACCTACAATAGCTTGATGGACATGTACGCCAGAATGGGTGAGAGTTGGAAAGCAGAAGAAGTTCTCAAGAGACTGCAAAAATCTGGTGTGGAACCAGATCTCGTGTCATACAACACTGTCATCAAAGCATTCTGCAGGCAAGGTCTCATGCAGGAGGCCAACAGAATTCTCTCAGAGATGACAACTAAAGGGATTCGACCATGCATTGTCACCTACAATACATTCGTGGCCGGCTACGCGGCAAAGGGATTGTTCCCAGAAGTAAAAGATGTAATCAGCTACATGATTGAGCACAGCTGCATGCCTAATGAATTAACCTACAAGACGATTGTGGATGGTTATTGTAGAGCACGGTTGTACAAAGAAGCCATGGACTTCATATCAGAAATTAGAGAAGCAGACGAGTCCTTTGATGAGGGTGCTCTCCAAAGACTTGCAACTCGCATAAGGGAGAAAGTAGAGTCATGACTTCATGACCTACCTTTATTGGACTCATTTCTTTGTTGCTTGGCATTCTGGGGCTGATTGGTCATGGCTTTTGCAATATACCTCTGGTGAGTCTCCTCATTCAAATTCTTTAGATATGAATGCTGATATCACATAGTTGTAGATGCATTTGGCCACTTTGGAAATTTGATCCATCTTAATTGGGAGGAAAACTGTGGATTCTTTAGACTAACATGACAGGCTTATTGAAGTTGCATGACTTATTCTGAGATTCACCATTGAAAATTCCTTATCAAGGTTCTCTCTGAGGTACAAAGATTTTGTTACAAGGCTTGAGGGGGCTACCTTAGTAGAGGTTCATTTGAGACAGGTGCATGCAGTGGGCAAAAATGAAGATTACACCATACTTTTACTGGTCATATCAGTAGCAGCCTTTACTGTTGAAATCTTGGTGAATTCTATATATAACTCCTGGGAACTATGGATAGGCTGCGGTAAATATTCAGGGAGTTGAGCCGTTTGTAACATGTTTAAAACTGTTATCTAAGGGTAACTTTTTAAGTTGTATTTGTGTACTTTTTTTTTTCCTCTGGAAATGCTCATCCATATATATAGGTTACTGGCAACAAAGGTTACGTGTTTCAGCTGGTTGATATACCTCATCTACTCCTTCAAAGGTTAGACCTTTTTTGAGGTGGTATGTGGATTTGGGTATGTTGGCGTTCTCGACTCTCCTATCTTCTACGAAGCTCTGTTGAACAATTTGTATTGATATTAGGTGAGTCGTTATGTATGTATGAAGATTGTGTTTGTTAATTAAAAAAAAAAAAGGCTACAAAGGAGGAGTTAAATCCCAGCAGTTCTGGAGTTTCCTCCTCTTATCCTTTTGTTTTTCTTTTCCCTTTATTGCTCGTCACAAACATGTTCTGGACAATTGTAGATAGGCATTTTTGTGCTTCTCTTCGCTGTATGAAAATCTTGAGCATTTGACGAAAAACCTTTCCTGCTAAATTTCTCCTTCCCAAAGCAATTTTTTTAGGCTTCTCTCTTAATCTCTTTGCTCTCCGTGGTACCACAGTAGATTAAGGAATGTATTCCACGGTGGGCCAAAGTGAACCTATTAATATGGTCATGGCCTACTACAGAAAGACAAATTCTATCTGGACGTAAAATGAGCACCACCCTTCAACAATAAGCAACAATAACAAATTATGTCAATTGTTTAAGTTCTTTTTGGGTAATGCACGAGAAGGATATACTTCCGTTTACTTGAATATTTAGGGATAATAGTTTTGCCAAGATTTTGGATTGGTGCAGTTTTTATGATTTTTTAATCGTGGACTAAAAATTGAAATTTAGGATAAAAAAAAGAAAAGAAAATGAACATGATTTGTAATAATTTATTTTTTGCATTTTGAAAAAATTGAAAAATCGTTAATTGAATTAACTGGAAGTGTGTTTTTTATTTTTTTGCCAGAACAGAAAGAGTGTTAAAAACTTGATTTTAACTATATTTTTTATATGTAGCAATATGTCATTAGTACAACTCAATTAATGTACACTAAGCTTAGAAGCACTCAGCACATGGAGAGTATAATAATTAATCTATGCTACGGATACAAGAGGAAGCATTCTAAAAAGAGTTGGAGATAAGATTGATGTAGTACGATAAGTAAACAGTGGGAGAGAGATGGATATAGATGACTAAAGGAATAGAGAGGAAAGTTTAGATAAATCTATTTTTTTTTAATTTTTGTTCACGAAAATAAATTAATTATTGAGTACCCATGTCTGCCACCAGACCTTCTTTGTTAAATTGTAATATTTTTTACTTACGGGAGAAAAAAATTACGGGAATATAATTTTTCGAAGTTATTTCACGTTCTATCATTTTTTATATTTTTTGAGGATTATTAGAATTTATTTTTCAGAGATATATTTTAACTCAATTTAAGTCAATGTAATTGTCGTTAAACTCGATAGGCTAGGTCTGAACGCCCCTTTGATCAAAAGGAAAAAAACCGTGAGAATATGATCTTTGTGAAAATGTTAGCATTCTCTTAAACCAAAATTAAAAATTCAAGTGGATTTGGAAAAAAATTAAATAACCCGTAAATATAATCCAACTCAAAGTGGAAAATAAGTTTTAAAAGATTAACGAGGCTCATTCAAGAAAAAGAAAATTACATTGTAATTTAGATTGGATATCGATGAAACAATACATTAATTAATGAGAAGTTAATTTGATAAATTTAATATATTTTTTATTATAAAGAAAGGGATCAAAGCTGGTCTTTATTGGTATTTGGGGAAAAACCAAATAACCCGCAAATATAACCCAAGACAGACACACACACGCTGGATCGGTCTCTTGGTAATTAGCCAAATTTCGCCAACCACTCATTTTCGTCTCACACACCGTCTCCCCCGTCTCACATACCACGCCTTGAATCCATCTCTCTCTCTCTCTCATATCATATCAGAAGTCGGTTTTTCTCCGCCAAGACATCTCAAGCCTTCTTTCCAAATTAGTAAGCGAAAGAGAAAGAAAAAAAGAGTAATACCCACGATTCCACGAAGCCTTCAAGAACTCTCTTCAGGTGATGGGTTGAAGAGAGATAAAGAGAGAGAGAGTTCCAAAGGGAACACATGGAGTGGGATAGCAATTCTGATCTTAGTGGAGACGAAGAAGGGTTCCTATTGAACGATGGTGGGCCCTTCCCGTTCCCCATCGACACTTTACTACAACCGGCGCCGTGTGGGTTCGTCGTCACCGACGCTATGGAGCCCGACCACCCAATTATTTACGTCAATTCGGTGTTCGAGATGGTCACTGGCTATAGGGCCGAAGAGGTCCTCGGGCGTAACTGGTGAGTAATTTTTACATATGAACACTTGATTCTACATGTTGGGTGAAGATTTTTTTCTTTTTATCATTTTGGTGGGTTTTTGTTAATTTCTTGTTGTAAATGATTTTCTAGGTTAGAATAATTGATTAATTTTTTACTTTCTTTGCAATTATGATGTGCAATATTTTGGTGTAATCTATGAACTCCCCTCCTCCTCACCCCTCACCCCTCAACAATAAGCAGCAATAAGCAACAATAAGAGTAGTTAAGTTACCTTGTATATGGGCTGTAACATGCTTAGGAACCTTTTTTCCCCTGAAATAGCAGACCAATAAAAAACAGTGGCTGTAGAGAATAAGACCTTTTGAACCATTGTGTAGCTAATTTTTTTTGGCTGTGAGCTGGGAGGTACTTGGGCCTTTAGATTACTGACTAATCCTCCAAAAGAGAATAACGGTGAAAAAAAGAAAAACTAACCCACATGCACCCTACAATTAACAGGTTAAGTGTTCACTTGTCATGCGTTACCTAGAAAAGGCCAGTGGCTTCAAATTGGACTCGGAATGTGAACATTACTTGACCATTATTATTGTTGTTTCTTGGGGGCCTTGCTTTGCAGCTTAGGTTTTTAGTGAAATTTCCTTTCACTACAGATATCCTGTGCTAAGAAGTTGTATTTGATGGTAGAGTCTAAGGGTGAACTGTTAAGTACAAATTCGATGTAGCCTGTGTAACCAATAAGTATATAGCTTCAAAAATGTTGGCTTATAGGCAAGAAACTCTATTGCAGGTTCTTTGGGAAATGGACTTAGAAATATACCCTTTCAGGATTAGAATACTTGTATTCTTCATTATTGTCTAAAATTTGGAACAGTAATCAGATGAGACATGAGAGAACTAATTATAGGTTTATGGGTAAATTTAATATCAACTAATATCAAACATGAGTAATGGGATGACTGTGGTTAAACACATAAAACTTAGAAAAGTGAAGAGAAAAGAGTGGCATTTATGAAGTACCGAGGTCTTGAGATATGGTTACGTCATTGGTTAGTGTGTTTGAGGTGTAATGAGGCGCCAAAGGTCTCTTGGGTCTAAGCTAGAGTCGGTAGGCAAACTGAAGGCTTCATTGCAGCAATGCGAACATTGCAAATAAATCCGTGTTCATAAATTAAAAAAATCCTAACTAGTTACTCAAATGCCTTATATTAGAGATTTTGCAAACAATATGAATAAGTTTGACAATTAAGTTAAAGTGCAGAGATACAAATGTAACAAATTGTTACTTGAGAAAAGCAAAATGCAATATGGCCTATTACAGGAGGACAAAAAAATAAACAAAAAGCAGATATAGGTAAGCTATTGGCCTAAAAAATAAAAACAAAAAGTAGAAAAAAAGGATAATAAAAAATGATCGGTGGAATGATTGTAAGAAAAAGTCCGTCTTGCTTGTGCGGTGGAAATTTGGTGTGACATAAGAGATTGCATGAAGCAGTCCCTCAAAAAATTGGTAATTATTGAAAGGAACACGAAAACAGAGGACTCAACAAACCGAAAACGCCAAAATGAAACAGGACAAGCTAGAGTCTTTTTGACGGAACACAAGAAGAAGAAGAGAGACAACAAACATATCTCATAGTCGGTGATAGCTGAAGAAGGAGAGATAGTCACCATAAAGAAAGACAACAGTAAATTTTGCCAGAGGGCCAAGTGAAGCAACACTAGCTTGCAGCCTGGACCAGCCCTTAGGTAAGTCACATATAGAAATTTAGGCAAAATAAAGTTAAGGATAAGTAACTTGAACATAACCCCAAATGTAACCAGACAGTGGAATAAAATTAAGCATCTCAATGCCTGAGCTTAAGCATGAGGCGTGCCTTGAACAAATCAGTGAAGACTCCCGGCCTGAGGCTAGTTGAGGTGCAAGGTACAACGGTTATTCACGTTTTACAAAAATATCATTAAAGATACTAGATTGCTATTTTCTTAGTTGCGTGGAGTCTTACACCTTGAATTTCACTTCACAACGGAATCTTGAAAACTTGGCAGGCATGTAGTTGAAACCCAATGGTGAATAACACTTTGCACACTGAAGGATTATCAAATTCTCAATTTATGCCCTGAAAGATTAAAATTATCACATTGCACATTCAATTAAATAAAAAAGTAGGAATGGAAGTCCAAAACTAAATGTATGTTGCCTTTTTCGACAAATATTTTTGTTATATTTGTGACGTTATCCTATTTTTGCACACAGTTATTTACATATTATGTAATTTTAAGTGTTTTTAATAAAAAATTTGTATTCAATTTTCTTAAATGAGCACATACTACTTTTTTGTTAAATTGAGGGTGTAATATGGAAATTTCGATCTCTCGGGGTGTATATTGAGAATGATCTTTTGGGGTGCAAAGTGTTATTTCCACAAAATCTAAGAAATAGACTTACATGAATGTTTGGTGAGAGTTCAATTTTCAACCACTTGTTTGCTTTGATCTCTACCAAAACTTTGATGTTTTGGTAAAAATAACTGAAGTGAAACAAAATGAAAATTTGATCCTTGAGACAATCCACGTTGAAAAAGTCTTTCCATTTGTGAGATTTAGCCATTGAAATGCTCTTATTTACTTACGTAATCGAGAATACTTGAAAGGTGCATTTTTGGATGAGCTATGCAACCTGGAAAGCTTGTGGGCACAATGATGTGTTGCCCTTCATATCTATTCTCTCCCGGAAAACATATCCTTGATGATGACTATGGTTTTGAATATGAACTAGAATCCTAGAACTTGTAAACTCAACATGGCTTTGTAGTTATATGTTTCTAGGCAATTACCTATGCACACATGCATAGTTCACCCTTGCTAGTCTCTTTTCTCTCTGTGGTTTCTAATGTATTGCGTCTATTCGTAGATGTGGTTGGTTATTTCTCCATATAATAGGGCACATCAAGATAGAAAAGAGGCTTCCGAATGTCATTTTGACTTGGAAATTAGATAATGCAATGAAATCAGTAAGCATATTGAGTGTATTAGGTTGTAATTAAGAATAAAATTACATAACTTTCTAATAATGTATGGAATTCCAAGAGGTGTTACAGAGTTCTAGCCCAAGATGGTAGGTGTGTTGCAAGGTTTCCCAAAAAAAACCTTTTAAGTGTTTATCTTCCAGTTCTCTGTCTTGTTCTTATGATTTTTAGCTAGTTGAGATTGGGTATTGTGCTATAGCTGTAGCCAAAACCTCGTCAAAATATGTCGGAACTAAGAGCATTAGGATACTTGAGATCTAAAAAGAATTATATGATTTTATATAGTGACAAGTTTTAGAATCAATCAAGGTTCCTGTCTATTTTATATATATATATATATATATATATATATCTGTGCCTTTATACAAATCTTAATAAAAAAAT
>CM042188.1:41018842-41032296 GCA_023539305.1 Ilex asprella | reverse complement strand
GATGTGTATAAGAGACAGCCCCCCCGCTTTTTTTTTTTTTTTCATTTTGATGCTTTAATTTTCAGCATGGAATGGAAAGGTCGTGGAAACAATGCAGAAACATAGAAAAAATTTGAAAATCTGTTTCCGAAACGTTAGTAGAAATACATTGAGATTGATATTTAGTTAATGATTCGAGTCTTAATTTTGATTTTCTTGTGCAGTTGTAATAATTATAAAGATCACCGTGGTAGTGGTAGTGTGCCAGAAAAGAGCTGAAATAAGAAGCAAGAGTACAGTTGGACCAGACCACAGATTTCTGCCACCTACAATGGTCAAATTCCTTGACAATATGGACAGAGAAAAGCTCATCAGATTTACTTCTCAGCAGCTGAGGATTGCAACTGATAATTTCAGCAACCTGTTAGGTTCTGGTGGATTCGGATCAGTCTATAAAGGGATTTTCAGCAATGGAACCATAGTGGCAGTGAAGGTTCTAAATGGTACATCGGACAAGAGAATCGAAGAACAGTTCATGGCAGAAGTCAGCACCATAGGAAGAACACACCATTTCAATCTGGTTCGGCTATATGGATTCTGTTTTGAGCATTGTCTAAGGGCTTTGGTTTACGAGTATATGGGTAATGGGTCACTTGACAAGTACTTATTCCGCGAAAAAACCATCTTAGGATTCGACAAACTCTGTGAAATTGCAGTCGGGACAGCCCGAGGGATTGCTTACTTGCATGAAGAGTGCCAGCAAAGAATAGTCCACTATGATATAAAACCAGGAAACATCCTTCTGGATGCAGAATTCAATCCTAAAGTAGCTGATTTTGGTTTAGCAAAGCTTTCTAACCGCGACAACACACATATCACAATGACCGGAGGGAGGGGGACGCCAGGCTATGCTGCCCCGGAGCTGTGGATGCCATTACCAATCACACACAAGTGTGATGTTTACAGTTTTGGAATGCTTCTGTTTGAAATTGTTGGGAGGAGAAGGAACATGGACGTTAATCTTACCGACAGCCAAGAGTGGTTTCCGACATGGGTGTGGAATAAGATTGAAAAGGGAGAATTGGGGGAGATGATAATAATGTGTGGGATTGAGGAGAAAGATAGGGAAGTGGCAGAAAGGATGGTGAAGGTGGCTTTTTGTTGTGTTCAATATAGGCCTGAAACAAGGCCTGTGATGAGCATTGTAGTGAAAATGTTAGAAGGAGCCTTAGAGGTTCCAACACCAGTAAATCCATTTCAATACTTATCTGTAGGGGCTAGTCCAGGTCAGTTTGGAGGCATGACCTGGAATGCCAGTGAATTTTCAAGTTCATCTCCAACGGTAACAGGATCTGCCTTTGTAATTGGAACACCTACAATGAGGCGATATGAAATCGAAATAGCCTCTACTTAGGAATGCACTTTGAATTACTGTGTGTGGACTCACATAGTAAAACACTGTCTTTATGTGCAGCTTGATGTTGAATAAGATAAACTACAATCTTACCACTCTCTCTTTCCTAACCTACCATGATTTGTTACATCTTTGAATTGAATATGCATTTGCATCCTTAATTATGCTTAACATCCCCCCTTAAGGTGAGGGTCTTCACACCAAAATCTTGTGCAAAGGTGGCGACTTGAGTACTAGGAAGGCTCTTCGTGAAGATGTCGGCGAGTAGATGAGCTAAAGACATGAAACGAATACGTAATGAATTAGATGTGACATTTTCCCTAACAATATAGTAATCGAGCTCTATATGTTTTGTGCACGCATGAAACGTGGGATTGGAAGCCATAGACGTGGGATTGTTTGTTGCCATCACAAAACAATGTAGGAGTTTTGGGTGAAGAGACCTTCAAATCTTGGAGAGGATAAGTGATCCAAGTCATGTTTGCAGTAGCATAAGCAAGAGTGACATTAGACTTCTGCACTAGAACGAGCAACTGTTGGTCGCTTCTTTGAGCTCCAAGAAATGAAATCAACTCGAAGAAAAATGGTATACCAAACAAGTATCCGAGCATGTAACCTAATTAGTAGCATTGTAACCAAGTAACTCAGGAGGGTTGTGCGCATGAAGATAATGGCCATGAGAAATTGTATCTTTCACATAGCGAAGAATTCTTTTAACAACCTTAAGGTAGTCGATTTTGGGCACACATGATAGTTAAATTCCTGTAAAGTGCCCTCAATACGACGAAAATATTTGTTTTCCGAAGGTAAAAAAATTCTATTGATCAAAAGCTTTACAAATGGCTGGTGCCTTTACATTCATTGACCAGGCCTCAACACCCACCCACCACCGCCCAAGGCCTTAGGCCCCCCCTGCCCCTGTAAAACCTCCGTTGATGCGAGTAAAGAAAGAATGATGTAGAGACAGCAACAGACACAGGATTCTTTGATCAGTTTGCTCTAATTTTTGCTTCTCAATTTCTGATTTTTTTTTTCCATTTCAATTTCTTTCCATCCAACCACAAAGCTGATTCTGCATCGGTGCATGGTTAGCATTTCACAATTGTAATCTCTTGCTTAAAATTAAATCTTTCCTTCTTACAAATGTTGTGTGTAGGTCAGATGCCAATAATCATTTTTGGGAGTTTAAGAATTGGGGTTTTATGTAGGTTGATTTTATGGTGTTTAAAGATGTGGCAAATAAGGTTAAGGTCGACCATTGGAATTTTACACCAACATGTCGGCTTAAGGGTTATTGTTTGTTGGTGGCTTGAGTTTGCTGGTTGCTGTTGTGGTGGGATAAATGGAGCGTTGAAGTATAAATATTTAAGTTATACTCTCTTTAGCAAATACAAAAAAAAGTTATATCCTCTTCAACAAATTAAGTTTTGGAATAGATGATTGTTTAATATGGTATCAAAGTAAGAGATTTTGTGTTCAAATCTCACAACCATTTTAAAAATTTCATGTGCTCAAATCTCACAATCATTCTAAAAATTTCACGTGCTAAACCCAAATTTTTTATTTTTTATTTTTCATTCATCTAATTAATTAATATAAAGGAAATTTGGGGGTCGATATCTCTATGTGGACTTGTTTGGTGATAAGTCCATTAAGAAAATTTATTTGAAAATAAGTCCATTTTGATCTATATTGTCTAAAATATCATCAATAGCTATATTTAATTAAAATAAAATTAAAAACTATCAACTCTTAAATTTTTGGAGTTTAACTGAAACTAAATTTTTTTCTATCTCTCATATTTACATATAGATTAGAACTATTTCTCCCCCTCACATACACACACACACACACACACAAATGTATATTAACGTTAAAAACAAAAAAATAATAACAGTCAAACACAAAAAAACTATAACATTAAAAACAAAAAATAATAATATTCAAACACAAAAAAATAGTAATATTTAAAAATTTAAAATAGTAACATTAAAAAATAAAAAAACAGTAACATTAAATATTAGTATTTGAGAAAATAACAATAGTAACATCCTCATAAAAGACGGTAACATGCTAAAAAAAAATTAGTAACATGGTCAAAACAAATAGTAACATGAATATAATATGCTCCCTTATGAAGGGGCGTTTGCTGGTGACAGGGAGATAGAGAGAGAGTGAGAGATCTTTGAATTTGAATTGCAAATTTATGATGGAGATTTTATTGACATATCTCCATTGATATTGAATTAGAGAATAACGATTTTTAAGATAGGAATTTAATTGAGGCTACTTTTAAGGAAGAATATTTTGAAATTTAAAAAAAAATAGTGGACTTAACTACTTATTAATAAGATTAAAAACTGATTTATCCCAAAATAAATTTTCTTGACGAATTAAACTCATTATAAGTCTTTCAAGGAGAACTTAACCTCAATTTTCACTTAATAAAACTTATTGAAAATTTTAAAGGGGGCTAATTATTGAAATTGAAACAACAGGAATTTGATTGTAACATGACCCAAAATTAAAGGGGATAAATTATAATTAACCCGATACAAATTGTAAAATTGAAATTCGTGGGACACCTTGATTGAATTAAGAATGAATCTTTTAATAGGATGCGGATCAAACAAAATCCCATCTGTTCATATTTCTTAAACACAAGCAAAGACTTCGTGTAACTTGACCAAAAATACTGGGGAATGAATATGCAATTGTCAATAGTGTATCTCATTACAAGATGTGCGATTGACTCAAGATTTCTGAATCATTGACTTACCATTAATTTCCTAATGTGACAAAATTCGAACATCTCATGTGCAATTTTGCTTGGAAGCTTCAACTTCCAGTTTCTGGCATATGGTAATGATCAGTTGCAATAATTACAGTAGTACCTCTAGCAATTGAAATCTTTGACACATGCTTAGACCAATTTATTAGTTAAACACAACCCACAAAACTCGAACACAGGAAGTTCGACTATAAGTATTGTACCCTTAATTAAATTTAGTTAAATACCCGAATTTGAATCAAATAATTTTTTTTAAGGAAATGATAGCCCCTTTCAAGTTTTTATCATATATAAAGATCCTTATTAGATAGATGATCACATACCATGAGATAAGGTGGAACTGCATATACTATAATAATGTAGTTGGGTCTGAAAATCCTCAAATCTTCCATCCCTAATCTGAAATCTCTCTCTCTCCCAGATGAGGGTGTTGGGGGGGAAGATTGGTCAACAATGCCAATTCTTGACCTTTTCTTTATGCATCTTTGACACATTGATGGGTCAACAATGCAAAGTCAAGCACGTCGTGTTCAGTTAATTTGCTTGGAAGCCTTCTATTTAGAAAAAAGCTGCACCTAAAACGCGTTGTTGGGTAGTTAAATCTAAGGCCAAACTCAAGATAAACCACATTCTCAACTCAACAAAAATTCCTCAAAAAAACTTCTTCATGCTCACCAGGTGTTTGTAAGAATGACTCCTCCAACGTTTTGGCTGGCTGATGACGGGAAGGGGAGTTTCACCTTCGAACAAGTTCCGCCAAGTGATACAAACTCATTCACTGACACCTTTGATTCATCTGTAAAATGGGCAACAACAGCTTCTATTAGTAATTTACTCCAACCCAATAAATTCTTTGCTTAATTCTCTTTAATTGTTAAAAGTTATCTTTTTTTTTTTGGTGGGGGGGGGGGAGAGTGAGTTTTAACAACGATTGTGACCTGGGCGTTAAGGGCTTGAGTCATGAAAACAATCGCTCTTTGCATTCTGTGTTAAGGCTGCGTAGACCTCGCAGTGGCGGGAGTCTCATGCACTGCCAATTTTTTGTTAAACTTTTCGTTTTGCTGATCTTCATATTCAACTTCCAGTTTCTGGTGTGGTGATGACCGTTGCAATTGTTGCCATTGTACTTGCAATAATTGATTGCCTGAAGAAAGCAGGAAGCGCAATTCCAACGTACGCCCGGATAGCCACCAGTGACAACGATAAAGTTTCAAATTCACCTCCTACAAGCAGCAGCTTAGCGGTGGATATACCACCAAATTTCCCAGTGATTCGAGACTCGGAGGTCCGAGGAGCTACCATGGAGAGATTCCTCAGCAAGATGGCCAGAGAGAAACCCATAAGGTTTTCACCTCAGCAGCTTCAAGAATTCACTCAAAACTTTTCCACTGTATTGGGTTCTGGTGCTTTTGGAGTAGTGTTTAAAGGAGAGTTCCCTGATGGCGTACAACTTGCTGTCAAAGTCCTTACCAACAACCCGGATAAGAGAATTGAAGAACAGTTCATGGCTGAAGTTAGCACCATCGGAAGAACTTATCATATGAATTTGGTAAGACTTTATGGTTTCTGTTTCGATCCCACAATCAGAGCACTTGTTTATGAGTTCATGGAAAAGGGATCACTTGATAGATTATTGTTTAGCAAAAACTCGGAAATTGAATGGCAGAAGCTGAATGAGATTGCCATTGGAACAGCTAAAGGAATAGCATACTTACATGAGGAATGCCAACAGAGAATAATTCACTATGATATAAAGCCTGAGAATGTTCTTCTTGATCGAAACTTCAATGCAAAGGTTGCAGATTTCGGACTAGCCAAGCTCTGCAATAGAGAAAGCAGTCAAGTAATCATGACTGGCCTCAGAGGAACTCCAGGTTATGCCGCCCCTGAGCTGTGGAAACCATATCCTGTTACTTGCAAGTGTGACATTTACAGCTATGGTATTGCTCAGTCGCTAAGGTCTCAATCTGTTATGTCACGTATCTTTATCTCACGAATTTATGGTTTTTTTTTTTGGGTGTAAACAGGTATGCTGTTATTTGAGATCGTCGGATGGAGGAGAAACCTTGATGCTAACTTAAGCGAGACTCGAGAATGGCTTCCCAGATGGACGTGGGAAATGGTTGAGAAGGATGAATTAGCGGAGATGCTAAAGCTTTGCGGTATTGAGGAGGAGAGAGAAAGAGAGAAGGCAGAGAGAATGTCAATGGTGGCTCTTTGGTGTATTCAGTACCAGCCAGAAGCAAGGCCAACCATGAGTACTGTGGTGAAGATGTTGGAAGGAGAAACTGAAATCGCTCCACCTCCATATCCATTTCAGCGTTTTGAATCTTTTGGACAAAATGGATTGGACAGTGGAAGCAATGAAAACTCAGATCTTTCACCAACAACAACAAGAACTTCTGAAGAACCATCATATTCCAACACTGTAGAGGGAACATTAGAGATAGAATTAGCTACTTAGTTCCCCATACATATTTGGATTAATTAATGTATGTTTGTATGTTCTATCTAAATTGTATTGTTTTTCTTTTTGTTTCATTTTTTTGTGTGGGTAAAATACAATACTCGCAATACTTGATTTGTGCAATCAATTACAAATATTAAATTCATTATTCCATAAAATTAACAAATTAACAGACAATGGACAAATGACAATCATTATCGAAAAACACATAACTCTTTTGCATAAATTATCTATAAAGATTTAAGTGATTCGATTTTTTTAAAAATAAATTGAAAAAGGTAAGTTTCTCCTTAGAAGAAGAAATGGAAGGGAATAAGAAAAAGAACAGAAAGAAGAAGAATAGAGGAGCAATTTTGGTATTTTCGAACAATTGAAATGGCATTTTTGATATCTCAAAATGTTGTTTTATTTACAAAATCTTGAACAAAGTGCTTAACCGACAGTTAAATTTGCTAGAAATTACTTAAAGATTATGCAATTATTGGTTTAATACTTGGGTAACATATATAGAAACTAATCCCTATGTGGTAAAATGAAATTTGGAGGTTGATTTTTTCAATTTCCCTAACTAAGAGGACACTTCTCCTCATTCCGAATGGGTAGACTTCACGTAGCCAATGCCTACGTGAAGTCCACCCATGTATTTGAAAGTAACGTTAATGTGGTAATAATAACATTAACAACATAACTGATTGAGGTATAACATACTTTGGATTTATCGCACATGATTTTTAAAACTAGGGTGGTTCGGCATTTTCTTGTGGCCTACAATTTAAGGGAAAAAAATAGTTTTTAAATACATCCATTTCATATGCTTGTACAACATCGTCATCTTTTACATTGGAAGAAAGACATATGCACATCACAAATCTAACTGTTTTTAGAAGACTACAGAAGAAGACCAAAAAAAAACATTAGTTATCTTGTAATCTGGATGTCAAGAGTTCAACTAGTGAAAACTCTCTCCTCTAACAGAGGCAAGACTATGTATATCTAATCTTCTTGAAACTCCACGGTGGCCAGTGTATCTATGGTATACTTGTAATCGACATACAATAGATTGTGTCAGTCAACTAAGTAGATGACTCTATCCCCAGTGTTCCCTGTACAGGGTTGGAAGAGGATGGTTCAGAAGTTGCCCCACTGGCCATGCCAAAGTGACCAAGACGATATTCCGAACTCTGAAATTTTGGATACGGAGGTGGTGTTATTTCTATTTCTCCTTCCAACATTTTCACTACGGTGCTCATAGCTGGTCTTGCTTCTGGCTGCAACTGAACACACCAAAGAGCCACCATTGACATTCTCTCTGTCTTCTGTCCGTCTCTCTCCTCGATACCACAGAGCGACAGCATCTCGGGTAATTTATCCTTCTCAAACATTTCCCACGTCCATCAGGGTAGCGATTGTCGAGAATTGCTTAAGTTAGGTAAATGGTTTCTCCTTCTCCCCACAATCTCAAATAAGAGCATACCATAGCTGTATACATCACACTTGTGGGTTACTGGATGAGGTTTCCACAGCTCAGTGGCAGCGTATCCTCGTGTTCCTCTAAAGCCTGTCATCATTACATGACTACTTTCTCTATTATAAAGCTTGGCCAATCCGAAATCTGCAACCTTTGCATTGAAGTTTCGATCAAGAAGAACATTCTCGGGCTTTATATCGTAATGAATAATTCTCTGTTGGCATTCCTCATGTAAGTATGCTATTCCTTTGGCTGTTCCTATTGCAATCTCGTGTAGCTTCCCCCACTCCATTTCCGAGTCACTGAACAAAAAATTGTCTAGGGAACCATTTTCCATGAACTCGTAAACAAGTGCCCTCATTTTGGGATCAGAGCAAAATCCATAAAGTCTCACAAGATTGAAATGATAAGTTCTTCCGATAGTGCTTACTTCAGCCATGAATTGTTCTTCGATTCTCATGTCCGGGTTATTGTGAAGCAACTTGACAGCCACTTGCCGTCCATCTGGGAACTCTCCTTGAACCACAACTGCAAAAGCACCAGAACCCAATTTGGTATAGTCTTTGGTGAATTCTTCAATCTCCTGACGCGAAAATGCGATGGGCTTCTCTCTGGCAATGTTGCAGAGAATTCTCTCCTCAGTAGCTCCTTGAATCTGCGAGTCGATAATCAAAGGGTAAGTGGGTGGTATAGTCACTGCGACGCTGTCGCTTGTAAGAGGTTGCTCTGTAGTCTTCATTGTCTCACTGGTGGCTATCCGGGCGTACATTGGAATTGCGCTTCCTGTTTTCTTCAAGCAATCAATTATTGCAAATACTATAGCCACTATTGCAACGGTTATCACCACTCCAGGAACTGAAAGTTGAACATTGAGATTGAAGAGATTTATAATCCGAGAGATATTAGAGAAACTAAAGGTAAAAAATAAAAAATAAAAAATAAAAAAATAGTGAATATATGTAGTTCCATCTATGAAACTTCATGGACCATAAACCTAAAAAAGCTAAATCGAAGGGTGTAAGTTATGCCCACAAGGCATCAGCCAATCGAAGTGATCAATCCTTACTGTAGGGTTCACCGTCTACTCTAATATGTGCTTAATTTTCCTATTGGCCAATTCAGCTTAGCCGTCGGTCTGTGGGTGATAAACGGTGGACAGTTTGTATTGTGTGTGATACCATATTTATGCATTAGAGTCTCAAATGATCCATTACAAAAATATGAACCGCCATCACTGATGATTACCTGGGCATTTCAATCAAAATATTCTCTTTCAGAAATGTAATAACAACCTTATGATTAGTTGTCCCAAGACTCATGTGATGGAAAATTATATAAAATAAAGATAAATATCAATCCATCGTATCTCTAACAAGGGATTGATATAGATTTCTTTTTGATGCTATCATATAGAGATCATCTAATAGCAAACTTCGACAATCAAGCAAGAAATTTATTAGGTTGTAGAAGATTACCGATAGAAGCTATTGTCCCCCATTTTACAGATGAATCTAAGATCTTATTGAACGACTTAAAAGTTGAATCGAAGTTGTCAGTGAAAGACGTTCTGTCAAAGGGAAAATTGCCCTTCTGATCATCATCAAACCAATATGTTGGAGTAGGGATTCTTACAAGCACTTGGTAAACCACGGAACAAGGGAATGAAAGGCCGCTGGATGCTCCTTACCCTCCCCCACAATGAAGGCTCAATTGTCTTGGAGACTATTGAAGCTTGCTTCTTGTCCAGAGTTTTCTTGGTTACCAATGCTACTTGTCCGCGTTGTTTTAATTTGATAAAAATAAAATTTGTAGACCTATTCCATTGGAGGAAGAAAGTTACTTACCCAAAAATATAATGGCAAGTCAATTTTCTACAAAAATAAGGGTTAATCTCAACTTGTATTCCAAAAGATCACTCAAATATCAATTTATAATTTTAAAGTTTAAAAATATCAATTTATACCCTGAAAGATATAAATTCGTATTAATGTGCATCTAAAGCTGACTCTGTCCATTGCCTGTTACATATTAAATAACACAATTGCCCATTGTTGTATGAAAATGTCCATCTTCACGTACTGGGATTTGGTCGTCTCGAGTTTTATGTTGTTCTGCTGTGGTGGCTAACATTGTTGTTGTTGCGTAGGCCATGGGCTCTGTAATTTTTCAAGTTGCCCATTTTTTTTTTTGCTAAGCTACCCTTTGTAAGCAATCACCCAGAATGCTAGATGCTTGTTAATGTATTATTACCGTAATTTTTCAGTTAACTCAAGAGTTTGAGACAATGGAGGTGTTATATGTAGCGATGAAGAGATTATTTTTCTTTGGTTTCGTTATTTTCTTTTTGTTACATTGTGGAAATGTCTTTTCTCTCCAGGTTTATTAGGAGACGGAGGCTTCCCAGAACTAACAGATCATTTGAAGGACTTGGTGGTGACATATTTGACGACTATATTGGTCTATTATCTTCGAATTTGTTGGGTTTTGTGGGTAAATTCTATTTTACCTACTTGTTATTTGAGTTAAGTGATATTTTACCCCTCTATATTAAAATAATTATGCATAATTTCCTGTAGTTTGGGTTGAAAGTGTAGACATAGAGGTAAATATTTTGATCTAAACTATCCTTAAACTAGTTCAAGTTACACTGGCCGTCTCTAAGTTCATGGAAATAGTCAACACAAACTTAGATATCTTGTAGCATATAAAAAACTAAACTATCTCTATTTCAAACAATGACACGCAATTTGTAATCTGTTATGTTTTTTTTTTTTATCAATTAGGGGTAACATATGCTTGAAAACATGGTACAATGTGAATGACCGTTGGATGAGTCTATTTGAGGCTGTCAGATGAACTTATTGAAACCTGCCTTAACTTATATTATTGATAACTACCAAAATATACTTAGACTTGCTCTTCTTAGACAAACCAACAATTCACCATTTTCTTAAATCATTTACTAGGAACTCCCAAATATGAGGTACAATCGAATCTTATATTGGAGGAAAAGTTAGAGAACAAGATAGAGCTTGAGAGGTTCAGCTCTTACCCTCCTTGTATCCTTGAAGCAGTCAACCGTTTGGTTATTTGTTGACAGATTCTCGTTTTCCATATATGAATATTTGTATTGGTTTACCTCTTTTTCAAAAATATTTGTTCGTTATCTTTTAAACAAAAAATGATCATGTGTTAGGGCAAAGCAAGAAAACAAAATGAGATAGTTCGAGTCGAGGAGCAAAGTAAAATATTTTTTTGACAAATTTGCAACAGACATAAATATTGTGATAGTTTAAAAACAATAACAATAGGTAAAAGTGGTAGTTGAGAGCAATAAGAGAGGGAGACCATAGTTGAGTGGTCAAAGTATAATTTTTTATTTTTCCAAATATCATATAGTAGTACAGAGAGTTGTTTATTTTCGAAATGCAACAACTGCCAAATACAACTTCAGTTTTAGAAGTCATGGGTATAATCTCCAAGAGGGAAGGATAAACTGTTGTCATTTGACACAAGACAGCGTGCATCTACTATAGAATATTTCGCTATGTACAATGAACTTTGCCTTAAAAATGTGATTTGTTTTCGAATGTATCATTATCTTAATCATAGTTTTATACGATACAAACTTGATTATACAAGATTAAGAGATAAGTACATGACAATCAAATTCTAACATAACATGACACTTATAATTTTTAAGTCATACCTGTTTTTATGTAGAAAAAATAAATTATTTTCTCACGCAATATTTTCTAACAAAATTCGGTTTGTTTTTATTTACTTAACTTTAACATGTAAAACAATGGATACAAAGACTTTTTCTCGAAATCTTTAATTTCGTAGAATTATAGGGGACCTGCGTGTTAATTTTAAATATGAAAGGATCTATATCACACATTTAAACAAGTCAAAAAATTAAAGAGTTAAAGTCGGTGTAAGATGTTAGATAAGTCAAACAGGTCATTTTCAGTTCATTTGCTTGGAAGCTTCATAGAAAAAAAAAAAAGCCAATTATACATAGATGGGTCAATAGCCCTTTTAGTTATTAAAATAAGCGCGTTTTTATCATTTTAGTCTTCAATATACAAATTTTGTTAATTTAATTTTTAAAATATTTAATTCGTGTTTAAATGATTCATAATCAGACGATTTACTAAATTTTTTAACAGAAATGATCACGTATTATTTTTTCAGATAATATCACGTGATCGCTTTCTTAAAAAATTTGTGTATAAACCATTTAAATGTGAACAGAATGTTTTAGAGATAAAATTAATAAAATTGATAAAATCAAAATCATAATAATAAAATACGAATATTTTAAGGATTAAAAGTGTTATCAACTCTTCTTAAATCATTTAAACTGCTTGGAAGCTTCCTAGTTGGAAAAAGAACCAATTATACTTGGATCATCTAAGTGTTATCAAGTCTTTTGTTTGGCATTGTTTCTCCAACTATTTTCTTTCTCACACATTATACCTTTAAACCATTAGTTGGAGTTTGACATTGTCATAACAGTTGACATTTGGCAAATTATTTAAGACAAATGAGAGCAAAAATGGAACTCAAGGAAAATACATCATTTTTTTAGGGTTAATTATAAAATACCCTTTTTAAGTTTGGGTCATGTTACAATCAACTCCTTCTGATTTTAAATTCAACAAATTACTCCTCAAAGTTTAAATATTTTTCAATTAACTCATTATGTTAAATTTCAATTAGTCATGTGACTTTCACATGATCTCAAGTTCTATGTAAAGACAAAATTACCCTTGACAAAGCCCTACTAATTTTTTCTACAATGCTAACCAAAAAAAAAAAAAATCTACATCCTCAAAAAATTAAAAAAACCCAATTCAGCCAAGCTCCAGTCCAACACCAACTCTAATCTTGACACCCACCAAATCCCAAACCCATCAAAACCAGAATCATCAAACCACCTAGCAGCGCCGCCACCTCCAACTCCATTTCCAGCCGCACCAACCAAAGCCAACGACTCACAACGATGACAATCAAACTCGATCCATCATCTTTGTCTGTCTTTGTTTCTATCAAAGTATCTATTCTCTTTGCATAACATGTTGAAATCGACTCAGATCACTATTTTATATCCTTAAATTTCCACATCATTCCTGATTTTCTTGAAATTCTTCTGCAACTACCCTAGGGATGAACAAACAAATACTACCCCTCCATCTATCAACCACCTCAGATCTGTCGCCACCACTGCCCCTAACCCACTTGCATACCAATCTCGGTTTTGCAAACCACCAATACATTTTTATATAGGGAGAGATGCCAATCTGGAGAGAAACATGTATATGTGTGTGGG
>CM042188.1:40942307-40968842 GCA_023539305.1 Ilex asprella | reverse complement strand
CTTTCTCAATAGATAATACAGTTAATTCATTTAATGATAAAATATGTGAGTAAAAAATAATTTTAATATAACAAAGAATAATTATTTATCCATGAGCTATGTACATTCATGAAATACAAACACACCCCAAAAGAGTGAAAAAAAATTAAATAAACTCACAAAGAGTGAATAATTTTGACCTAACAAAATTAGATATTGAATTGGACTATTAAAATTTGAGCCTAAAAATTTGAATTATATCTAAACTACAATTATAACTTAAAAAAATAAACCTATCATACTAAAGGAATAAAATTTATGGAGATTCTCTAAAATTTGGGCTTAAAAATAGGCCTATTATACCAAATGAGTAAATTTTTTTGGAGGGGGGGCCTCTAAAATTTGGGGACCTAGGCAAGCATTTAAGTTGCCTAGGGGTTGGGTTGGCTGGGCCTCATGAGAGAGATGAACGAGGGAGTGAGAGAGATGAACGACAGAAGAGGCAAAAGGAAAAAAAATGTTTTTATAGTGAGAGTGATTTTTTTTTTTTTGGTTGTTAACAGAGTTCAAATGCTAGACCTCATTAAATGATTTAAAAGAGAGCGCGTGTTCTCATTTTCTCGTGTTTTTAAAAGCACCTCTTTTGATATTTTTAAAATTTGGGATTGTTTATAAAATAGACCAACCAAAAAAAAATTAAAACACTTTACAAGCGCGTAATAATTTTTTTGTTAGCAAAAAATGAAAAAAAAAAAATACAAACAACATTTTACCAAACACTACTTAAATAAAAAAGATGTGACCCATAAGCAAAGTGGTATCCATTGACTAGCTGGTGTGGTTATATATGACATGAAATGGAATTCACATGATTACAAATGAGACATGTACGAGCTGAAACCTGACATTACATGATTCATTGCCAGTTCTTTTTAAACTAACTTTTTTACTCATGCAGGGGTCAGTCAGTCCCTTATCCGTTTGAGCATGAAGCGGTCCTTTGGTACCTTAAACAAAAATTAAGGGCTGTTTGGTAGACGGGAAATGAGGGATTAAATATTGAATTTTATTATTTTTTATTTAATTAGGTCTAATATTTTGTTTAATAAACAAATTTAAAATCGTATTAATTTCAAAAATGTATACTAATCGTATATTTTTTATACGATTAACCTATATTATAGAGATATTTTAATATCACAAAAAATGTGGTATTATAATTCAGTTCAAACGTATTATTTTACATATTTACTATTATAACTCTCTAACTAATAAAATCAAGTTATCATCAATATAACAAACATTGATTGAGGATATTTTTGTTAATTTAATATTAATATTATAAAATAATTTCTTAACGAAACAATCGATTAGATTAAATAACTACTATCCAACGTTTATATTGTGCAATATCAAACACTAAATAAAATTATATATTATTTTAATATTTTATTTAATTTTATTTTTATCCTTTTATATTGTATTAAACTAGATTATTCTATCTAATTCATCCACTTCTAATATGATAATCAAACGGATCCGAAGTAGCCAATTCAGTTGGTTTAATGGGGGCCTAATCATCCTTTAGCTTTCATTGGATTTTCAATTTGTGGGCTTCAATGACTGGGCTTGGGCTTCAATTTATTACTTCCCTCAATGCAAAGACCCTAAGATCTCAATGATAGTTTTTAACTGTGGGCTTTGAGCAAAGAAAGTCTAATTGGAATTTGGGCTTACCAATGTTCTACGCACAATTTGGATTTTATGATTTTTGTCAACTCTAATCTCTTAATTTTTTCTTAGGTTCAAATCATATTAGCATGTCTTTTAATTTGGTATATATATATAAAAAAAAAAGGTTCGACTCCTCTCCATTTTTTTTGAATAATGAAACTTTATCCTTGTCAATAAATTTTACAGTATTAAAAGATCATCCCAAAATAAATTGGTTTTTGAGGTGGATAAATCATCACCACTAAACAAAATTAGAAGTTTGGGCTGAGATTAAAAAAAATCATCATATAAAAATATATTTTATCAAAATTACAACTGAACCTTAAAAATTTTAGGCTCCGTTTGGTAACGTTTAAGTTTTTTATTTTTCGTTTTTATTTTGATATTTAGAGAAAACAAAAAAAAAACTCATTTGGTAACCGTTTATGTTTTTCGTTTCTGTCATCGTTTGATAAACGAGGGATGATTTTCAAAAACCAAAAAAAGACGTTTTTGGTTTCGGTTTTTTGTTTTTGAAAAACGAAAACGTTACCAAACGGGGCCTTAGTTATATGATTGCTTTGTATTAAATCAGTGTGATTATGATTTGTTATGCGAGGAGTGAGATTTTTTTTAATATTATCTTTAATTCTCTTTTTATTGGATCATCTATGAACTTAATTTGAGAACTTAATTTAATATACTCATTCGATTGGTAGAAGTTTTAATATTAAATAAATTTCACTTTTAATTTAATAATTATATTATATTAAAATTTTAAATTAAATCTAAATAATATTTTTTTAAATGAAAAGAAAGGATCTTTGCACTGCCATCAACCAAGTAGAGTAAAAGAAAAGTACTATTTGTTGGCAAAATTATTGCTTACTAAGACTCGCTTTCCCCTCCTCCTTTTGAGTCATATTGGATAAGAAGACAGTGATCGACTTCATCAACTTCCAATGTCCATGTAGAATATTACTTTAAATACCATCCGTATCCTATAATTGCGTACATACAGAGTCGTGTATTTCAAGATCGCACGTGTAGTTACGGATACGATAATGGAAGTCACGTGCTCATCTACCCCCCACCGCCCCAAACCTTGTAACGAGTGCAGTAGAGAATAGAGAGAGAGAGAGAGAGAAGCAGAGGGGGCGGCACCTGCATGTGGCGTTAAATTTTGACTTGCCTACCAAAGCCTAGCCTCTAGTCTCCCATCGACAGATTGCTTTCCTGCTAAATTCAGCAAAACTCTTTATTTTATTCACACACCAAACGGTGGAGTTGTACGTACCCACCATGTAGGTGGTTGACATTTTTAACCTACCTATATATACATATATATATATATATATAATAAAAATAATAACAGATAAAATAAGACAAGGAGGAGCAGGACGGGATAAATGTAAATTTATCATCATTTTTTTTCCGTATGAGTTTATATAAGTATTATTATATACGTCTATCGTCTAATACATATAATTTATCTCTAGTTCTAACATGGTGGATTTAAACGAATACACATTTTTATTCGATCAACTGTCATCCCTAATTGCCCCACTACAATCCTAAAATATTTTTGGGCTCATTTTAAATTTAATTTTTTTTTTAAGTTTGTCCCACTAAAAAGATTTGTAAAAAATTATGGGTATCTTTATATTTGAATATTATTTTTTGGAATTTAAAAATATAATTTAATTTGTAAATTTAAAAATGTGTCAAGTGATGCAATTGTAATAAAAAATTGCAAAAGTTACAATTAGAATAATATTATTAGGCCACATTAATTGTCACATCATTAGATCATTAAACTAAATCAAATTATTTTTAGGTTCAAATATCATTTCTTTTTATATTTTAATAAATAAATGGGATTTATTTATTAGTTAAAATGCGGCATAAACTTTATTTCATATGATTCAATGCCATGACTCTCCCTTATAGTGTGTGTATACATCGATATAATAAAGTAGTTAGATTTTTTTGTCTTTAGTTTTTCGCAGCTCAAATCGCTTGACAATTATTGATCTGACGGTTCTCGTACCAACTTTTTCTAAGACTCCTATCTCTTATCTAACTCTCTTTATATCTATCTTTATACTCTCTCTCTCTCTTTCTCTCTCTCATATTATTATCTTATTTTCTTCATAAAACATATGAAACTACATGTTATACAATTATTTATTACATGAAATTAATTCAAAATTTTTATATATCTAATGACATGTATTTTGTCACTTACTTCTTAATTTGTAAATAACACTTAATGTAAATAAAAAATAGCACATATTTTTCATGATTTGATGACTTTTTTATTTGAGTTTCACATCTTTGCGTGAAATTAGATCTTATTGATTTAGGACCTAAATTCCTTTAAAATTATCATTGACAATGATTTTTATATAGATTATTTTTATAGTTTTTTAATGTTTGCTTTATTTGTTATAATTTTGGTACTAAATTTTTTCACACTATAAATTTTTCAAATTTTTGTTATCAACTTTTTAATTTATTTTCACGTATTTTCATGCAAATCAAAGATTTTTGTGAGTTTAGCAAGTGGATGTGAGCGATTCTCTTAAAAAAAAGTGGGGGCGAACAATTAGTTTAATTAAGTATGTGTGATCAAATCTTGACCAAAAAAAAATTATCAAAAGATATAGTAAGAGGGAAGACGTTATGCTATGAAAAAATCTATATTTAAATTTTATGAGTTAAAATACAAATTTTTAAATTTATATACAACAAAAAAAAATTATAATATAAAGTCAATTTCATGTTGGTTTAATCAATACCAAATAATATTCAATATGAAATGAACCATAAATTATAAATTAATATATAATTTTATCAAAAATTAACATTTAATTTTGTCCAATTTATATTCAACTTTGTTGAATTAATATCAAATTAATTTTTATTGTTATCAAATTAATATTAAAATTTATTTAATTAATTTTTTTGGGATTCTAAAGTATATCAATTTTTTAGGTACTAAATCAAATCTTGGTTCATTTTATTAAATTTTTAATTTTATACTTCAAGGATCTCGGTGTTATTTATAAAATATCAGGAGGTGTGTGTATAATATTTTCAAAACTCAGGAAAAATCTGTATTTTTTACCATATTTTTTTTATTAAATCTTAATTAAAAAATATTTTATCTTAAAAACTTGAATTATTATATTTATAATAAAAACAGTGGTTGGTTAGGAAAGTTTGTTGGTAGCCAATTAATAAATGTGTGATAGTGTGTTTCTGTGTATATTTATATGTGGAGGATTGAACATTTGGTAATTAAATTTATAATTTTATTGTGTCATTTGGGGTTAAATGATGAACGTGGTGATAAATTCGTGAGTTTTATAAATTAGTATAAAACATGACTCAGTTATAATATACTACACAACTAAGTTTTATATATGGTGTTGTTTTGAAGAATTTTTATATATTTTTACGATAGTTCTATTAATATGGAGGGTATGGTCGATGATATATTTTGAATCATTTTAAAAGAAGAATTGATATGAATATTTTTAAGCCAATCTTTTTGAATTTGGGCAATTGTGTAAGAATTTTTTGTTTATTATATAGTGCCTTCAGGCACAGGTAATGACTAGTTTTACATATTAATTAAAATTGGACTTAAAATTTGAAATTCTAATTTTAAAATTATTAAGATTAAATCAAAATGTCAATGAATGAACATGTTTGTGATAAAATTAAATACTCTTACCATTATAGTTTTAATTTATCAATGAGTTAGTGATTGTCCCAACTACACAAAAATCCTAGATTTTGCCCCTGATTTCAATCTGCATCAGACGTGACAACTGAGTTGTGCTGAGCTGTGTGGTATATATATATATTTTTTTTGGTCATTCAGATTTTACAAAAGAATAAACATACGCAACAAATCAGAAGCACAGTAAACTATCCTATGCCTTCGCGAACTTCTGCCTGGATAAGCTGCTGCACTTGAAGATGAGGATTCAAAAACCAGGTGACAGAAAAACTCCCACAATTAGTTAGATGAGCAACCAAGTGAGCTAAATGATTAGCAGATCTCTTTACAAAAAGGAAATGAGCTGAACAAAACTGTGTAGATACATTCCAGATATCCCTCTGTAATGGTTCAATCTCCCTCAAAGACTTAGAAGGCCCCAGCACCAAAGAATCAATGAGAGATTTTGAGTCACTTTCAAAAATTACATACCTCCAACATTCATTCAGTGCCAAAAAACACGCCTTCCAAATCGCCCAAGTTTCGGCAGCCAACGGAGAAGTAACACATTATAACTGAGTCCCTTATTTATGTGTAATAGGTGATATATTATTGTATGAAATTTAGTGAAATTGAAAAGAGAGAATCCAACAAAGGTAGTTCAAATGATAATAAGAACGAATTATAAAATTAAACGTAATGAGTTCGAATCTTGATAATTTATTAGGGGCTAAAATACGAGAGGTTTAGCTCTCATAAATTTTTTAATTTTGATGTATATGATCTGTTTTTAACCAGACCAAATAAAAAATTAATTAAAATGTACATAAGTTAGTTCGAACACTCTAACCGTTTAATTTTTTTTTTTTTTTAAAAAAAAGAATCCGAATCTCAAGTTTCCTAGCGTGTCCTTTAAAATTACAATAGACACCATGTATCGTAATATCAAAATGCAAAAGGAAAAGAGCCAAAAGCTAACATGAGAAGTCGAATTCTAATGAAATTATAGGGTGGGCGCTTGGAGTACTTTCTGTCGCGTTAAATGTTGTAGACAGTAGTGGAGAGGCTCACCTTTATAATCATCCCATCAAGCACATAGATTTACCTTTTTAGATTTTTATGAGCCATGTTATAGGTGGGAAACTATATGGTATTGAATTTTTTTTTTTTTTTTGGTATTGATATTTTCAATTATCATTTTTTTTAGTAAACTTATGATTTTAAAAAAAAAAGTTACAATTACTCAAGGGAAGATCATGAACTTTTGATATCGATCACAACCTTTAATGATCGATCATGTCTTTTAAAATTATAACTTACACCTAAAAAAAATTATAATTTAATCTTAAAAAGTTGTAACTAGTTGATTAAAAAGTGGTGTTCAATTCCACGTAGTCAGTTGATTAGTTATGAATTCTAACTTTTAATCGATGTTAACCTTTAATTCAATGAATATATTGAATTAGGTTTTCAGAGTAATTCTTTAAATTATATCTAAATAATATTTTTCAAAATCTATTTATAGTGAAGTTTGGGAAAAATATAATTAAATATTTTATTTCTAAGCAATTTCGGAACTCAATCCCAGCATGAATAAGAAAAATACCTCATCATAACACTTTCCCACAGAGAATGTAGGAGCAATAAAAAAATGTATAAGATCATTGATAATAATGAACACCACATATGCATATATTAATTATTATTATTATTATTATGTAATTAAATATTGGTAGTGATGTGGAGGAGGGGGGGGGTGATGATGTAGCAATAATAAAAACAAACAAATAAGAGGAAAGGAAGAACGTGAGGAATGATTTATTGACTGAACATAATATGGTTTGACCGTAGTGTGGCTTTGAGTTACGAAGAACAACACCAGCTCATTACTTTCTGTATTTTAATCATAATTTTTTAATCATTGATTGCTACTTTTTAACTGTAAAGGAAAATAAATAAATAATTTTCAAATGCTTTTAAAATAATAATAATAAGTCCCGCCGAACTCTATGCCAATCTCCTTTCTTCTTGACTTGGGAACGCCTGCTCTCTCTCCTTTGTTGCGTCTTCTTTTTGGTTGCTTAGTGTAAAAGGAGTTTCAACTCTATCCGGATTTGAAGCTCTCTCTCTCTCCCTCTCTCTCTCTAGCGAGGTGTAAGTCTTTTTATATTATTATTAGTTTCAACTCTATACAATGTATGAAATTATTAATTATAGTAAAGTACTTGGAATAGGCTGACAATCGTAATTTCAAAGCGCAACGAAAGAATAAACAGTGATAGTAGAGATAAAATTGGTTAGATTTAGAATTTAGTGAGATCAATGGTGTGTAATTTGAATCGGGCCAACGATTAACATTCATAACTTTGCTATGAGTTTTTTTAGTTTTGGATCAAATTCCATCGTTTAGGTCTCCAAAACTGATTTTATTTTTCATTTAGAAAAGATTTTGAAAATTAATAATAAATTGGTGTAGATTTTAAATTTAGTGTCGTCAGTTTCGTTAAACTCTAGACAATACGTACTTTTATGTTAACTAGTAATGAAACGTGAGAAAATTTTGATTATATTTTTTAGAAATATGAAGTGTATGAAAATGACGAAGTACAAATGCTATTACTATATGCATTCAATGATTTCTTAAATCAAATAAAACTTTCTTGCATTACAACATAAGACCAAAGAAAATTCTTAAATATAATTTACTAATTTAAAACTATTCCACCACCACATGAATTCAAGAAGTGTGGTAACAAAACTAATGTTACTCATAATATAATAACAACTCATAAAACACTACAAACCTACTAATAATAAACAATTAAATATTACAAGATTAGTTTAATCTCTGTTTAATCTCCCACACATATTAAGCTCTTCATTCCATGAAAGTACATTTTTTTTTGCATTAATTATCACTTTGATGGGAACACCAATTCAATCAAACACAAACTAATTTTAGTTCCAAGTCCTAAAACTAATGTAAGGTAGACAAAGCATTTATGTAATGACTATATCCAAATAGATGGAAACCAAAGTAAAAAAAAATATCATACCAGCGATAGGCATGTTCTGACAGGAAAAAAAGAATTACAGGTTGACGATACTAAGCACCATCGACCAACCAATCTGCACAGCCATAATATGTTTAACGTTAAAGGAATAGAGATGCAAGACCACTAATTTTAATGGATTTTGAAGAAAAAATTTACTGCAACGATATAAGACCAAATACGTTAATAGTGTTACTGAAGAGATATAAGTCTATCTACCTATATACTTCTAATAAAGAAGTTCAAAATATTTTAGAAGTCTAACATGTATGAAAGAATAAAAAATATATAGTTTTAACTCTTTACTCTTCAAATATTTTATTATATACAAATGAATAATGAATTTGTGGTTATGTTTATCATCTTAAAAATAGCAATTTTTCCCCATGGAATTAGAATTCTAGTTGAGTTTGCCAATTGAATGAAAAAAAAGAATATATTGACTAGTCATATCGATAAAGTTTAATCTAGCAAAAATTTTAGAAGTTATAGAGATAAAATTTATCTAATTAATGTATAGCTATAAAGTTTATCTACCAAAATTTTTTGAATAATAGTGATAAAGTTTATCTAGCAAAAAATTTGAAAGCCATAGAGATAAATTTATCAAGCTATTATTTTGTGGGCATAATTGCCTTTAAGGTTATAATTAGGGATGAAATAAGAAATTAAAAAAATTTCGCAGATGCTGACATTTATAAGTAGTATATATTAGAAAAATCATATATTTCTATTTTAAATATTTTTCATAATTTTAGGATTTGCTTTCGTTTTGTGAACGATTAGAGTTTTAGTCATTCTTATTTATATTATTTTTTTGTACTGCAAGTAGATCATTGAATAATATTATAATTCAAAGTTTTTTTTTCATTTATCTCTATGAATTTAGAGTGTTTCTTTTAGTTCGATACATAAAAAATGAGTTTTAAGAGTAAAAAATGACATAAAAAGTAATTGTTAAGAGTCCACAGTGATAATAAGAGTTTAAATTAATTAGATAAAATATTTTCTTAATTAATTAAATTTAAATAATGATAACTTTTAGTTGTGGTGGGAAGACTTATCAAATTTTTTTTTTAAAAGACTGATTATATTAAAATATTTTTTTCCCAATTAAAATCTGTACAGAAAATGTGTGATAATAAACGTTGTCCAACATAAGGCTTGTTATCACTGAGCGTATAGATCAGTTGGTGAGGTACTGTTCTAATTTAACCAAGGTCTTCGGTTCGAGACTTAGGAGCGCAACTGTGTTCGGTAGGGAGAGTTTTGTAGCTCTTGTGTCCTTACCTGACTTAAATCTAGATTAGTCAAAATTTAATGTGACTTTCAGATATCGGATGATCTCACAAAAAAAACCATAAGACTTGTTTGTTAATTCATAATGAATTAAGTTATTTTAAATATTAACTTAAAACTTAAACCCTAAATCATGGCCGAAAAATAGAAAAGACAGAGAAACCAAAGCTAAGCGCTCTCCGTGGCACCATCTTGAGGGCATGGACTGGACTGGACTAGACAGGAGTGGACATTTAAATATGGGTATTATACAGACATGTGTACCCGAGTGTGCCAGTACTAAATCTATACTCAGTGAGGATCTGCAGGACCAACTCAGAGTAGCATCCCTTCAAAGTATCTCCTGTTTTCGTCTTCCTACCAATTAAACCCATGTGCGGCTAGAAATGCTGGTTGCTTAATATTTAATGATAAAAATTATGTGACATTATTTAAAATAAAAAATATGATAAATGTAATATTAATTACACAAGAGGAGTATTTTTATTTTACAATCTAAAAGATTTTTGAATTTTTTAAACCACTTGTATAATTTTTTGGGACACATGTACTCCTGTTTCACATAAACTAATTATAAACTAAGATATTCCTCAAATATAACAAGTTATATTTACTAAATCTTTTACTAAGTTTTTTATTTCAAGTGATTTTATATAAAAAAATATAAATTTTTTTAAACCACTTGATAAACTATTGAAGCTGGTACTTGTGTTAGCTCTATTAATGATGTTATGAGTTACATATATAGTATGTCTTGCAGCCACTTTGAAATGGATTTCAAACTTGAGCAGAGTCTTTTCTAACAAATATGAGATCAAGTAAGAACGTAATTACAACTGATTCATAAAAGCCATGATAATTTCTAACTCTAGTGCCTCCTTCACTTCAGCTTCAACGTGACAAAAGGAGGATTTCATTACTTGATCATTCAGATCAAGTGTTACTTGCTCTTTTCTTTGGTTCGACCAAATGCAATTAATTTTCTATTGAACTCAAGAGGTGCTTTTGGACTTTGTATTATTTTTTGGGACACATTTGCACCTATTATTTCACATAAAATAATAATTAAAAAAAAATTAATGACCTAGTATCCTAAGGGTGTAAGTAAGATTAAATGTTAAAGAGTTGGTAAGATTTAATTTAATTTTTGAAGGCCAAACACATATTATTGAACCCACTCGTCGTTTTTCATGAAGGTGTTATAAGTAACGTGTACATAAGTTTAGGATTATTTTTGTAGACAAAAGATTAAGACTATCTTTTCTCCTCTTTTTACAAATAAAGAACAAAATAAATGAATGACACGCGTCACACGTTTGGACCAAATGAAATGATTTCGAACTCGTCCTCATGGGTCATCCTGCATCCTTCTCCTCCCTCTTGCTTCCCCACACACCTACATTACATGCACCCAATCTCTCTCTCTCTCTCTGTCTCTCACATACTCATATTTTTGCTCTTTCTAAAGTTGTAGCTTTCTTCGGTCAAGAGACAGATAGGGAGAGACCGCCCAGTCATCCCATGATATGCTTCCACTTGCTATGCTCTGCATTTATTATATATAATATACACTGCAAAATAGATACAGGTTTATCGCCTCCTAATAAATAATTCTTCAACACCATTACCTTCCACAGAGAAAAAGAAGAGAGAGAGAGCCTCGATGCTCGTGCAACCTCCCCCCCTCTTTCTTTCTCTCTCTTGCACCTCTATATCTGTGTCTCTTTCGTTTGCATTACATTTACATTTTACATTCATCACTTCATCGGTTTAAACACCCATCTTCTCCGTTTCTCTCTCTAGACTACGCTATTTCCCAAATAACCCATCTCTTTCACGCTCACCGACGAACATGGATATGGATTCATCTCAGAACTGGCTTGCCTTCTCTCTTTCCAACCACCACAACATACCCTCTGATTCTTCTCAGCTCTGCCTCTTCGAGGCCTTCAACAGCACCAACCCCAGTAATCTCTCTCTAAGACTCTATCTGGCTATATATGTTTATGTGGTTACGCCCACCATATATGTATATATACACAAATAAATATACACACACATAGTCAATAAGTACTTTTGCTATTGTAGGTGGGGTTGTAGATAGACCTAAAGAAAATGGATGCGGTGCAAGTTCAACAGCCTTATCTATGTTCGGTAGTTGTGGCCCAAAGCTCGAGGACTTTCTTGGTGGTTGTAGAGCCAACACCGGCACGAGGGCTGCTGATGCATCTCTGTTTACCGGCGAAACTCAGGTGAATTTGTCAGAGACACAGGTATATGACTCCGAGCTCAAAACTATAGCTGCTGGCTTCTTACGCGGGTTTTCCTCCGAACAAGCCAACACCCAGAAGCTGTTGGCGGTGGCACCACCGCCTGAGCCACCTGCAAAGAAGGCTGTTGACACCTTCGGCCAACGGACATCTATATACAGAGGAGTCACCCGGTAAACAATAATAACCAAAAAATTGCAAAAATGATAAAAGAACATCCCATTAGGTTATTTTTTCCTCAGATCAAATTTAAATATAATGTTTTGATTTAACTTGTTTTAGTTTTTGAGAGTTTTTGCAATCTTCCATGTGAATAGGCATAGGTGGACTGGTAGATATGAAGCTCATTTGTGGGACAACAGTTGCAGAAGAGAAGGCCAAAGTCGGAAAGGAAGGCAAGGTATGTGGGTTTTTTTCTCTTATTAGGGTTTTATGATGTTCTTGCTAACGTGCGCCGGTGTGGTGTAATGCTAATGTCCTGTACTTCAGGCAGGAGATATGTTCTCGAGATCAGAAAATGTGTGTGTGTTATCAGACTAAACATTTCACAATCCCTAGAAAAATGGGTCTAAGCAAAGGCTCTGATCTTGTGGTATTGGAAAACCACAGGCGTATATAATAAGACTTCGTGGCACTGGCAGTGGTTTTTTGCTATAATGCGCATTTAAGATATGTACAGAAGGAGAAGAATCTATTATGTGCTAATGCAGTTTCTTTATGTGGCATATGCATGGGAAATGATTGGTGCCCACGGATGAACAAAATCATCATTTTCAGTTTATTTGGGTGAGTTCTCTATCTCAGTCTTTTCCATTTGAAGAATAATCAAAAACCATCATTTTAAATTACTGTATAAAGATTCTTCTTCCATGAGTATTTATATGCACTTTCTGGCTTAAGATTCTCCTGGGATTCTCATTTTTTGATTGTATATATGTTTCCGTTTGTTTCTCTTTCTTGTTCTTGTAGGTGGTTATGATAAAGAGGATAAAGCAGCTAGAGCATATGATCTTGCAGCTCTCAAGTATTGGGGTCCGACCACCACCACCAACTTTCCGGTATGTGCCGCGGTGTTGCCGCCTATAAATTCCATTTGCATGCATAAGTAACATGCAAGTTTTATGTAGTTTTGGAAATCATGGAAGTTGGGTCTAATTTTGTATTTGTACCTTAATTTTTAAGGTTTCTAACTATGAGAAGGAACTGGAGAATATGAAAAATATGACCAGGCAGGAGTTTGTTGCTTCTCTTCGAAGGTAATAACCTAGTAGTTTATGCTTACTTTTCATTGCGACATGAGTGTCATCGTTTCAAGCATCTCATTCTTTTTGAATATGAGTAAAGTCCGTGTGTATTTAACTCTCCTCAAACTCGGAAAACTGATAATTAGAATGTCCTTTATTCACTTTTCTCGGGGTCAATTGTTATAAGTTCAACAAATTTGTGAACTGGATTAATAAAGTATTCTCATACCTGCAGGAAAAGTAGTGGGTTTTCTAGAGGAGCCTCTATCTATAGGGGAGTGACAAGGTTTGTTTACTTTGTTATCGTTTAGTATTTAGGGTTTTGTTATTTTAATTTATTATTTAAAGAACCCCCAATATCTAAGTTTGTGATGTAAATTTGTTCTTCTCAGGCACCATCAACATGGTCGTTGGCAAGCAAGGATAGGGAGAGTTGCAGGCAACAAAGATCTATACCTTGGAACCTTCAGTATGTTTTTATCCTTTCAGTCATAGTAATTCATAAAAATGTATGTAATACTTACACCGAAAGAAAGAACAAGACGAGAATAAATAAATATGGCATAGACATGAAAATTTAAAAATTTAAAATTGGATCAAAATTATCTACATATCAGGGTCGCATCATTTAGTCCATATTTTGTATCACTCCAAATTTTTTGCTCGTAAAATTTCATTCTTAAAGCAAAAATGAAAGGGTCCCACTACATGGGAATATTTGAAAAAAATGGTACTTGAACTTAAAATATTTATCTGATTTATTGACTTTATAAATCACAATCATCGAATAGATAGTGTATTTTAATAAATATTGTGACCCACATTAAATCAATGATAATAATTAATCAAATCTGATTGATATTTAAGTCCATGGAACATTGTTATAATATTTGATACAATGGCAGTGGATGCCCTGAAAAATCTGTGGATCCTGTTACATAAAAGAACAAAACAATAAATGTATAAATTCTTCTTATCAATAAAAAAAAAAGCCAGAAAAGGAAGAAAAACAATTAAATGTAGCATTTGCTAAGTTCAATAATATGCACAGCATTTTTTTTTTTGTAGTTTCTTTATCATTTGAGTTCATATTAAGATGAGTTTAATTGTTAAACAGGCACCCAAGAAGAAGCTGCAGAGGCCTATGATATTGCAGCTATCAAGTTTAGAGGGCTAAATGCCGTGACCAACTTCGACATGAGCCGGTACGACGTTAAGAGCATTGCGAATAGCAATCTTCCCATCGGAGGCATGACCAAACCCAAAACTTCATCAGAATCTGGCTCTGATAACAAGAGTCTCGATGGAAGCCGATCAGACGATAAAGATCTCTCCTCGGCTTCATCGGTAACATTCACATCACAACCCTCGTCAACATCTAAGCTGAGCTTCGGATTATTACCTATGGCTATGAAACAAGACCAACCATCAGACTTTTGGTCAATCCTTGGGTACCAGAACTCTTCTCTGAACAATACCAAAAACCCTAGTCTCTTTCAAGCTTCCAACAATGGTGGAATCTACCAGGGTTCCACACCCTTCAGCATAGATTTCCCAATGACATCATCAGCAAATGAGATCACCAACAACAATAATGGTTTATTCAATGGTGGGTACCTCCAGCTACAAAGCAGTGGTACTTCAAGTTCAATTCCATTTGCCACACCCATTGCTTTAAATGGCAACACTACTACCACCACCACCGCCACTTTTGAAGGCTCAACTTTTGGTAATTGGGTTTCACCATCTCTTCATCAGTTCCAAACTGTGAAACCCACTCTGTCAGTGTT
Organism: Ilex asprella; assembly: GCA_023539305.1. Taxonomy (NCBI): domain Eukaryota; kingdom Viridiplantae; phylum Streptophyta; class Magnoliopsida; order Aquifoliales; family Aquifoliaceae; genus Ilex; species Ilex asprella. The sequence continues at coordinate 40,953,764 of CM042188.1, read as the reverse complement.
TCAGACACCAATTTTTGGCATGGAATGACCTCAGATGATTAAATGGAATGGTGAGAGACTTGGGTGAATGTTGTTTAATTGCTTTACATGCAATAGTGGATTGGTCAAAGCTTTGCTTTGGAGGGAGGGGTGAGAATGGGGCTGACAATCATTTCTGAGGTTGCCAGCAGTGCTGACTGACAGTACTAACTGAAGTTTTGTTACGGTCATGGTTCTTTTTCTCTTTTACTTTTCTTCTTTACTGACATGATTTGGCATAATGAGAAGAAAGTACTTTTGTAATCCGTGTTTAATCTCTCTCTCTCTCTCTCTCTCTCTCTCTCACACACACACACACACACACACACACACACACACACGTGCGTACTCTGTTGCGGGATAAATGATGGTAAATGAGCAGAAGTAAAAAATACATTATTTTTGTGTATCATTTTTTTTTTGATTAAATCTTAACTTCTTAACCTATTTGGATCAGGGTGAGGAAAGGTATTTATTATAACTCACACATTTGAAGTTATTTGATGTGAGATAGTCCATTCTCCCGATATTCTAGCGTTCTTATCATTGTTGTAGGGTTTTTGATCCAAAATGTGGGATTCCAACTGAACATCGAACGTCCCTTGTAAAGTTAGTTTTGTCTTTTTGATCAAATTCTAACTATTAAACCCAACACGTTCAAGACAAGTAAATATATTTATTATAAAACACACTCGAAATTATCCGATGTGAGGTAATTTTTTTGTGTATCATTTCAATATGGACTGTTAGATTACTAGATTTTGTTAAATCCATTGAATATTTAAAGATAAAGATTATGTTACATCATGTGGTGTATATATCATTATTAATTTTTTATTCTTGAAGGAATTAATTTCTTCCTTTCCTCTTTTGTGTTTGAATGTCAAATAGTCAAAAGTTATTATCAAATGGTCCTATCAACTTTCTAGTCTCTATTCTCTATCTCTTCTTTGAAAGTTAGGATAAAAATACTTAAATTCTTTTATTCATCTTTTACACAATCTCACAAAATTAATAATTCGTCTTTGATCTTAAATTTTCTTTAATGTTCAAATTATAATTTATAAAATTTCAATCATACCTTAATTTTGATCTTTATCATAATATTCCTTTTTCCATAGATATTAGGTTTGTTCAAATCTTGTTTTTGAGAATTTTGTATTGTTAAATGTTTTTTTTCTCAATTGATCGGATTTTACGATTCTCAACCCAATCGTATAATCCTGATCTTGTAACATCTCTCATAGATCCAATATAGGATTCCGTTTTTAAAATTTTTTATCATGTCAGTATTACTATATGATATAACCAACTAATAATATATAAACATATAAAAAAATATTTTCCTGCAAGTGAATGACACTCTTTAGGGCAAAATTTGTATTAAATAACTTTGTATTAATTTAGATTCCCCTCTGATACTAGGCAAAAGTTCTAAGTTCCCAATTGAGTGGGGTCATACCCTTATTAACCAAAAGTGAGATAACAAACTTTAGATTGAGAATAATAATAGTATACTACACTATACTAGAACTATACAAACAAGAGATAAGACAAAACTTATCCTGCTGTTTGCCTTGAGGCTTTTGGGTGTCCCTTTCAGGCTTCAAAGATTCAATTCCAATCCTGTCTGTTCTTGTCTCTATTTGCCTCGGCCCCCTTTGGATTATTTGTGTCCTTTGTACCTTTCGGCGCATATTAGATACTACCCCCACCACTATGCCCTCATGTTTGACCATTGCTTTGACTGTCTAATATTTGAACTTGTTATTTGGTCACGAGGGGATCCTATGAGGAGGCCTTCACAATGAGGTCTACCTCATATTCATTTCCATTTTTTTTTTAATTTTACATTAATCGCCATATATATATTAATCTTTGATTCATTTTTTTACTCTTTCGTAATGCCCGTTCAATTAATGCTCTTTTATCAAATCAGAATAGCTCTTATTTAAGAAAATAAGAGAGATATATATACCGAATTCATCGATTAAAGAACTTAGACTTGTCTGAATTAGATGATAAAATCTCGTAAGATAAGTTGTTCAAGATCTGCATTACTGTTTGATGAGAGGGTTTTTATTTGAATATAATTGATTGACAATCGTGTAGTAAAATAAACAACTAATTATTTTCTTCCCAATAATCATATTTATGATAAAAAGCAAAAATAGCTTTTAGGTTTTCTAACAAGCGCATTATTTCTTTGCACAAAATAATTTTTTCTGTCTTTGTCCAAGTACTTTCATTTTTTTTAATCAAATCTTAACCACTGAACTTAACAAGTTCAAGGCCAGGAGAGCAGGTGATTTTTAACTCGCACGTGAAGAGGGGTATGGTAGTGTGTAACTATTTATATTACATTTTATTTATCAACTTAAACTTTTAGAATGGTTAATGGCTCAACAATTTGCACAGACGGTTTCTGATACGTGAAGGTCCATGACAACTTGACAAGCTCAGAGAAATATTTTAAAGCTTGTCAAATGAACTAATTTTTTCAATATCTGTACTAGGCTCGCTGAATAACATAAATCAAGAACGGCCGGGCATGTGTTCAAACTTAGACTTGAGTTCACACTCTTGTTCAAAGATCAAAACTTGTGTAAGTTTACACGAGTCTAGAAAAACAAAACAAATGATATTCAAACTCGACTCATTTTTTGAACAAACATTAAAATTAAGTTCCAGTCGGACCTATAATGCTAATGAAGATCTCAGTTCATTATCCTATGTCCAAATGACACAATTATGTGGTCACGTTCGAACAAAAAAGTTGTTAAGCTAACTTCAAATAATCAACTTGCTATAGGTGTCATTGGGCATAATGTTTACACTAATCGAATTAACAAACCACAGCAAGTTGAGCAAAGAATTGTCAAATGCTCGAGGAAAAGGGACAAAAATAATAAGAAAAAGTGAAGGTCTCAGATCTTGTCTTGCATGCATTATGGCACTAAGAATGTCTTTAGGTGCTGGCAGTATACCTAGTCTATATATCATGACAACCTTCCATCAAGCCCTCAAGATCAACCCAGATGTATAGTAATGGTTGAGTGATCGAAAAATATCTTTCAAATGAAGGAAAAAAAAATGATGTGACATTAATGTAGTGACCAAGTAATTCGAACCCCTAAGCAAAAAAAGTAATTCGTATAAAAAACTAACTGGTGTGTAGAACCGAAATTCAGAACGGAATTTGATATTTCGTTTCGTTGAACTTTAAAAAAAAACTCCAATTTTTTGGTTAAAAAATCAAAAGCCAAACCGAGGCATTACTTAATTAGTTTTGTAAGATGGGTTTCTTTAATTAGTTGTATTTTTTGTCAGTCTAGCATAACTCCCTAAGAATGTATCCACCAAGTGCATTCTTGGTTTGCTAGGGCAGTTATTAGAGAGGTGCTTTTCCTACCGGAGCTAAGGAAGTCAATTCTCTCTTTGTTTTTACTTTTTTTTTTTTCATTTTTAATCACAATTCATGTTTTGTAAAGCTGTATAAACACAACAATATGCACTTATAAGGAGGTTCAATCTTGAACTCATTCATGGTCCAGTTTTAGTTTGAGGCAGATTGAACCTCATCTCCTTTGATCAATTAAGCTCCCTAAAGAGGATACAAGTGGATTGTAAGAGCCCATTTCACAAAGTTGTACGTCTTGAGTTCGAGTCTTCTCTTAGGCCAACTTAAAGTTATATTTTGGTGGTCTCCCTGTGCAAGTTAGATTGAACAATTACAGATGCTCATAAGATTAGTCGGATGATCTAAGATGCCCAAATCCTTTGGAAAAAAAAGTGATAAAATTGAGGATAAAAAATTCAACCTACTCAAATAGATGCCCAATTTGAGTGAGATATGCAGATCTTACTTCACCATTCTACTTCACATTAGATTATTTTTCTACTTGAAAACACAGTGAACTGTATTTCACCATTAACCTACTCCATTAAAATTAAGGTGGATTGTCTTAGTGCATCAAGACAAGTAGGTGTGCTTCCCAATTCTGTTATTTAATGTAAACACAATCCTATTTGTCCATAAGAATTTTTTAGGATGTTGACCCAAGTGGTTTGGATTCTTCATTAAGTTAGCATAGCTAAAGCTTTTGTCCTCTAAGAAGACAGTAAGATATCCCCTTCTAAGCAATATGGTCCCTAGCACATGCCAGATCTTGAAAAGATACGTCTTTTTTTCTTTATAGAAAATTATCCCAATCACGTGTTCTTTTAATTTTTAACTGCAACATAAACTTTGTAAGCACGAAATTACTAGTTTGGCACACCCATCGGGGTTCAGCCCCTACATCATGTTATCAGGCCAATTTAAACTCAATAGTTTATTTCTCATCCTTTGTTCGACAACTAAATCAACCTCTATAAATTGAAAGGCTATTTGTCTTACATATAACAAGTTGTTAGTCAAATATAATGATACTGCAAAAGAGATCATCCCTTTTCCTTTTCTTTACTTCCTTTAAACTTGTATGGGGGGACCTTCTTTAGTTTCTTTTTAGCTCAGTCTCAATCCTTGTTTCCCTTTTGTTTTGTCCCTTATACTATTCATGTCGGCCACACCACTTGCCTTCCACTTCATGGATATACTCTCTTCCTCTATTATATAACTTTACTTGATGTGTTTCTTTGACTGACTTGGAATATAAGTACCTTAGCAACCAAAACAACTGTTCTATATGTTGTTTAATGATGAAAAGATTAGGGTTTTGCCGGGTTGAAGGTGAACAAAAACTCGGGAATCAAGGATTATAAACCACACTTATATCTCTTAGTAAATTATTTGCTGTTTTGCGTAACTATTATAATCATACGCTAATGAGGTCTCACGTGCTCGGGTTCAGCTAGTTGACCAAGGTGATTGAAGAAGCGTGCAGTTGAATGTTTGTTACATGTCTTGTGCATTGCTTCGATCTTACTTTGGATGCATTGCGTGCCAGAAGATGTAACCCTTTAAATATTCTTAGTAGCAATAATATATACATATATCTTTATATATCTATATATATACTACTCATAAAAATACCTTAACATGAAAAAAATTTGATTCTCTATTTTACCCTTTATAAAGAATTGTAATGACCATTCTATTTTTTCACAATTAAATATCTAAATTATCATCATATACTTATGTATTTAAATCTCTAAATTACCTTTAACATCTCTTTTAATTATTTTATGTTCTATGTATAAATATCAGTTTTTATAAAAAAAATTGGTTGTATACACCCTTAAAAAATATGCATTATTATACTTTTAATTAAGTTCAAAAAAAAATCGAAAACTCCATCAATTTAATATTAATTATCTCATATGTTATATAAGTATAATTCTTCAGTTACAATAAATTTTCTAAACTCTATCAAAATTTTATGTAAATATAGGTTGTGAAGTATTTTTAAGTAAAACTTGAATTTTTTAAAATTTTAATATGCTTTATAATATATATTATAGAGCAGTATGTTAAATTTTATCTCAATTGATCTAATTAATTGATAATTAAAGTAAGGTTCTAATATATTTATTATATTGACAATTACTTTTATTTCATTCAAGGAATTATAAGTAGAATCATAATAAAATGAATTTTTAAAAATTTAATTTCTCAAACATCATTAAAAATTTACTCTCAGTCACAAAATTCTATAAAAATAGACTTGAACTATTTATTTTTTTCATCTTTCTTGTTAAAGTTAGAAAGACGAATTTTGGCAATGTAAAAAGTTTTCATAATCTTTTAATAAAATATGAGCAATGAAAAATTAAGTTTGATAAATTTTAGATGACATTTAATTCAAATACGCATAAATCTAATATGTTTTATTACATTTTCTGTACGAAAATTATTCATTTGCAATGCACGTAGTACATTACTAGTGTGTGTGTGTCTATATATATATATATATATATATATATATATATATATTAAGATTAGAGCTAGCTGAGAGAGGACCACCCTAACAAATGTCGTTTTGTAAGCATAAATGTGAGATAAGACAACCATACTAATATGTCAGATTTGCGAAATCTGTTTTCATTTTTCTCGAGGTATCTGGAATCTTGGTGGGTTGAAATTCTCTCTATTATATTTTCTCTTCATTTCGTATAATAATACACTACTTACTATTGATTCAAATGAGATTCACTATTTATAAGTGGGCTCCTATCTCATACACAACGGATAATCTAATGTTGGGAGACTGAGGAGTCCATTGTTTCAAGGTTCACTATACATGTTTGAAATTTATACCCACCTAAAAGCTAAGTCGATATATGGCGAGCTCATTAATATCATATTTAGACACTTTAACTTATTTTTCTACCTGATGAAACTAGAATCTACAGCCTTGAAGTTATTCCTCAATATAATTTCAGTGTTTATTTTTTATATTTTTTAAACGTTATCTCTGTATTGATGGTTCACGTATGTATACTAATAATATATCTTGTTTATATAAATCACCAGTACATAATATATATATATATATCAATATATATTTTTTCCAAATCATATATCTAGCTAATGGTGTATTAAAGTGGATGAAAAACTAAAAGAATGAAAAGTGAGAGTAATTCATTTTCTATCTTTCAAGGGAGAAAGTCTTCCTTCCCACCTTTGTGTTTGGTAGGAGAGATGGAAAGTAAGAAGCGATTTATTTTTTTGTGTTTGATAGGATGGAAGAATGTAAAGATAAAAAAAATTTAGATATATATTTTACTAGTGTATCCATATAAAAATTAATATGTACATAATATGTAATAGATAAATAAGATATATGCATATATTAAAATATATAAAGGTAAATAAGATATATTTCAAAACAAATAATTAACTGTTCATCCACTTTTACTCCTAATTTTAGAGGGATAACTTTTAGTGAGTTGGAAAAAAAGTTAATCCATCAACTTTTTCATCCTTCTTATTTTTTTTTTCTTACCAAACATGATATGTTATCTACACTTTTAACTTTCTATGCTTATATTTTTTTTATACCAAACAAAACATAAAATTTCCTGTTTGTAGTCTAAAGTGAAGTAGCTATTAGATTTTTAATGGTTTTTAATAAGTTACTATCATCAATATGAAGTATTTGTAGTAATTAATTTCTTGTTTTTTGGGTTTTAAGAAAAACCATATTTGTGAGTCACCTATGTAATAATGCAAGGGGGAATTTAATTTGCTGTCAATTAATTTTTTATTTCTAGATTAAGAAATGAATAGATAAAGATATTCATCGATACACTAAAAGAGTTTAAAAGAATTTAGAACTCAAAGAGTTTAATAGGAGAATTACAATTTGTATTCTAATAGAATATTAAAGGATTATGAATGGAGCCACTAGCCTGGCTTCAGATAATAACTAGGTCCAGGAGGTGTAGGAATGGGCCTGTTAACAGATCCACCCGGTTATAGAATTGCAGTTTAGGGCTCTAGTGTTGCTACTTGTGACAATTTCCATTGGGCTTCTCTCTGGCATTTGGGTTCTCGTGTTAAGCCCTAAAGTCGCTGCTCCATAAAATAAGATATTTATCATTCGAAATAAGATTTCCTCTAATGTATTTTTTTTTTCAGACTTTCTTAATGTTGCATCACTCACCAGTAACTTGAGAAGAACCAACTTTGTATAAATGTGTCTCTCACCGATATATAGTGAATAATTTATAATTCAGTGAAATTGAGAAAAAAAGTATTTGTGAGTAGAGATGGCAATGAACCGGAGAAAAACGGGTGTTCGTCTAAACCAGTCCCATTTAGACCGAAGACGAACTGTACATATTGGACGTTAGATGTATACAGAAATATCTATATAAACTCGTATGGAAATGAAGGCGGGAGTGGATTGACCCTTACCCCCGCCCCACCCTCGATTACCAGCACAAATTTGCTTTCCTCCAATACAATCAAGTTCGTGTACTTAAATGCACATCTACTGACTTTTAGGAATTCTTGTATCATTCTTCTTGAATAATTGTGATGCCCTTCTTGCTATTGTTGCGTTTTTTTGGTATTTCTTTGATTAAAGACAGAAACAAATTAAATGGGCTTACAATTTCATACGAATGTGTGAGAACCATGCTTAACTATCACAACAGTATTACCTAAACAGATTATAGCTTTATAAGTTCTGCAATTTTATTACCTTTCCTTGAAATAAGAAACCATTCAAAATAAAAGACCATCCTAATTTTCTAGCAAAGCTTACTTTCAGTTGAATTAATGGTCTACTATGTGAACTAGAAATTAGGATCTGCTGTTCATTTGTTTCTATTCTGCTTGGCTTTGTGGTTTTTGATGTTTTGGGGCAAAATTCTTTTTGAGAATTTTGTGAGAACTTCAGTCGAAATATATAGTGAATAAAAAAATTTATGTGTATCATCCGGTTTCATTGACTTGACAGATGTATGAAATTTGTGGTGTTTATATTTAACTTAACATATCATTTTTTCAGACTAGAGATAACTATATTCGAGTAATGTTCAAGTAGATGTCAAGCAAGACACAAATGGTAGCAAAATGCTAGAATTAATGAAGCAAAGATTAAGGAAGAAAATAAATCATTGGCTTCTATGAATTGGCTTCAATCTATCAAGTCAATTGCAGGCAATAAAACAATAAACCATGATTACCCAGACAATTGTGATAAAATATAAACCACATTGACACCGGCATTCATTGTTATTTTGTGAGATGACATATCTGTTTTATTACAATTTAGTTTCTACTTACTTTAAATTCAATCTCATGTCTCTTTTTTTGATAGATTTTGGGCTTGGGCCGGTACAGGAGAAGCGGAGACAGTGGGTGGAGATTAGAAATTTATCCGCGGACGAGGATGAGGATGAAAACTATACCCGTTAACGGAGGTGGATCGAAGATAGACGAAGTTTTTTTAAACGGGTACAAGGATGAAGGATGGAGAGTACACCCCCCGCCCCCGCTTCAGTCCACTTACATCCCTATTTGTGAGGATATGCATTTCTCTTCTTAATTTCTTATACAAAAATTATTATTTTTTGTCTAAGTTTTCATTTCTAATTTTATTGGTAAAGTTAAAATGGGTATGACAGACATCAAACATTATCCGAAATTGTCCTTAAATAACAGCAAACATTTTATACTTTTCTCACCCTTTCTGTCATCTAATAGAGTTCTTGAAAATTTTGATTTATGGGGTTTGATTATATGGTTGACTACATAGATGTTGGTAGACTTTTGTTGAGAAATTAAATTTCTTAGTATTTATTATTATAGAATTTTTTGTTGAAAATTAAGCTTAGTTTCTATTCGAAATCAGCTTAAATGCTCGCTGGCTTCTATTAAGCTGAATTTAGCACGAATCTATATAAGTTCAAGTCGAACTCCAATATTCACAATTGAGCTAGGCTTGAGCACTCGAGCTCAACTCAATTAACACACAAAAGAGTATCATTCCAATTTCAAACTTTTCTTCAACTCTCTTATTTCTCTCTCCACATGAACTTAATGGAAGATATATACCGGGGAAAAAATAGAAAGTAAGTGAACCTCTCTCCTTTGCATGCTCCTTTCGTATGTTAAAGGATCTCTTTGCCAAAACACAATGCAATGCTTCCTCAAACCATGGCTCTGTGACCGTTGGCATAGATAAGGCTCTACACTTCTCAAAAATTTAAAAATCTAAACCTAAGACTCCTACTATGAACCAACACTACCCATAACCACTCCATTTATCTCAATCTTTGATACACCATTTACACCAGCCAACAAGAAAATGGCAATGCCAAACAAGAGCAAGAACCACAGTTCACCAATTCGTCTAATTTGTGTCAACCAATTGCTCAGCACTGAAGTCACTTTATCGGTCTTGTCGACGCTATTTCTCATGTTCCGATCAATGTCATCGTCTACAAGCTAATCAGATCATCTCGAGGAAACCACCAACCTCACTCCTCGAACCACTTTCTCGCGACTACTGTCTCGATGGTGGCCGAGCAGCTGTAAAAGCATATTGGGAAATATCTCAGCAACTAGAACAGGAGATTGTGAAGCTTGATGAGTGGCTTAACACTAAGAAAATGCTTAGGGATAGTATTAACAGTTTATTGAAAGAAGCAGAAAATATTGTGGAAGGAATGTGGCTGATGGTGCTCGAAAGTAATGGACCTGCGGGTCACAGAACAGAATCAGGCGAGGCTCAATGTGCGTGGCGATTGCTTAAGTGAGAGTGCGCGACGGTGTATGCTTGAAATGAACAATGAAGAGAAGACGGGACTTAAGCGGTTCGCCTTAGTCAAAGAACTAAGGTTATGTTTGTTTTTGCTCATTTGGGGATTGTATCACTTGAAGAAGATGGTGATTGTTACAGATAGTAAGGCTTGAATCTGTTACAGGATACCACTTGATTTTCTTATGCTTGTTTACTGGTATCTTTCTCTACGTGCATTGCAGCACTCCCAGTTATTTATACTACCGATAGCTAGGGTTTCACATTCGTCCTTCTTTTTTCAGAATGGTTTCGGTAAAAAATTTCAAAACCGGAATTTAATCTTTTTTCAGAGAGACTAATTAGTGAAAAGAAAATTTTGGAGAAGAATCCAACTGATTTGTGTAATTTTCATTTGGATTGAAGTGCTCCAATCGAAAAGAAAATTTTTCAATGAAGATCTGTTGGGCCTTTGGTGCTGTCTTGTGCAAGCTTTTGGATGTATCTTCACCCATGGGTTTGATTGTTTAATTTAGGCCGGGTCATGAAGGTGTCCATTAGATTTGGAGATTTTTCTTCAGATTTTATGCACCTAGTCCCTTAGGTTGTGAGCAGGGGCAGCCATGTGAGAGTAATGGCGAGAGAAAATAAGTAGAGAGAGTGAAAGAGAGAGAAAAAAATAAGAGAGAAAGATGAATCGAACCTAGATAGATGAGAAAATATTTATTGCAACGGTGTCACTATATCATAATCGTCATATGGTGTCACCATTTAATTAAAAAACAATAAATAAATAAAATAAATTTTATTAATCATACGTATTGTTGATTGGATATAACAATTACTAGTAATTATAAAAATAAAAGAGCTTACTTTACCTATTTATAATCTTCTAAATTGATGATAACATCGATAATAGTGATAGGATGGAATCATCGTCGATTTGATTTTTTGTATCTCTCTCTTAATTTATCACGCTCTATTTTCTATCACTATTACTCTTTTTTTTTTTAGTTTCTCTCCTCACATCAATGTTACACATAAAGGTTCCCATTGTGATCACCACGTGGCTCCGCACACCACAACTCATAATCTTCGGGGAATATTATGAGATTTGATTCATGTGGGCCATCAATAATATATTTCCAATTATTTGGTGTCTCCAGCGGAAAAATAATAATGGCCATCTTTTCCAGCTATTGATTGAAGCCCATCTTTGTCCATTTCTACACAAATGTTAAATGAG